>JAHHUM010002047.1:179933-762204 GCA_036173005.1 Crenichthys baileyi | reverse complement strand
AAAAGTGGCAAAAATGTCCCTTCGAGGCTAAAGTGCTCTTACAAAGCACTAACCACTGGGTTTCAGCATGACTTTGTCTGGTGAAATTCTCCTTGCAGATGACCCCGCAACTTTTTAATCATTTGTGTGGCAGCATTCTGGGCCACCAACTGAAAAACAAACGGTGAAAGACAATTGCCTGCAACAAAACATGGCCATGCACCACGGTTAGCTAACAAAGTTATAGTTAGCATCCAAGCTGCAACTCCTGAACTGGCACTAAAGTAAAGGTCTTTTTTATTTCATTTGACCTGTAAAAACAAAAACAAGGCTGATTTTAAAGGCAGTTTGACCTTAGGTCTTCCTCAGACTAGCATGAAAAATTAAAGTCATGTTTAAACTGGAGTACATTATTCCACCCTGATTTTGTGTAAAACAGCTTCTGATTTCATTTCAAAACGTTCATGTTTTTTTTTAGAAAAAAGAAAAGGTGATTAATTTTTTAATCTCGATAGCTGAATGCATTGTTAAATATTAGGAATAACTTGTCCTCTATAGTAATTCTTGTTAAGGGGTTTATTCCTGCTGTTCATTATTAACCATTGAATATATGATTACAATGCACACAATAACTTAAATATCAAAATGCTGTACAAAATCAGGACATACAAGAAGTTGGTGTAGACACTACCTACAGCATACAGATATAAATAAAATCATACAAAAGAGGCACTTAAGAATATCAGAGAAACCTGCACACACAATACTGTATGTTTATATGTTCATTTCACAAAAGGTTGACACACTTGAGTCCATGTTATCATACAATCTACCTAAAAAGGTACTTTTACAATTATATTAGATAAACTTGGCTGAAGAATGATGTTAAACCTTGTCAGCTGTTCGTACAGGAAGAAAATCTGATTAAGTCAGGAAGAACTGCTTAACCCCCACCCCCTAAAAAATGCCTGTTTCACACCTTGCATGGCTTTTAGTTTCTCAGATTTCTATCTATTGCAAGCAGAGAAATGTTAATTAATTACATTAAACTTGCCTCTAAGGTAAACAACCTTAACATCTTAGAGGCCTTTACTGCAGGACTCTACATACTACTTCCTTTTCCCAAGTTTAATTATTAGACTATTTGTGCAAGATTATTATTTATTTGAGCGAAATGAGCATCTGCAGCTCTACAAACTTACCCTAAAGGAGTCAACCTCAAATTCACAGGCTAAAAACATGGTCAAAATCTACGCATGAGGTTGGAGTTCACGGTTCCACATGAAGGTAAATTATGGCAAAGGCTACACAAGTTGAACAGGTGTTGTATTCGTGATGTGAAGCAGTTCAGAGAAACCTGTTGTGTATCAACTCAGGAAGACATAGATTGTCAAAAACATTAAACATACATGCCACCTGTTTGCTCACAACAACTTCACTCGAAATACTCTTTTACTGTATTTCTGTTTTTAATTAGGAACAGAAGGCTTAAAGATGACATTACATCTTCTAGAGCCAGCGCTAATAACGTCTTTCTGCTGTTTCTCTGTCATGGACAAGAAACAGCAACTCAAACAAGAACTAACAGCATCCTCAACACTTATTCTCACCCCTAATAGAGATGTGTAAAAAACATTTACAATATAAGTCAATTTTAATATAATATTTAATAAAAGTACATTTGCAGAAAAAATTAACTTTAAGGAAAAACTTCACTGGTACCACACTGACTAGCACCTCCAAGAACTCATATTATGTATTTTACTTTTGTCAAGCATTAGTTTTCAGTCAGCAATCCAAGACTTCCCGTTTACCTGGAGTTTAAATATGACAAACACAAAGGGCAATTTCTCTTAGCCACTCTTCAAAATGGGAAGGATAAGAGAACATCCTAATAAAGTCAGGCAGATGAAAGTCAGAATGTGTCAACATGCCCAGACCTAAAGCCAGAGCAATAAGTAATAAGTTCAAAACAACTGGAACTGTGATAAAGACTTGACAAGGACCCGAGTTCATCACCAGCACACACTACAAAGCTCTCTGTTAGAGAACTGGAGCAAAGACCTGCCATCTTGGGAGGTTACCAAGTTGCCATAGCAACCATTAATGCCATCTACATGGCAGGCAGTTGTTTGGGAATCATGGCAGGCACAAAAAAAAAAAAAAATGTTTCTGTCCTACCATCACAAATGTAAACTTGTGGAATTTGCCATTTGCTACTTGCAATTTAATTATGATTTTTTGCTATAGCCAGATGAGACTAAGATGAAGCATTTCTGCAACAAACACTCCAGGTGGGTTTGAAATAAAACAGGGGATGACTTCCTGAAAAAGATCCTCACACACATTGTCAAGTATGGTGGAGGATATGTGATGCTTTGGGCTTTTCTCTCTTTCAAGGGCCTTAGGAAGCTTAAAGTTACAATGCAATGCATCATGAAATACCACACCATGTTTAAGAAAAACCTGATGGGAGCTGCCAAAAGATATATGGCCACAACAACAGAAAAATAAATAACCTCACTCAGACCATGCTCCTAAATGAATAAATTTGGTACCCTTTGATTGAGTAAAAAACAATTATTTCTTATTGTGGGATTTTTTTCCCACACTCAAGCCAAACGTTGGATATTTCCATATTTTAAAGTGTGACATTATGCTGCTGCTGCAACAAAAAAAATGTATTTGAGTTACCTGTCGGAACTGGGAAGTTGGAGTTTACGTCATCCCCAATTTGTAGAATTCCACAGTTTCCTGCTTGTTTTTGTTCGTATTGCTAGCAACTGTAACAGCAGTCTTATGACGATGACAAAAACACTGTTCTACGCAGTATTTCCTGCATGTAAAAAGTGTTAAAACATCTCGTCTTTTAAACACTGAAAAGAAGTATGTGTACATAGGGCTAAATGTTGCATGAATAATAAAGAACTGCTAAAAACAGTCAAAGTAAGAATGTTTTACTAATGATGAAAGTAGCAGCTATCTTGAATTTGGAAATCGGGTATGGTTGGGTTAACTTTCTGACTTATAATTCCAACTTTGCGGGGCGTTCCAGTTGATATTTCCTACTCGGAGGTTGGAATCTCCGACTTTCGAGTACAAATGGAAAGAACCATAAATTTTATCTAAATGATTTTTGAATCCTGAGAGGCAGACTATATATAAACTGTGTTCCATGTCAGAGATATTTTTCATTAAAAAAATGTGATTACACACTTGACATTTTTTTTTTATAATTTAAGAACCCGATAAGACCATATCGGGTTTTATAAACATAAAATCTAGACCAAAAGGAGGGTGTACTTTCTTTTCACCATGTCTGTATGTCACCAAAAGCCTTTCAATTCCTAATTATTTTCTAAAAAATAACTAAAAGGTTTTATTTCTTACTCTTCAGCTGAAACAGTACAAATTCACAGATTAGATACACAGTTGTGTCTGCTATCAACACAAAAATGAGGCTTTTAGGTCAATCTAAAAAAAATGGTTTCAAAGTATTGCTTACCAGTTACTCGTCTTATCCCAAGATATAGACAGCACACAAAAAAAACTTCTAGTTCACTTGTCTGTTTAACAATATTGCCTTCCTGCTTTAGTTTCAGAGTAAATCATTATGTAAGGCAAACATCCACCCAGTGTTTTTGTTTTTTTAAAAGTGCAGTCCTTTTGACAAAAGTTATTTAATCCTTCTCTCCACTGGTTTGGATGGTTTTGGAACATCACTGAAAACAAAGATTAGCCTAACAAAGAAATTATAATCCTTATTATATGTAATCTGCTTTGCAATGAATTTCTAAGCCCTTAACCTGAACTGATTTTAATCCCATGTTTATAAGTTAAAGTATTTTTTATTGCCATCTTTCAGGGTTTGAGTATCTTATATATAACACAGACCAACTCAGCTTGAAAGGCACAAGCCTAGCTGAACTCACTCCTCTCTCTTCTCCCACTAATGAGCATCAGTGGCTCCTGCAATCCAGCCTCATAAGAACTAAGGTCGGGAAGGCCCTTTATACCTCCTCCAACCAGGTCCTGGCACAGTATGGCATCATGGGAAGACACATTGATCCTGCTACTTGCAGAGGCGGTATTCTCCTCCACCCTCCTGTGTTGCTCCGGTGTGGGAGCAGGAGCTCTGATCCCACTGCTCCCAGCGCCGATGCTGCCACCAGCTCCCTTCTTAGGTGGCGGTCCCCAGAGGAAGGCGTGGGCGGGTCTGTAGTGCTGGCGAGCAAAACGGAGCAGTCGGCGCCGCGTGGCCGGCAGGCGGATGGTGTAGACGAAGTACTCCAGCACGCTGTGCTGCATGTTAGGAAGGGTGCTGTTGCACAGCGACTCTTCCAGGAACAGGCGAACCAGCGGGGCCTTAAAGGCCTCGTAGCCAAGCTCACCCAAGGACTTCAGGATGCGAGTGATCCTCAGGTAGTTGTGGTGGGATCTGAAATAAACAAAGCGGGAGGTGAAAATGAAAATTCTGATGGATTAAAACAAGCAAATGGAGAGCATATTTCCTCCTGTTTGTTTCTTGTTTCTTCCATAGAAGGTATGCCTGCCTCAGTGCTTCTGTGTTCAGCCATGTCTCTTTCCTGGGCAGAGCCAATGATGGAGCTAATGGTGCTGTTAATAACTTGGTGTACTGCTATCGTTTTCATTTCAGATAGAACGTAATCCAGACTCAGTGCTTCTGTGTTCAAATGTGTCTCCTTCCGACTGACTAACTGAAAGTATTATAAATCAGAGTTAAAAGGATAACAAAATAAAAAGTCCATGAATGAATGAATGGTTAAAATGATGAACATGATGTGTTGCATTATTGTAACTTGCCATCCTTTATCTAAAACCAGCATGAAGAGCGCTCTGGTTGCAGCGGTTCATTTTCAGAAATCCAGATATTTATCATGTAGATAAGCCTTCAGTATTTACTGGAGCTTTTAATGGTTGCTTGACCCCATTTGACCTTAATAAAACGCATTTTCTCTCAGAGAGAATATGTTTCAAAGAACTAATAGCTGTGGGTTACAGTCCATGAAACAACTTGTCGACTTAAAACATTACTGCTTCGCATATGGCTGCTGATAGGGGAGCAATTAAGTTGCATTGGAATTAGAATAATTACTTTCCTAAAAGACTGAAACATAGCAAACTGCAAGCAAACAACAGGTTTTCCACACAAAATCAGCAATTTATCATCCAATGGCTGCTGCACAGTGTGCTATGTGCATGTGTGGGCTTACTCATTAAGGTGTTGGAAGCGCTCCTGCCAGTTGGGGGCCCGAGCGACGTTACCGCTTTTATCCAGCAGTTTGATGCCATAAAAATCCAACATCACGGAATAGGCCGCCAAGAACCTCCGCTTTGCTTCCCGAGTGCTTTGGAATTCCTAATGGGTTTAAAGACAGCAGGTAAGAGGAAAACAGTTCCTGTTCAAGAGCACCTTTCCTTTCCAGAAGGACAATAATAGATAAACACTAGACAGGGCAAAGGTTACTTTGTTTCACCTGCAACGTTGTTCTGTCTCTGACCAAATAAGCATAAATTAATGAAAAAGCAGATACTGGGGCAGAGTATCATTTTATTTCAGAGCACCTTAATGAAACTAAAACCAGGTTCTAATGGTACACGTGCTACTTACTTTGATCTCGTCCTGAGTCAGTTCATGTGCGTAGAAGTTGAGCCCTTGTTCTCTTAATGGGAACAGCCTGGGACACGAGGGGAAAGGAGAAGAAAATCCAGGTTAGAACAAATGGGTGAGATGGGGATTACTTAGGGAATAATACTGATAATTAGTTGAAGTGCCACTTCTCAGCACTAGAATAGAATAGAACTTTATTCATCCCACACTGGGGAAATTCCCTTGTAAACAACAGCAATTAAATATAAATCCACACAAGTACATAAAAAATATTGGAATAATTTATAAAAAGAGACAAAAATCTAAGAGTTTTAAAAAAAATGCTGTATGTGCAGAAAAATATTGACATTTCTACATAGCTATATATTTATGATAATAAAACATTCCTTGTTAAGGTGGCTAGAGGAAGCTGATCTTTTAAAATAACAAATTCTAAGATTCATGTCCCACAGAATAAACTACATTAATCCATAATCCCCCACTTATAAATTCTGAACCCTAATGTGAAGTAGATCATGTTAATTTATCCACTAGGTTCTTTTAAAATGACTTGTTAAATTTTATTAGGCAATATCATTCAGTTTTGTGCACAGAGGCGGTAGAATAAACCCATTCTTGAGTAGCGTGGACCTTTTTGGAGAACCTTGAACTTAATCAAATTGTTACCTGACCTGACAAAGCACAGATTAATGCAACGACATTAAACGGTTTTATTTTCAAGACCGAACAGCTGCTCCAAACTGAGATAATTTTAAGACAAACTTTTCTCACTCTAAAATAAAAAGGTGTATTTCCGAACCTTTAAAACCAACTAACCGAGTTGTGTCTGCACACCTGGTTCTGTTGGCACCTTGCAGGAGCCTGCTGCAGGCAGGGAATGGGTCAAAGTGATGAATCCGCAACATCAGCTTCCCTCTCCAAGCACCTTACAGGTAACCATAGCAGAAATAACAGCACAGAAGCTGTCTTAAACTAAATTCAATACTTATTGGTTGGCTTATCTTATTTATTTTTACATCTGTTTGATTCTCTTTTTGGATTGTGTTCACAGATACTATATATATATAGTATATTGACATGGCTAAATTCCTACTAAAGCTACTCTCATTCATTTCAATTTTTGTTGTCAATCTGTTGAAAACAATCTGTTTCATTTGTATTTGGGAGCTGGAATCTTTGGGCTCCAGAATATAAAAGTCAATTTCAACAACCTCAAAGGTAGGTTTACAAAGACCTTCCTCCCTAACTTATCTTAAAATCCAACATGGCAACAAAATGAAAAAGAAGAAGTGGCTTCTCATTAAGGCAGTCACCAATCATACTATTGGTGACTGCCAACAGTACTACTCTTGTAGTGAAGTTAGCGTTACAGAGATTAGACAAATGCAGAGAAAACCATCTGTTGCTAGTATGGCCATAAGCACAACAATTAGCAAATATAACTGGTTTTCAGCCACACAACTGGAACATGGTTAAGTTAAATGGAACATTATTCCCAGATCTAAATGACAAATTCAGAGGTAAATTGGATGCAGAATATAGTAGAACCACACAGGGTGCTTGTAAGACTACACATTTCACATTTGATGGTTAACTCATAGGCCTTTAATATTTATCAATAAGTTCCCTAAAAGATGTGAGTATTCTGAACAACAACCCAGTCATGCTACAGCAAATAACAAAATCCTGCCTGCCAGGTGAAATATCTCTTCTTGACAAGTAATGGCTTGGTCCAAAAATGACCAAAAATGACTGCCAAACAGAACAGGGTTTAAGGTCGCCTGAGAAAGTCAGGCTCAGGTTCACAACTTCCACAATTAAAAAAACAAAAAAAAACAGTCTCTTTAAATTTATGTAAATAACTGCACAGATGAAAATGTGCTCATTGTAGCACATTAATGCACAACACTAGTCAACGTTATGCAGAGTCTGTGGGGCTGCAGAGATGTTCTATATTGCATTAAGGGTTTGGGAAATGCTGCAGATTATTAACTTTTTGTACTTCCCTACTCACCACTGAATATAGGTGTGATTGTGCTCCAGTTTGTCATAGTCGCCTCTCCACTTTGAAAGAATCTCCTCAATGTAAATACCTAAAAAGAGAAAGAGGATCAGTAAATGTTGCACATGTTTATACATCACTCATGTTTCTGCTGTGACTCCAGGTCAGTCCACTAATCTGCTGGGCTTTTAACCTTTAACCAAACAAAATTCAATAAGATCAGAGCCAGCATCACTTCAGGGCATACTGTTCGGGATCTTACCATCAGGTACCAGGGGGATCTTGTTCATGTAGAAGCGCAGGTTTCGATACTCGTTGGGCTGCCGGGACTTTCTGTAGTTCTGTACAGACAAACGCGGAATGAACACATCAACGCAGGATATCTACATGCATATGTATGTGTAGGAAGAAGAAAGGAAAATATGTTCTATGCATTTTTGGGTACAGGCATGGGTGTATGAATGTACCGGATAGCTGTGACGGTATTTGTAGAGATCCCTGGCAGCATAAAAACTCCTCTTCATCTTGGGAGCAGACTCTGGGGAGTCAGTCAGCTGAAAGAGGAAGATGAAAAGGAAGACAATGAATAAACTAGACCAAATGAAAAAAGACAGTTCATAGAAAAAGGTTCAAATTGCAGGTCCAGAATAAAACACATAAATCATCCTGTGTGAGAACAGATGGAGTGTAGCTCTTGTATACCGGTCAAATGATTTAAAAGCATTTGCTCTCTTTTTAAGGTCAAGTGCTGCCATCATTCATTCAATTCTCAACAGCAAAGGAGGCCAACTCACATCAGGGCCACGCTGCAGGCCCTACAAAGGGATCCTGCATGTTGATCATGTGTGTATTTAACACACATGATCAAAATGCATTAAATTAATTATTCATTTAATTGAAATCTGTTTATACACTGCAAATGTAAGACTGCAAATCATCAAGAAGGGACTTAAAAAAGACATGGTAGGGTATTAAAGAGACTGTCAACCCTTGCCGGACATAATATACATAATATAAAGATATGAAAAAAAAGGTTTAGTATTTAGCAAAAAGAAATGATTCCAGTCATTCATATATATATATATATATAATTATACACACCAAATCAAGTGTTAGTTGCATAGTTGCTGCCATTAACCTGCTTTTCCCCAGTGTCAATGTTTCGGTCCCCAGGCAGGTTAAGGCAGGTAACCACTTAATCTGAGGCAGGTTCTGGTCTCTACCTGTTAAGACTGTGTTTTTGCTCTCCACAGTCACTCTATGCTTTAATTGTTTGAGATGAAAATTCAGTGCAATCTGCTGGTTGCCTTAGACAACATTCTACTGCAATCGCATGGTCCGATGAATCAGACATGAAATTGAAAGGAATAGAACTGTATTGTACATGCATGCATATTTGGACGGTAAAGTGCCTTGAAGCTATATAAATTATTGAATAAGTCGTATACAAGTGCAAGCAGAAGTCTAAGCAACCTTTAGAAACGAAGAAGCCACACTGATTGTTCCTCACCGACTCTGAAATGATCACTCTATGACTGCCCAACTAATACCGCGGTTACATTTAAATTATTATTTTGCAAATTAAGTTTGCCCTCAGCTTGGCCTCGTCAGAACACTGTGCACTGCTGACGGGACACACGGTACCGCGCCGTAACCCTCCTATAACCCCTCCGTCTGCCTCTGCGCACTCATCGCATCCATCCCCCCGGCTCCATGTACCTGCAGAGCAGCGTCGCCGCTGTGTCCCGCGGCCCGCTCGCTCTCCGCCGGGCTGACGGAGTCGGACATGCCGCTGTCATCTTCAACCATGGGCTCATCGCTCTCCGAGTCCGATCCCCACGTCGAGTCGCATTCCTCAACGGTGCTCGGCTCCTTGAAACGCCAGCTGCCCACCAGGTTTCCCATTTACAACACATGCAACTTCTGCCCTCTGTTATTGTCCTTTTGTCTGCACAGGACCCTACATCGTTGTGTTCGCTGCTAATTCGGTTCAGGGGCTTCAGTGCGGAGCTTTTAAACGGCATAAAAAGGGGGAAATTCCACATCAGCAGCTATGATGCGCGTTTCGGTATGGGGGATGATTAGAGTCGCCAAGAGGAAGGAGGAGGTCTTAAAGCCACAGACATCACCAACCGATGTGTGAGAGAGAGAGGGCCAAGAAAAATAAATATGTCCTAGTATGGAGCACTGCAAGGCAGAAATCCAATAAATAGGAGAATTTAAGGAATTTTGAAATAAATATAATAAATGTGTGATACATATTTATTTGAGTATCTTGATACTCATTTAATAAATTCAGGTTTCCATTACTGACCTCCACATGTAATAAATTATACATGGTTTTAACAATCACCCCACCTCACTAACAGCAACTCATTGAAAGAAAATCTGATTAATTCTAATAAGTGGTCAAAGATTCTATTATATTTAGTATAAATATATACATCAACAAAAACAATAATAACAATTGAATCAACGTTAGCTCATAAAAGAGTAGGCAGAAAAAAAACCTATGAATTCCTGCCCATTTCACTTTTTACATCAAGATCTATCCATTCCTTGCACAACAAAGTAATGTACAACTCTTTCGTCATTAGATAGTACAATTAAAGACAAATTTGCCTATACACCATTTCAGTTTATTAACAGTTTGGCTCACAATCCAAACCAGAAAGCATAACTTACCTCCTTGTGTCACCCCTCTGATTGACCTGTGGACTACTGAAGATAAGGCTTTCAAACCTTAAAACACTGTACCAACTATCCAGCATAGTGGTGGCAGCATCATGCTGTGAAATTGTTTCACTGCCACTGGCATTGCACATAGTGGATAGAATGATGAATGAGAAGGACTACTTCTTCAACTTGATTTTAAATCAGCAGCTAAATTGTTAACTTAAACACAACTGGATGATCTAACAAGATAATGATTCATACCACTTGTCAAAACTGGTTTTGGAATGGAGAAATCAGGCTAACATTAATCATGTGGAGTAACATCGACGCAATTGATATGTTGTGGACTATGCTTAAAAGAAAGGTCCAGGGCATGAAACCAGCTAATTTAAATAAACTCTACCATGTCCACCATCAAGAGAGGTCAAAAATCCAGGCAGAATTATGCCAAAAGCTTGTTGATGTCTGCAAAAAGCACATGGTCGAGGGGTACTTTGCTAAAAGACGTCTATACCCACTTATCCTTGCAGGGTTTTGGGAGGGTTGTTGCCTATATCCAGTGATCATTCATCAAGAGGCAGGATTCAACCTTGACAGGTCCCCAGTCTTTCACAAGGCAACACTGAGACACACAGAACATAACCATGCACACACACACACACACACACACACACACACACACACACACACACACCCTAGGGCAACTTTAGAGTGATCAGTTAACCTAACCGTCATGTTTTTAGACTGTAGGAGGAAGCTGGAGTACCTGGAGAGAACCCTAGCATGCATGGGGAGAACACTTATTCTTAAAAATCATTGAAGTTGTTTGTTGTTCAATCATTTCACCCATAAAAAAGGATGCTTCAAATGCATCATTAAAAGCCTAATATCAATGTGACATTCATGGCTACAACAATTAGAAGTGAACATCTGACTGACACTGTTTCCTTAAAGTCATAAAGACAAACACAGCTTGGGTTGTTCCATATCAAACACATTGTGTGTTAGTAGTTGTATGTCACAATAACTACGCATGAAGGGATAGTTTATTAAAAGTAAGGTTCTGTTAAAAGGTTTTAAACAGCTAATATTGAAAACTCTAATACATCTTTATCAAGTAGAAATCCAAATTAGTAAGCTTTGGAGCCTAAAGCTGATAGCAAGTCCAAGAGGGTTCAAAACCAAAAATGGATTTCTACCATTTCAATTAACAGAAAATCTGAAAAATGTCACAGCAGATAATGAAATGTAATTATAATGTCTTTCAGCCTGATTGCTACTCTGACCAGAAACACTTATTCTGTTCTCAGCAGGCGTTCTACAGTGAAGGTCAATAGTGTTGCACCACCTGCTGCCTTAATTTCTAGTGTAAATAATCATGGGCCTCCATATAAATACCCATCTAATACAAACATGACGATGGTTTAAAGGTTCGTAAAACAGTTTTAACAGAAACAGCTGTGTTTTGAGATAGTAATTAAAATTTTCTTAAAATTGTGTACAGCAATCTTTAACACTTTAAAATTACTTAAAGTTGTAAGAATTCCTTTTGGATGCTTTCTCCAGCTGAAAGTGACACTAGAGCAGAACATAAAACCTCTCTAGTGACTATCTCTTTTAACTGGACCTCTTTAGATCCCCTAGAAAAAAACTGGACTGGAGAGACGTCTAACTAGAGGTTCGGGTTCTCCATAACCCAACTTCAGTGAAAGTCAGTGGATTTCTGGATGGAAATCAGACATTTTGAATTATCCTTGAAAAGCACACCAGAGCTCAGCCTAGCTAACAGTTTTTCTGCTGTTGAGCCTGTACTTTGGCTAACCTGTACGCTAGAATGAGGGCCCACCTGTAGGTGAGACTGTGGTGCTTGGCAGATTGAACAAAACCTGTAACATTGACATGACTTTGACCATAAGGTCTGTCTGGCTTCCCTGCTGCTGCTGTTTCGGAAGCTGCTGTGATGAGAGAAACTAAGTCAGAAACTGACGTCAGGGTAAAAACTTTGTTCTAGAAAGAAAAGTCAGAAACTTGTGGGAAATCAAGTGAAACTTGGGATTGAGACAGTCGAGACTTAATTAACCCTAGAGTGTGATCAAAGTAGTTTCTGTTGTGTGAGCAAATACAGGAAATGGAGCTTCAGCAGTTTTGCTTTTGTGACAGGATAGGAAATTTGATCTGATGACACTTAGACACAGTAGAGTGCAGTAACTTTTCATGACATGCTTCACATTTATCGACAGGTTTTCTTTTTTCATTTTTAAAAATGATGGTTTTGAGAAGTGTTTATGGCTTTGTTGTGAAATTCAGAATGTCTTTCATTTAATTAGAGGGCAAAAGTAGTCTATTTATACAGTCGTACTACAGAGTTTACTTATCAGATCAAGAGGTCACTGGGTTGTGTTGCTTTAGGAAACAAAGAATATTGCTTTAGTTTTGATGGAGACATGGAGAAAGCTCCAAAGATTTGGGTGCACCAAAGAAAACCCGTGCACTAACCTGAGTTGGTCAAGCTGCATGGATGGTGTGTTCACTAATCATCAGTTTGTTGTGCTTACTCTTTGTTTCTAATACAACCGGTTTGAGAAATTCTGCTTAGTGAAATTATTTTTTTTTTTGGTCAAGTGAAACTAGCTGTTAAAATAAGCTCTGACAGGAAGGCGACAATTCACAAGGTATAACAACTAAAGAGTTCAGTTAAATGCAACAAAGGGTTTAGTAAACATTATATGTAGATATTAAGTAAGGAATTTTTAAAACATGTCCTATAGGCTTTGTTTTTTCAAGGTAGTCCTTACCTACGGTACATTTATTGAACAAATGCAGCTTGTCCAATTATACAGTGTAGAAACACTATCCAAAGTTTAAATGGGCCATAAAAAGTTTAACTTTAACTGGATGAACTGGCATTTAGGCATGTTTTATGTCTTTTAAACAGAGACTAGTTTAAGTTTTATGATTTGTCTTTAGATTTTACTACAGAATATTCAGCTTAGATAGTGATATTATAGACTTTAGACTTTAAGCCTGTGAAAGATGTAAAAACATCTTGAAATTTGCAGGTCCAGTGCCATTTACTACTCGTACTCGTCGTCTGCCGCTTTATCTGGGAGTGGGTCGCGGGGGCAGCACTCAGCAGAGACACCCAGAGGTCCATCTCCCCAGACACCTCCTCCAGCTCCTCCGGGGGGAGCCCAAGGCGTTCCCAGGCCAGTCGAGAGACATAGTCCCTCCAGCGTATCCTGGGCCGTCCCCTGGGCCTCCTCCCAGTGGGAGGTGCCTGGTATAGATGCCCGAGCCACCTCAACTGGCTCCTCTCGATGTGGAGGAGCAGCGGCTCTACTCCGAGCCCCTTCCGAATGGCCGAGCTCCTCACCCTATCTCTAAGGGAGTGCCCGGCCACCCTACGGAGGAAGCTCATTTCAGCCACTTGTATCCGGGATCTCGTTCTTTCGGTCATGACCCAAAGTTCATGGCCATAGGTGAGGGTAGGAACGTAGACCGACCGGTAAATCGAGAGCTTCGCTTTTCGGCTCAGCTCTCTCACCACAACGGACCGGCACAGTGCCCTCATTACTGCGGCAGCCACACCGATCCGTCTGTCGATCTCCAGCTCCATTCTTCCCTCACTCGTGAACAAGACCCCGAGATACTTGAACTCCTCCGCTTGAGGGAGGAACTCCCCTCCAACCTGAAGAGGACAAGCCACCCTTTTCTTGGAGGAGCTGATCTTCATCCCAGCCGCTTCACACTCGGCTGCGAACCACCCCAGCGCATGCTGTAGGTCTTGGCTAGAGGGGGCCAGCAGGACCACGTCATCTGCAAAAAGAAGAGACGAAATCCACTGGTTCCCAAACCAGACCCCCTCCGGCCCTTGGCTGCGTCTAGAAATCCTGTCCATAAAACTTATGAACAGGACCGATAATAAAGGGCAGCCCTGCCGGAGTCCAACATGCACCGGGAACAGGTCCGACTTAGTGCCGGCAATGCGGACCAAACTCCTGCTCCGCTCGTACAGGGACCGGAAGGCCCCTAATAAAGGGCCCCCGATTACATACTCCTGGAGCACCCCCCACAAGGCATCACGAGGGACACAGTCGAATGCTTTCTCCAGGTCCACAAAACACATGTGAACCGGTTGGGCAAACTCCCATGAGCCCTCAAGTACCCTGTAGAGGGTATAGAGCTGGTCCAGTGTTCCACGGCTGGGACGAAAACCACACTGCTCCTCTTGAAGCCGAGGTTCGACTATCGGCTGGACTCTCCTCTCCAATACCCTGGCGTAGGGCTTACCAGGGAGGCTGAGGAGTGTGATCCCCCTGTAGTTAGAACACACCCTCCGGTCCCCCTCCTTATAAAGGGGGACCACCACCCCAGTCTGCCAGTCCAGAGGCACTGTCCCCGAAGAGCCGTGTCAACCATGACAGCCCCACAAAATCCAGAGATTTGAGGTACTCAGGGCGGATCTCATCCACCCCCGAAGCCTTGCCACCGCGGAGCTTTTTAACCACCTCGGTGACTTCAGCCTGGGTGATGAAAGAGTCCAACCCCGAGTCCCCAGCCTCTGTTTCCACCAGGGACTGCGTGATGGCAGGATTGAGGAGATCCTCGAAGTACCCCTTCCACCACCCGATAATCTCCCCAGTCGAGGTCAGCAGCCTCCCACCCCCACTATAAACAGTGTTGGCGAAGCACTGCTTCCCCCTCCTGAGGCGCCGGACGGTTTGCCAGAATTGCTTCGAGACCGACCGGTAGTCCTTCTCCATGGCCTCACCGAACTCCTCCCAGGCTCGAGTTTTTGACTCTGCCACAGCCCAGGCCGCAGCACGCTTGGCCTCACGGTACCCATCAGCCGCCTCAGGAGTCCCACAAGCCAACCACAGCCGATAGGACTCCTTCTTCAGCTTGACAGCATCCCTTACTGCCGGTGTCCACCACCGGGTTCTGGGATTGCCGCCGCGACAGGCACAGCAGACCTTACGGCCACAGCTACGGGCAGCAGCCTCGACAATAGATGCGGAGAACATGGTACACTCGGACTCTATGTCTCCAACATCCCCCGGAATCTGGCCGAAGCTCTCCTGAAGGTAGGAGTTTAATACATCCCTGGCCAAGGGCTCCACCAGGCGTTCCCAGCAGACCTGCCAAGTCTGTCCGGCTTTCTCCTCCTCCAGCAGATCCAACTCACCACCAGGTGGTGATCAGTGGACAGCTCAGCCCCTCTCTTCACCCGAATGTCCAAAACATGCGGCCGTAGGTCTGATGATACGACAACAATGTCGATCATTGACCTCATGCCTAGGGTGTCCTGGTGCCAAGTGCACTGATGGACACCCTTATGCTTGAACATGGTGTTCATTATGGACAATCCGTGACAAGCACAGAAGTCCAATAACAAAACACCACTGGGATTCAGATCGGGGAGGCCATTCCTCCCGATCACGCCTCTCCAGGTGTCACTGTCGTTTTCCACGTGGGCGTTGAAGGCCCCCAGCAGAATAATGGAGTAGCCGGGAGGGGCACTATCCAGCACCTCCAACAGGGACACCAAGAAGGCCGGGTACTCCGCACTACCGCTCGGCCCGTAGGCCGAAACGACAGTCAGAGACCTGTCCCCAACCCGAAGGCGCAGGGATGCGACCCTCTCATCCACTGGGGTAAACCCCAACACTAGACGGCTGAGCTGGGGGGCAACAAGCAAAACCCACCCCAGCCCGCCGCCTCTCCCCGTGGGCCACTCCAGAGTAGAAGAGAGTCCAGCCCCTCTCCAGAATATTCAGCTTAGATAGTGATGTTATAGACTTTAGACTTTAAGCCTGTGAAAGATGTAAAAACATATTGAAATATGCAGGTCCAGCGCCATTTACTATTTTATCTTTATTTATTTTATCTCTGCATCCTTAAGTGACAGGGCTGATATGATCTTTGTTATATTCCTCAGATGGAAAAAGGCTAATCTATGGACCACCTTAATGTTTATAACAAATGAAAGACTCAAAATTTAATCCAATATTTTTGACAATATTTCAGCAGGGAATCACACAGTCATCTAGAGAAATAGTTAAATTATCATTCTGTTGTTTTAGTTTACCTGGTCCAATTTCCATTTATATTTTGGATGCATTAAGTAGGAGGACTTTTTGAGGAATCCAACTCTTTACAGCGAAATGAAAGGTTACCCCAGATGATCGAAGAATCTAACCTCATAATGCCAAACACACAGAAGACAGTAGTAGGACCCAATACAGATCCCTGAGATACTCCATGGCTACTGAGAACAGAATGTCTTATTATACATTACACCGTGAGATCTTTCTAACAGGTAAGATCTTAACCACTAAAGCTCCTAACCTGAGATACCAAAATAAATCTGAAGTCTTTCAAGCAAAGTACAGTGGTCTACTGTATCGTAAGATCCAGCATCAATAAAACAGATGCAGACTCTACAGCCAGTAGTTAATCATTCATCACTATTGTGCAGTTAAGATGTGAAATAGTTGAATATCTAAGCTGCAACCACTTTCCCATCAACTTTTGATAAAAATGGAATAGGTCTATAGTTCGTTATGCAGTCAGCATCCAGGCTAGGCTTCTTCAGTAACTGTTTAACTACAACATTATTAAAACAGCCTGGGGAAAGTGAAGAACTCAAAATATACAAGACATAAGAATTCAAAGTAGACCATAGCTCTTAAAAAGGCAAGATGGAAGTGGATCCATGGAGCAACTTGTGCTTCAACCCTCCATAACAACCTTTGTAAAAGTGGGCAGAAAAGTGGGCTTGAACCCTCTCAAAGTTAGCCCTGCATGAATCAGTGTTCAAAATTCAAAACCTGAATCAAAGTTGTAAAAACAAAAAGAACCAAAGTTCCAAAAATAATTAAAGCTAATAATAAAAGTTGTTTAAAATGGCAATATTGTGGCTAAAAGTTGTTAAATCTAAGGGATACATTATCTGCAGCTTGGCTTGTTTAATGAATAATTAATCAATATGTAATATGTCATGTATGTGTTTCAGTTCATTTGAAAATAAAGTTATCTAATTTTAAGATTTGACAGGGACAGGATACATATTAAAATGTCTTTATGAGTAAAATGTATAAAATGAGAGGATTACTTATATTTTAGCATGATTGTAAGCAATTAAGCAACTACAGATAAAGTCTTTTAATTCTAGTGTATAATGTATCAGAAGATAATTAAAAAGATTTGGTCTTTATCAGGTTCTGACATCTAGCTATTAGGGTTTATGACACAATGATGAAGTCAAATTGCTAAAGGCTTTGTGTCGAAACTAAGTACACCCTTGATGCTTCCATATGATTTAAGATGGCAAATAGCAGCAAGGTTCTGTGAGTCAAATGCATTGATTAACTTATTAGAGTTGTCACCTCTATGAAAGGCAAATTTAGTCAGTTTGCTGGTCTGCCTCAAAGTGCAAAACCCCTAGAACTCCATCTCAGACTCATCAGGCCACAGCTAGCTTGTTACATGTTAAAGTTCATGGTAGAACAATTAGAAAACGACTAAATAAGTATGGGTTGTTTGAAGGAGATGAACATAAAAGTGTCTTCTTTCTCTAAAATAACTGTGACAACATTACTTGTCTGATTTTATTTTGCTTAATTGTGATGTCGCATCTGAATGAACCACAAGACTTATGAAACAATGTCCTTTGGACAGATGATATAATATGAGATGTTTGGCCTTCATGCAGGGAGTATATCAAATAATATTGAGTCAAACATGAGGCTATCTGTCCGTCAGCTTAAGCTTGGCCCAACAGGATAATGATCCCAAACACAGCAGCAACTCTACAACAGAACAACCAAAAAATGAAAAATCAAAGAAGTATATGTTGTTGCTGCAACAGGTGGGTGTACAAGTTGTTGAAATAAGGGGTTTATTTAGTTTTTGCACACACAGCTTAGTGTGAAATCTTTTGTGTGTATTACACTTGAGGTTAAATAATTTTAGAACCTGGTAAAGACAAGATCATTTTTACTATGTCCTGATTCATAAATAACTACCAGTGAAAGAGGGTGTACCTTATTTTTCCCATGGCTGTATGAGTGAGGATTAAGCATGAGTTTGCTTCTATTAGAGATTAATATCAGACAATTGTGTTTATTTCTGAACTCTTACATTGTATCATGCTGAACCAAATTATATCAGGTCAAGTTGAAATTGGTTTTAGATACACATTTTGAACCTCCAAACCTACCTTGTTTGGAGATAAATATGTCATTGTCTCACATGAGATGGTTTTGTACATTTCATAATTTCAGATACACAACAATTATATTATTTCTGACTACACATTTTACAGCAAACACACAGTTGTAACTTATTTCATAGTTCGGAAGGGATCTCTGAAATGTTTTTAGAATAACCCAGATTTCACCTTTCAAACAGAAGCTTCAGTGTCCATATTCTATTTAATTCAGTTTATTTATATAGCGATGATGCACTACACATATACACAAATATAAACACATCATGTCAGATTCTACTAATCTACTATGTTGGGTACCCCAAGGTTCTGTTTTGGGCCTATGCCTTTTCTGCTGAATACAGTCATATTCAATAAATTAGAATATCTGTTCCAATGAGGCTCATTTGTCAGATTAAAAGTGCCTTTTGAAAATAACAACCTCTAGGCATGTGTTACTTACTTTTTATTAGGCCCATATTTCTGTATTAAAAAAATGTCATTAGCTGTGCGTGGAAAACCATCTTAATTAACAGAAATAAAGGCTTTAAAACATCAGTCTGTGTGTAATTCATTTACTATTGTAACACACTTTCACATGCATCAATAAAAAAGCCCTCGATCACATCAGTCGATCCAAAACTCTGCAGCAAGACCTCTTCTGTAGAACGAGCCTGCTTTGTTTTTACATTGTCCCGAGAGTCTTCACTCATTTGCAAAACAGACAACACATTCTTATTCATACTTTTTTCCTACAAAATCTTTTAAAAAATATTGTAAATCTTTTTAACTTTATTATTATTATTTTTTACTATGTGTTCCTGAAGCACTTTGTGATTTTTTTTCTGTGAAAGATCCTACATAAATATAGTTTACTTACTTACAACACTGCTTGTTTGATGCCACACTGTTGGGTACCCAGAAGTGAATGAATGCAATTATTAGGGGTTTGTTTAAGAGAAAGAAAGCAGACATGCTTTGGTTAAGATTAAAGTTTGGAATACACATTTAACTCATGGTTTGTTGAAGAGAAGCTTTTCCCTTCTGTTTTTCATGTTACAATTACCCTGTTTAACACAAGGGGGCACTGTTTTCACGTAATACTGCCAGCCCCTGGCCACACTGTGTGTTTATGCTGTAATTGTACCTAGGTTTTAGCACATGATCATACTCACATATCGCAATGAGAACGTCGTAGCAGTTAAAAATCAAGCAACATTCACTTTATACAGCACCAACAAGGCATCTGAAGACTGTTAACTGAAAAATGCAAACATATCCAATATATCCAATTCATTTCCTTTGTAGTAATCCAGTCAGAAACCTGTGTGTGTGTTTGTGTGTATGTGTGTGAAAAGCTCTTATGCTTTTGCAGCTGAGCTGGCGGTAAAAAAACCAACTTACAATGTAATTACTTGGCACAGTATCTGGTGAGGCGAGCAAAAAAAGAGGCTTTTTGAACCTTATGAGTCACAAATCACAATTTAGCCTTTTTCCATCATGTGTCTTTGGGGTGGAAATTTCATTAGCATTGTGTTTTTGTTGCTATTTTATTGCCTTAAACCCTTTTTGTTTTGATGAGGGCTTTTGTATACATTTTTAGATTGTATCTAAATCATCAAGAAATGTCACTTGAAATATCCCACTCTTTTTTGTTTTGTTATTTCTGTCTGACTGAGAATAGAAAATCCATTATGCTCTATTTGACATAAACATTTCCATAAACAGCCACTTGGATTTTAGATAGAATGTTATTAGTATTTGCAAACTGTAAAAATGGCAAACTGCACACTCCCCCGCATCTGAATTTCATAAATCAACCATGTCCTGGAG
Organism: Crenichthys baileyi; assembly: GCA_036173005.1. Lineage (NCBI taxonomy): Eukaryota > Metazoa > Chordata > Actinopteri > Cyprinodontiformes > Goodeidae > Crenichthys > Crenichthys baileyi. The sequence goes on along the minus strand of JAHHUM010002047.1, from coordinate 741,873 downwards.
GGGGACACAAGCTCCTTTTAAAACCCAGTTACTTTGTTCCCCTTTCCCTTACTCCAAAACCAATACAACTCTACTTCAAGTATCTTCTAATTACGTGATGCAAGTTTACCCCAACCCTTGTAAAAAGCCTTTTGTAGGCGACATTTTCTACATGCTTGTGATTCTAATAATTTACAGAAAGCTGTCAATGATTTTTTTTTCCAACTATTGCATTCATAAAATCTGACTCTAACACAGAGACCAGCACCAGAAATGACAGGGGATAATGATTTGGCATCATTGAATTAAACTATTAACATTACACTACAACTAGTAAATGTTTTGGATATTTTTCAATTAAAATAAAATAAAAAAAGCTTTTGAATTCGCTACTCATCAATCAATCGGCCATCTAGCAAAGTGTAGGCACATTCTAACATCAAATAACCACAAATTATTCAAAATAATAAAAAAAACTACAATTTTATTAAAAACATATTACGCATTATTTAAATTGTCATTTATGTAATATTTTACGATGCATGTTCTGTATGACAAGTTGAGGGCTCTTTGGTTCCCTTTGCTGGCCCGGAGGCTTGAAATAATAGATTTCTTACAACTTGGGCCGGCTCTGCATATTTCCGTTTCTATTCTTTGGGACAACAAAATGTCTTGAATGTTCTCCAACAGTTGGTTCTTGAAGGTCATTGCTGATGTCTTTCTGTCTTGGCATTGTGTGAACACACGCCTGTGTGCTTTAGAGCAGCAAGCTGCAAAAACTCATGTTTCTGTAGGGGTCAATGGCAAATGGCCTGCACTTGTATAGCGCTTTATCAAGTTCGAGGACTCCAAAGAGCTTTACACTACAATCAGTCATCCGCCCACTCATACACAAATTCACACACTGAAAGATGGACGGAGCGGGGATTCGAATTGGCAACCCACCGGTAACAGAAACGAATCCCTACAACCTGAGCAAACTGTGAAAATAATACGCGGCTTCTGGCCCGATGTTTCTTTAAAAAAAGGCCAGAGAGGGGGTCAGTTTTGCGCCACACCTGCTGAAAAACACTTGCATTTTCTTCCAATCAGCATCCGTGCATGACTGCATAACGCATTGCCTACACGTTTTGTACTCAAAAAATCTGTGGTTTCAAAGCCTTGTCCAGTTAGTGACTGATGTTTGTAAGGTTTAATAAAGAGAAAAAGAGAGAGATATAGAAACCAATAGACAGATTAGACAATTTCACTAATTTCGCTTAATTATTTTGACGTTAAAGTCTGAAGAAGAAGACATTTAGCATGACCACAACCATTTTTTTTTATGTCTAGTAGCCTAACCCTCACAATAAAGTGTTGAAAATATGAACAAACATACAGTATTTTATAATTACAGCATGCTGGCCAAACTCTGTTCTGTGTAGGTAAAAGTCACTTTAATTTAAGAAGCTCTTTTCATGCAAGCATTTCTAATCCAACAGTTGAGGAATCATTTTGCTAGGTAGTTAACATTACAGACTAATGTACGTTGAAGGCTAAATATTATGATGATGATTTAGAGCAGCAAAGAAAAACTGATGAATAAATAGGAAAATGTTCCTTAGCTGTCTGTTTAATTTTATTAGCATAATAATAAAGCCAATTTTAACATTAACTACCTAAAGTAGGTTTGTGATTTGAGGTGAAGGTGGTGGTGAGTTATATTGATATTGGTAATGGTTTATTATTAGTGTAATGTTTCAACTCTGTCAGAAAACAGTAATGTATAGGGTTAGGGTCAAATAATGTATGCTGTTTTCTCACCTGATTCAGTGAATCTCTTTTGATTACGATGCATAGCAGAACATAAATTTATTTGACCTACTAATTTTGCAGCATACTGCCAAGAAAAGCAAGGCTATAAAGCATAAATATATCCTGTTTTCTTATTTTAATTTTATAAATAAATGTGGCAATGGATGCCCTTTTTGGCTTGAGCAGGTTTTTACTTTTCTGCTACCAATGACAACTATTTTGATATGAATAATTACTAAAAACACTCCAGATGAAAAGCAGTCCAAATTTTAACAACCCGCCCAAAGCATTTTTTTTCCAGCCCTACATGTTCAAAAGAAGCCCAAGGGGGGGAAACCAGTCCAATCTGGCAAATTGCACAGCACTACACAGTTTACCCCAATTCCATAAAAAAACAGTAATGAACAACAACAATAAACATGCTAGAGCATAATGTGAACGCATGATTATGCCCCCTTCACATTTCTGCCTGCCCCCTCATATATGCATGCCTAGAACCGGCCCTGGCTTGTAACAAAAGCACATATTGACATTACATGAAGCCAGAGTGGGTAGAATACAACCTGATGTTGTATTTCTAAAGGGTTTGTTTATTATGCTAATGGCGCTTCATGTTGTCAACAATTCAAGGTTAGTTAAACAGCAGTTTGTTTGGCTGCTGGGCACATTCAAGAAGCTGTCCTGTCTTGGCACAGTTACAGACATCAGTGTCACTGCAGAGACTGTGAGATGTAGAGTGTTTTTGTCCAAGCTGAGTGCAAAGATAAAATCATGCCGTTATGTACCTCAGACACAGCTTACCTTTAGATACTCTTCCATGGTTTACATATGCCCACTTCAGGGGCTCCTGGCAGCCGTTCTGTCACTTTCAGAGCCAGTCACTACAGCTGCTCCTGGATGAAAGTCATCCAACTGCTCTGCGTGTGTGTGTGTGTGTGTTTGTTTGTTTGCTTTTCGCACCTCTGAACTGTATTGCCTCCATGACTTTAAAAAAAAAATAAATCAGCTTAGATTGCGTCAGTGCTCTCTGAAAGAGATCAAATAAACAAGATTAATATCAAAGGAAGTAGGAAGGGGAATGAGACAGAACGGGGAGGGGGAGAAGATGAGCCTAAAAATCAACAAAAAGAAAAAGAAGATCAATAGTAGAGAGAGAGATGGGTAAACAGGCGACAGCCAAAAATATCTTTATAGCAGTTTTATCTCCACCTGGAAAAAAAGGAAGGGAAACTTTTAGGGGAAAAGAAATTTTTACAATTGGAGTAAATTGATCACTCTTCCTGCCTTCTGTATGAAGTTTACTCCATGCTGTTCATATCATAAGATACTGTATGCATATGTAGAATCTCAATATAAATACTTTTCCGTAGATAGGTGGATGGCTTCAATCAACAGGAGCTCTTACAATTTCTTGGAAGAGTTTAGTGTTCTTTATGTGCCTGCGTAGATTTGCTGTAGTTTCCTCCACCAATTCAAGTACGCATTTAATGCATTTAATGCATTTTGATTGTTTAGGTAATCTTGCATATTCACAGCTCTAGAACGCTTTCAGTTTTTGTCATCTTACAATCACAAACCTCATTGTATTTTATTAGGTTTTAATGTGATATAACAACACAAATTAGTGCATACCCGTGAAGTGGAAGAAAGATATTAGGATTTTACTTTTTTTTGCAAAATTCGAAAAGTCTGCTATGCTTTTGTGTTCAGTACCTTTTTCCTGGATTCACCCAAATAAAATCCAGTGAAACCAATTTTGTACCAACACCAACAGGCCAGGCAAGAAGAATATTAATAGGAGAAGCAACCAGAAGGGCAATGTTAACTGTGGAGGAGCTGCAGGGATCCACAGTTCAGGTGTGAGATTCAAATGACAGAAGAACTATTAGTCGTCTCCTCCAGAAATCTGGCCTATTTAGAAAAATGCCAATAAGAATGTAAGAGTGGAAAGAAATTCGTAAGAATTCCTGTTTGCAGGGAACATGAGAAACAAGATTTGCTTCTCTCCCTACATGCAAAACACTAAATGGGGTGGAAAACTAATGCCTCACGTCAACTTTAATGCACCATTCCCTCAGTGAAACATGGTGGTAGTACCATCGTGTTATAGGGAGGCTTTTTTACTGCACGAATTATGAAACTGGTCAAAGTATATTTGACACGACATGTGGGACAGCGCTTCACCTTCCAGCAAAACATCAAACCCAAACACATAGCTACAACTGTAAAAAACTAAACAAAACTAGCGAAAACATATAGCTAGAGCTACAATACAATGGTTTAAATCAAATTATATTCATGTGTTAGAATATCCTAGTCAAAGTCCAGCCCTTAATCCTATTGAGAAACTGTGCAAGGTTTGAAAGTGTATACTCACAGATGCTCTTCATGCAAGATGAATAAACTTAAGGTATTTTTCTAAAAGTGCAAAGCTGTTAGAGACCTACCTCAACAGACACGCAGCAGTAATTGCATTACGGTGATTTTACGGAGTATAGACTCAGGGGCTCAATACAAGTTCAACACATTTTTTTCTAAAGACTTTTTTACACCATGTATCATTTTTCCTTCTACTTCACACTAAAATTAAAATAAATTACACTGATTTTTGTGGCCTGACAAAATTCTTCTAATGGTTTAAATGTTATGAATAGATTTACAAGGCTCTGTAAATCACGTTCTTGGTGTGAGCTCCAGCGGGTTTATTTGTCTGGTTTGTCATGTTAGCACTTTGATGGACTGTAGAGCTGCCCAAGATCCCCTGTCTAGACTCCAGACATCTGAACAGCTTATCTACATCCCAGCAAAATGCTCACTTCCCACTAGAGAGGGAAACTATGATTAGAGTTTTCATATATTACACACTGATCGAGCGAATCAAAGCAAATGTGTGTTGAAATGAAACTGGCATTGTACAAACTGATAGAGTACCAGGATGTCTGTTCACAGTCCGAAGGACACAAAGATCCTCTTTTCAGCCAAATTGTACAGAAGTCCAAACACCAGACTTAGATAGTTCCCAGATAATGCCTGAAAACAGTGAATTTACTGTCTTCTCACAGCTTAGAAAATGATTTTGCCCTTATGACATTGTTTATACAATACGTTGGAGGGTTTCACTATTTCATAACTGCATTTGTACAACAATCATTAAAATGCGCCATGAAACTTATAAAGCATCAATAATCTGATGCAAAACAAGAGCAACATCATTAAATATAGAAAACAGCTACACGTTCTGGCAAAGCATCTTCAGCAAATAGAAGCAATGGGCCAGTTTGAATGTAATTTGGTACAGAAGCAGATCAGTAAATGGTTCCAGGTGCAAGGAGCTGGCAGGTCCAGACGGAGCTCCAGAGGGCAGACGTGGTGGTATCACCCATGGGGCAATAGTCTTACAGGCAGTTTCCAGGGCATCCGACAGTCAGTCACGCAGTTAGCCAACCAAATATTGCTCTCAGACGTTTCATGTAGTTCTCCTTAGACATCTTGTTGCACATTCATGTTAGTTACTACAGGGGTTGGACAATGAAACTGAAACACCTGTTTTTAGACCACAATAATTTATTAGTATGGTGTAGGGCTTCCTTCGCGGCCAATTCAGCGCAATTGTCCCCCTTTGGGGAATTACATATACAAGTCCTGCCACAGTGGTCAGAGGGGGATTTTAAGCCATTTTCTTGCAGGATAGTGGCCAGGTCACTACATGATTCTGGTGGAGGAAACGTTTCCTGACTCGCCCTCCCAAAAATCCCCAAAGTGGCTCAATTTTTTTAAAATTTAGATCTGGTGACTGTGCGGCCCTGGGGGATGTTCAACTTCACTTTTATGTTCATCAAACCAATCTTTCACCAGGTCTTGCTGTGTTTTAAAGGTGCATTGTCATCCTTTTATACACCCGGCACCCCCTTCAGGGGTACAATGTTTTAACCATTTGGATGCACATGGTCCTTCAAGAAGGGTTTGGTAGTCCTTGGCAGGGGACGCGCCATCTAGCACAAGTATTGGGGCCCCAAAGGGAAAAGCCATTTATTTTGGCAGCCCAAAAACCCCACTGATCCACCCCAAAAGCTTCACTCTGGGCATGCAAACAAATTGGGTGGTACGCCCTTTTTTTTTCGGGCTTCTCCACACCGTAACTCTCCCGGATTTTGGGGGGAAAACAGTAAAGGTGGACTCATCAGAGAACAAACATGTTTCACATTGTCCACAGCCCAAGATTTGCGCCCTTGACCATTGTAAAACCGACGTTGGCATTGGCATGAGTGACCAAAGGGTTTGGATAAGCAGCCCGGCCGTGTATATTGACCCTGGGGCTCCCGACGGGAACAGTTTGGTGGAAAAAAGGAGGTTGAGGTGCCCCATTTAATTCTGCCGTAATTTGGGCAGCCCGGGGGTTTTTTTTTTTTGGGAAAACAATCCGGGGTTAGCACTCGAAAATCCCTTTCAGACAGCTTCCTCTTTCGTCCACAGTTAACCTGTTGGATGTGGTTCGTCCTTTTGGGGGATGCTGACATTACCCTGGTACAGGGCTCTTGATACATCACAAAAAAACCCGGCCTGTCTTGGTCACAGATGCGCCAAACAAAAACGTGCACCAACAATTTTCCCTTTTTTTAACTCTGTATTTTTACCCATAATGTTGTATGCATTTCGTTTTTGAGCAAAAATGTGCTCTTACCCGGCTAATTGAACCTTCACACTCTGCTCTTTCGGGGCAAGGTAATAAAAATACTGGCTACCAGGCTGGTCCAATTTAGCCATGAAACCTCCCACACTAAAATGACAGGTGTTTCAGTTTCATTGTCCAACCTCTGTATAAGATTACACAATAAATTCTGTATGTATGTATCTTAAAGGTTTTTCTTTACATTGCATCACAGAAACTGATTTCAGTAATGGGCCAAAGAGATGAATGTCACAAAACTGTTTAACTGTTTTTTATTATTATTATTTCTAATGGTTTTAATTTGATTATATTTTTCTTGGTCAGTCATTTAGCATGGTGGATCTAATCACAAAACCATCAACAACTGGATTTTGTGTGGACATGAGTTGAATTAAATTAAAATTGAATTGCAGATTCTGATGAACAAAAAAGAAACCAAATAGAAAAACTCCCAGCTGCCTTCTTCAAAAGCCAATTTCTCCAGAGCTGACTTTCTTATGGCTCTGGGTCTGAAACAATCTCACGTTTTGAGGGTCCTTTTGTGTGACTGGGCTTTGTTAAAAACCTGAAAATTGAAAGATTATTAAAAGCGTCAAGCAATGCAATGCAAATTTGAGAGATAAAATTTAAATGAACTCATAGCATGGGGGTTAATTACTTGATCCAATGGAGATTATATATATGTGTGCTAACATGGAAAAAATTAAACAGTTAATTTTTTTATGGAAATTTGATCTTACCCAGCTATTTATCAATTAAAGGATGTCAGGGACAAAATATTAGATCTGCATATGGCTGGACTGGGCTACAATGCCATCGGCAGGAGGCTTGTTGAGAAAGTCACAACTGGTACAGTTATTTTGGAAATGAAATAAATATAATATATCAGTGTCAGTCTCACTTCAAAGTACTTTTTTCATCATGTAAAGCACTTTAAATTGTCTTTTGTTGAAATGTGCTATGCAAATAAACTTGCCTTGCCTTGCAGAAGAAAATACAGCAAAAATCTGAGGGGCTAAAATGTTTTTAAGGGCACTGTATTTATACTATCTGTAACCAGACTTTTCTGTATAGAAGCATTTTAGTTGTAGCAGCAGTTTGACATCAGCTATCAAAGCAATCTGTTTAAAATGTCATGGCAGATGAGCTGGGATCTGCTTCTTCCTGCTGGTAGTGTTACCTTGTGTTATGTGCGGCCCTTTTTTCTGCTTGAAAGGATGGAGAAAGGAGAAAAATGCTGATTGCTGTTACTGTGAAATCATTTTCTGTTCTTTTATCCTGGGTTTGGCAGATTTTTCTGGCCTTCAGATTACTTTTCCACTCTAATCCAATACAATCACTTCAGGTCCACAGTTTAAAAGCTGTTGACTGAATCATTTAGTAACCTAAAGCGTACTGTCATTCTGCTTATTCTGTTAAACAATAAAAAAAACGACAGAAGGCTGTACTTGAACGTTTCTGTTTCCTTGTGTAACAGATACGACACAAGCTCTGTATTTTTTGCAACACATCATTAAATATGAAGACAGTAAATGTCAGATTGTTTCTGTGATTGACACCTAAATGTCAAAACCATTTCTCTTTCTGCATTATGAACTATAAATTCAGTCAAATACATTCTGAAGCAGATCCATCATTTCGATTCATATTTAAGAGAATGTCAGGAGTCAGACGACGGATCAGTCGAACATCTAACAGAGAATTAAAGTCTTGACTTTTTTGAAAGCTGATGCCATCAAATGTCAAGCCTTGCCTCTGGACTGCGTCTCATTCGAGATCAGAGAGTGGATCATAACTCAGCAGCCTGCAGAGGAGCTGGACTGAATCTTATTTCTATGCTAATGGTGTTGACAAATGTATTGTGATGGCGCTGCTTTATTTTAGTGGATCTGAATAGCGCCCCTGAATTGAATTGTACTGTAAATTATCATAAAATTGCATTTTCAGCTGTGATTTATGTGCACCGGGAAGCCGGTGTGCCCCAGTTAGTTGGTCGTGGCATTTCTGCAGCTGCTCCGACTTCGAGGACTGTGGGATGATTCTCCAGCTACTAACATCCATTTTCACCAATCCTCCTCTGCTTGATTTCCTCCTCATGCCCCCTTCTTTTTCATTCATTTATTCTTCCTGTTGTAGTTGCTTTTATTTAGTCATTCCCTGCCTTTTACTCTCTCAGTTCCCCTGCTGGCAGTGCTTCCACTTTCTCCTTTGTAGTTTCCATATTCAGTCATCTGTCTCAGCATCATTGGAAGACGGGTAGCAGTGAGGATTGTACAGTGGATCTGCATCCTTCAGGGCATCATGAACGGCACATGTTCTTCTTTCATTGTCAGTTTTTCTCTCTATCTCAGCACTTTGCCCAGACACATTCTGCTCTGGTGTGACCTGTGTTGAGCTAAACAGGGGCTAATCCAGTAAGTAGCAAAGGTGAATTTAGATAAATTAGAATACCATTGAACAGGCTTTTTTTCCCTGTAATTTAATTCAAAGCGAAACTCATATATTATATAGATTCATTACACAGAGTGATAAATTCTAAGCTTTTATTTCTGTTAATTTTGATTATTCTATATACAGCTAAAAAAACAAAACAGATTTTTAATGTAGATAAGTCGGCCCACTGAGAGGTACTTTTTCATGTACATGCACATGATGAAAGTCTATTCTTAATCTATAAATTCCATTTTGCTGATGGATCCGCTGTTACCTACTGCATCAATGCAGCGTGACATGGAGGCAATCAGCAGGTGGTTCTGCTGAGGTGTAATGGAAGCCCAGGTTGCTTTGGTAGCAGCCTTCGGGTCGTCTACATTGATGGCTCTCTCATCTTCCTACCATTGGTAGTGTGGGCAGATGCCAAATTCTGCTGAAAAATGAAATCAACATCCTGGTTTTGATAAAACCAGTTTAGGTTTAGAATAGATACTGGAATAACTTGGGGAAAACAACCGTTAGAGGCTGACTTGAGACTATGACGAAGGCTCACCTTCCAGGATGGCAGCAGCACTTAAAGTACAGCCAGAGTTAAAATAGAAAGACTTGGACCAAAAAGCATTTATGTGCCTTGTCAAAGTCCAGACTGAAATCCAGCTAAGACATTTTGGCAAGACTTGAAAACTGAGCTCTCCATTCAGTCTGACCGAGCTTGAGCTTTTTTTCAGAGAAGAATGGATTGAATATTTGACTGTCTACATGTGCAAATTAATAAAGATATGTCCCAAAAGACTAGAAGCTGTAAGCAAAAGGTGATTCTACAAAAGGCCATTTTCACTACAAGTTCCTTGATTTGTTTTCTCTAGAACTTCAGTTCCCAGAACCATATGTCTATCTTGGCTGTTTTTTGCAGGTGTTTAAAAGTCCTTGTCCTGTAGGAGTGCTGCTGGAATCAGGTTACACACCAGATTCTGGAGCACCCAGCTACAGAGCTGCATCCAGAATGCAACTTTAAACAATGAAACTAACAGAAAAATCTCAGATTGTTTCAGAGCAGTTTTGGTTTAAAAAACACATATTGCCACTCGAACTGTGAGAAAATGTGTTGGTGAATTTTTTTGTAAGTGAATTTTAAATAAACTGTGCGTATCCCCCCTACTGGAAAGAAAGGAAAAATGGAGAGCTCTGATTGGCAATACAAATGACTAGTTAATCAGATAACTTTTGTCAATGTTATAGTGGTAAAGCTCGGAAACTGAATTAAAGCCCGCTTTATCACAGAAGATGTTCGTTATTATCGACAACCCTTTAATAATTAAGGCCTAGGAAATGTGTATTATGGGAACACAGCTGCATGTCTGCTCCCTTCAATTTAAGATCAGCAATCCTGGGGAGTTCTGTTTGATTTAATCTGTCTCACAGAACATAAATGCTGAAATATATTCTAACTTTACCAGTTGAAATCTTCTAAAAAAGGTTTTGATGACTTGCTCTTTCCACTTACAATAAAAAAATAGAAGTGTAAGTCCATGCCTTATTTAATTAAATATTTTCACTGAGTTATTCGATGTATCTCTTTACAAAGTAAAAACCTTTTAAACCCCTGTGGTATTCAGGATGGGTGGTTGGGTTTAAATTTGCAGAAAAAAAAAACTCGACCACTGCTGTTTAATTTAAAGTTAACAGAAAACCTAAACTGCAGATGAGTTTAAGCTGAGAGGAAGAATGTTGGGAATATTCAGCCAATGATAAATTCTTTGCATCCTCTCACCACGAAGCTTCAGGGGTCAATCCAAAAAGTCAGACATCCGTTTCGGGGCAATTTTCTGGGCAGATTTTTAGCTGCTTTTTTTCTGATATTGTCCTGGTTCTTGGTGTAAAAAGGCAGGGTGAAAACAAAAACTGCACAGAAATACAACTGTGCTAAATGTTTTTAAGGTATTGTGTGGCACACGTTTTAAATTTTTGTTTGTAAAAACTATAGATCTAATTTTCTCCCACGGTGCAGTTATGCACTACTTGGTCTATCACTAAAATCCCAAAAACCTTCACCGAAGGTGGTGGCAGTAATGTGAGAAAGGACTGTTATTACTAAACCCTAAAGTCATGCTGCGTTCCATGTCAGAAGTCGGATCTGTTGGAATCCAGGCCGGTTTTCCCTTTTCTTTGCGGGATTAGTAAAATAACAATGCGTAAAAAAGCATTAAAATGTTACAAACAGTCAGAAAAAACGTTAGAAGTAAATCTGGATCCAGGAGTCATTTATCATTCAGCCTTGGGGGAGGTCATCGAGTCTCAGAGTGAATTTACCTGCTGATCTTCGTTAGCTCAGGTCTTATTTTACACTTTGTCAGACCACTGCACCTTAATGATGCCCCCAGAGCACTGAAATATTAGCATGAAATAATTCCCTCAGTACACATCAGTTTTAATAATCATAAAGCATGATATTTAAAAGGTTTCAATGTTCACTGAATTATTTAAACTAAAAAAACAGTTTAATTTTAGGATGATTTTTGTTATTGTTGTTTTATTATCATAGCTATGCTCATTTCAGTTCATTCAGCTGTTCAGTCATCCTTGTAGACAGTCGTGGTTCCTTACTGCCTCTGCATGGAGCAGCATTGCTAATCCGAACAAGGTGAGTGGGAAGACAGTTTGACATTTGACTGACGGGAATGACGGCATGACAGGAGGTGCAGATGGAAAAAGATTTCCACAAAGTTTGACGCTAAAGACAGGAGGTGAACATGATGAGTACAACCTCTGACAAAAGCAGTTAGCACAGTTATGGCCAGGACTGTTGCCATTGACACAATGTTTTTCACATTTCTATGGGAAAGTTAAGAACAGATAAAATATTTAAATAGTTTATTTTAGCAAAACCTGACTCACCCGAGCCATTCTGTTCTTATTCGTGCTTATTAGTTTGTTGGCTTCTGTTTGAGAACTGATCCCAGAGTCCCAGTGTGGTCAAGATTTGAAGATTTTTCAACTCAAAAGCCTAAATTTAAAATTTCCAAATTTTGTTACCACTTCCTCCTTGTGACACGGTGCTCCATTGTGCTAGAAGATGCGCAGAGCATCACCAAACTGTTCCTGGACTGTTGGAAGACGTTGCTCTGGGCGGATGTTTCCCAGTCTTCATTCATGTCAGTGTTCTTGGACAGAAATGAGAGGAAGATCACTGCATTAGGATGCTTTGCTGTCTCATGGTGTCTCTCACCTTTTCTTCTTGTGATGGCCACCCCAAAACATTGACTTTGTTGTTGCTTATCAACTTTGTAAGAAATTTTGCAGTATGATTAGGGTCATTGTCCATTCAGAAGACACATGTATGGCCAAACTGTAACTTTCTGGCTGGGAATGTTGCTTCAATATTTCCGCATAATGTTCTTTCCACATGATGCCATCTAATTTGTGAAGTATAGAAGACCCTTCTGCTCCAAAAGACTGCCTCAACATGATGTTGCCACACCAGTACTTCGGATGGTGTTCTCAGGCTTGAAGATTCCCACTTTTTCCTCCAAATGTAACAAAGGTCATAATACATGAACATTTTAATTTAATTTTCATCAAACCGCAGTACGTCTGCAAAAATGAAGGCTAATAAAGCTCTTTGTAATGAATTATGCTGCAACAGATCACACTTTACAATAATTTAAAAACAGTGAGAACTATCAGGACAAAAGTTAAAGCTGCAGAATTTGCAAAATGCATTTGTGTTGCTTCCAAAACCTTTTGCCTTAACCGTAACTTGGTGCTACTTGTTAACAGTTTGTGGAACTGTTCACTACCTGGTTAAACAGTATCCATTATATTCATTCAAAGCACTCTTCACTGTTGGCAGCTGATATCAGAAGCAATTTCAGCCAAAACGATCTTCATTTAAACCAACATCTCACCTGATGCATTATCCTAATTTCCAAATTACCACGTGGGAACAGATGGAAGAACGTGCAATCAAGTTTGATAAAGCATGACAATGTAATATCGGACTAGAGCCCATTAAGCCCCCTGCTATCGTCACACCAGCCTACTAAAAGTGATTTATCACTGAATAAGCCCATTATTTGGTTTTCACCCAAATCACTGAGCATGAGATTGATTATGCTTCCAGAAGTTATTTTGCTTGAGGGCAATGTAAAACCCAATGAGTGTCATTAAGCCAAACATACTGCAAAAAGTAATGTTGCTTTTAATTGCTGCCCCCTTCTAAAAAAAATCCTTACACTGTAAAAAAAGATTCACTGACTATCTGGTCTTTCCAATCGATGGTGCTTTCATTCTGTTGAATTATGAGCTTGTTTTTCTGCGATTAGTTTGGTGTGAACCAACTCTATTAGCATAGCTCAGTGATTTCTTCTCCCTTTTCCTCCCAACAGATCCCTTGATCCGTGTTATGTGCATAATTACCCATCAATGATTAGCTTCTCGGCTGAAGAGCAGAACACGACTAAGAGAGAAAGCGCAGCCTAAACGGTGTCAGACATCCGTAAATGGATTTCTGACTCTATTTTCATGCTATTGTTTTTAGATTACACTAATCTCAGTGGTGTAAATCATGAATCTTTTCCCAAACAACATCCTTAATTATTTATTTTAATGCATGGGGAGCAAGTTCAACTTAGTGACATGAATGCAGTCACAGGTTTTGCTTTGAGTATACAGGAATCAGACTCAGAATATACTTTATTGTACTTGTCACATTTTGTATTGAGTTTAGCTATTGCTGTTTGAAAGAAACTGTTTTTGAATCTGTTTGTCATGGCTTTAATTGAGCGGCAACATCAGCCTGAGGTTACCAGCACGACCCAGGTGAGAAGTGTCCTTTATGATGTCTTGGCCTTTTCGGAAACAGTGGGAGCTGTGAAGTTCTTCAAGTGTGGGAAGAGGGCAGCCAATGATCTTTTGGGCAGCGTTATTGACCCTCCTGAGCGTTTTTCTCTGAGCCACAGTACAGCTGGTGTACCACACAAATGCAGTAGGTCGTTTTGCTCTCAACAGAGCATTGATAAAAGGAAACCAGCAGTCTCGGTGTGATGTTATTTCTCCTAAGCAGCCTCAGAAAGTGCAGTCTCTACTGGGCCTTTTTCAGCAGCTCAGAGGTGTTCACGTTCTACGTCAAGTTCTCCTCAATGTGGACTCTTAGGAAGCCGAAGTCAGCTACCCTCTCACAGACTGTGCTGATGATCCGTTCTCTTTTTCCTATAGTCCGCTATTATCTCCTTGGTCTTGGAGATGTTAAGGAGCAAGTTGTTCTCCGTGGACCACGCTGTCAGCAGCTCCACCTCGTCCCTAGAGGCAGACTCCTTCCCCCCGAGGGATGAGCCCCACCACTGCGGCGTGATCTGCAAACTTGACAATGGTGTTGTTGTGGTGAGCGGGTGTGCAGTCGAAGGTGTAGAGAGTGTAAAACAGGGACCCCCCCCCCCTCCTCTGCTTTTATCAGAGACTTGCTAAAATGAAGCAGGCTATTGTGGTGACATACTTGTTTTTGTGCTGACATGCCTGTGGACAGCTAAGTAAAAATGCTGGTTAGAAATGGAGCAAACATTCCTTCCACTTGCTTGCTGCATGAATGTTTATGCTTTGAATTACAGTTTTTGTAATGAACCGTCACCCTTCACACTGTAAATTACAGGAAAACGTGGCTTGACACAGTGCTTTAAGTCCCCGTAGGGTGCTGGTTTATTAGTTCTCTGGTCTCAGATATTTCTTCTGAGTTCTTCCTCCTCAGATTCAAATTCATATGGGAGACAATCACCTCTTTTGTCTTGGGTGGACATTGAGTTATGCACTGAGACTCAAGGTTGACGTTCCAAATAAAACATGTTTTCATTTTTAGGCAACCTTTGTTTGGATTCTTAAATGTTTGGGGTTGCTTTTTTTCTTATTCTGAAAATTTAGCAGATTTCTCCAGAAATTTAGAACTATTGTGAGCAATAAACCAGAAAGGAAAATGGCATGTAGTGATGAATTTGAGGACCCAGATATTGAGAACTGAAGTAAATACAAATAATCTGCAATCCAAAGGAAAAAAAAAGCCTAACAGTAACATAGGAATCTAGACCAAAATTCACAGAGAACAGAAACACAAAAAATAAGCAAGACACTCAACATAAAGGGATGATCCTATATACCAAATGACAATAACAATCCCTGGACGAACTGAGCATTTAAAGCAAAGAGTGACAAATCCCAAAATAAAGAAAAAACAAAACCAACTCCAAAGATCATGACGCAAAAGTGATAATAAAGATAACATATGCCCTTTAAAAGTCCCTTGGATTTATTTGTAACACACAGGTCCCCATATCAGATCCTTCTGTTTGTGTAATTTTTCCTCGACAAGTGGAGCCTGAGCAGCACAGACTCCTTTCTCTGTCTCTCTATCACCTGCCTGAACTCTCAGCGGTCACTGAAGCTCTCTTCCTGTTCTCTCTCTCTCCTCTCTCTCTCTCTCTCCCTCCCTCGCCTGCTTCGCTCCAGTATCCCAGCTCCCTCTCCTCTCCTCTGCACCTGCTCCTCCCCTACAGCCTTGCTTATTATCCTCAGACTCGGAGCTGCGCTCCGTCCTCGCCAAGTGATGCTCCTTGGTGGCGCACATCGGTGCTTCATTAATGCAGGGAGCACCGGCGCGGTTTGTTTTCCTCCTCGGGAAAACGCGCACTGAGCGGCGGCCGAACATGAGAATTTAATAGGGATTATGAGGGAGTGAGCCGGAGGAGGGAAAGACGACGAGGAGGCGCAGAGGTCCCATCAGAAAGCGGTGAAGGACTTGGAACAAGAGAGGGAGGAGGAAAGAGGACTCCGGGAAAGCGGGACGCAGAGGATGGTTTATAAGCTTTGCATAGTTTGATCAGGATTTTGTCTGTGCGTCGGGGTTAAAATTTGATTTTCAGAAAGGGCATCTTGGAGTTCTCTGGATCATTTCTGTTTGTGATGGAGTGAGAAACAAAGCGCACAGTAAGTTAAGATCCGCCATGAAATCAGTGTTTTTCAGTCGTTTCTTCATCCTCTTGCCCTGGGTCCTTATTGTCATCATAATGATCGACATCGACAGTAAAAGGGCAATCCGGGCTCCGACAGCTGGGCGGACCGTCAGAGCGCAGCGGAGCCCCCGGAGCGGCTCACCGGGAGCCGGTGGCGCCCAGAACCAGTCATCGCTCCCCATCATCTACGCTATCACCCCCACGTACAGCCGGCCGGTGCAGAAAGCGGAGCTGACCCGGCTGGCCCACGCTTTCCGCCAGGTGCCCCGGCTTCACTGGATTGTCGTGGAGGACTCGACCTCACGCACCGACCTGGTGACGCGCTTCCTGGCCCGGTGCGGTGTGCCATACACGCATCTGCACGTGTTCACTCCCCGAAGGTTCAAGCGCGCCGGGATGCCACGCGCCACCGAGCAGAGGAACGCGGCTCTCGCGTGGCTCCGGCAGCACCGCGGCAGACGCGACTCCGGGGTGGTTTTTTTCGCGGATGACGACAACACGTACAGCCTGGAGTTGTTCGCAGAGGTAACTTCGTACCTGCGTTTATTCCCTTATCTTCAGCTTTCATCATCCATCACCAGAGAGGGGTTTGAAAAGTAGTGACACCTTCCATAGCTGAGTATTGATTCAGGATAAACTGTGACTTTGAATTTAAAAAAAATCTAAATGCATTTACAGGTACAAGTACCTGTCAGTAAATTAGAATATAATACAAAAGTTAATTTATGTGTGTTTATATTTAAAAAGTGAAACTTCTTTTACTGAATCATTTAACCAAATTGGCATTTTCAGGTGTTTATATCTGTTATTTTATGATTATGGCTCAAAGATAAAATCTAGAAAATGTAATTTTTTCCTATGACTAAAATAAAAAAGTATCTCTCATACAGAAATTTTATTTTATGGCCATGTCATAGGAAAGACTGTTGACTTGACAGTTGTCCAGCAGACCGTCATTGAAGAAGGAAAATACTTATTTCTGAAGAAGCTGGCTATTTACTTAGTGTTATATCCATACATATTTATAGAACGTTCAGTGGAAGGAAAAAGTGTAATGAAAAATGTGCACAAGCAACAGAGATAACCACAACCTTGCCAGAATTGTGAAGCCAGTCAAAGAAGAAAAAGGCTCGACTTCTGCTAGGTGGTCCAAGTTTCTGTTTTCAAATAAAGGTAAAATGAACCTTGTATTTTGAAATTAAGGCCCAAGAGCCTGGAGAGAAGTGGAAAGGTACAGAATCTGAGTTGCTTGAGATCCAGTTTGAATTTTCCACCTTTAGTTATGTTTTGGGGAGCTATGTCATCTGCTGGTGTTTTTCCACTGCATTTAAACAAGTCCAAAGTCAGAGCAGCTGTCAAGCTTTATGGAGGTTTATTTGTCAGCCGGACTTGGCCCCTGCCCATGGCTACAAATAACAGTACATGCTTTAATGACCATAGTATCACTGTGCTATATTGGGCAGCAAACTGGCCTGACATAAACCCCACAAAGAGGCTAGAGATCCACAGGCTGATCGCCTCCATATCACGTTGCATTGATGCACTGTTGCTCTGTGCAAAAATGCAAGTAAGATTCTTCAAAAGTTGAAATTATATGGCTTTTGGTCATGCTGACAGTTCTGGATTGAATAAAACTGTTTCTGACCATTTCATTTCATTAATTCCAGGTCACAGAGATTATGTAAACCTTGAATACAAATATCATGGTGTCACCAGGCTTCCCATTGATTTACAATTTCAACATTCCATATTTTTCTAGACATAAATTTTATTTTTTTCCAGTATTTTTTATAATATTACATTGGCCTACCTGGGTTTTATTATCTGCATCTTCCACAAATCATGAAACATACTGGGTTCCAGTTCAGTGTGGTGTAGAGATATATTTCACCACTTTTTGGCTAGTTGTGTTTCAAAATCTGAACCTCTTAAACTTGTAAAATCCAGAATGGAAAATCCTGAATTAAACACAGATTCTTACATTTTCAGCATGTGACCTGTGATACCATTATTTTGTTTCTAAAAACCAAATAGTTGTTTCAACGCTTTATTTGTTTGGCATCTTAACCAGACCCAGTTTATGAGACCATTGCTCTAGTTTAAAATCCTCATCTAAGAAAAGTTAGAAGTAATGAAATATCCCTGTTTCGATTCTTTAATTATCATGTGTTGGACTGTATTGGAGTTGTAATGTTTGAAAACAAAGATGAAGGATGCCGTCTAAATATACATCCTTTAAAAAAGCCCCTTACTAGGGTGGTGCTTGGTGTTGTGATAGAGTGGTTGCCTCGCATACAGCAGCTATTACTCCTCGACACAAACCTCTGGGGTTCGAGATTTCTGCTGCACGTCTTCCCTCTTCTCTCTCTGCCCATTTCCTGTCTGAAACTGTCATGAAAGGTAACTAGCACCACAAGATCTTTAAAAAAAACCAATGTACTTTTCAAAATTTCTGCAAATCTTCTACATATCAGATATTGAATAAAGTCTGGAAACTCAAACATTTCATGAATACTCAGTATTATTTTTTTCCATACTTATCCACCCTTGAAAAATGCTAAAAAATACAGTATATAGTTGACCATTTATATCCTATTTCAAATTTTAACACTAAAGGTCAAGGAAAAATACTGTATATAATAAACGCCCACTAAATTTAATAGAAGTATTTATGCCCTTCTTTTTGCAGTTCCACCCTTTGTAGAGAAACATTGGATGTCCAACAACCCATTTTAATGCTTCAATCAGTCGGGCTGTGTGGTCAGGTAGAAACTCCTATAGTTTCTACAAACTGACTGTCTGTGTTGTGACCTGAAATATTTCCAAACTGCTGAATTTGTCTGTTTTGTAAGGAAAAAAAAAAAAGCTGACCAACAGCAAAGTGCAGCATTATGTGGGGAGGGGTAATGTTGCCTTATATCATGATCAATACAGATGAGGAAACTTCCGGTCATTCCAATGTTTTGCTAGCATCATATTTAATGGACTTTACACCACTGGAATGAGATAACAGAACATTTTAGCTGTTTTGAAACTAACTTTTTCAAAACGCTGTTTACCTTGATACCAGCGTCCTGCCCTGCATAATTAATCCCAACACTGGATATTAACCCCTGAGGCATCACATGGGCAAAAAAACCTGAGAATCTTGACTTACACTAAACCACACCGACCAGCTGCAGACTGCAAGTCAAACAGCATGATGCATCAGTATTGATCCTGCGTATTGGCAAACAGACAACACCATGTTATCAACTCTGCTTCCAAGACAGTGTTCATTCGATGCATCTTTATGTGCCATTGTGATTATGTCAAATGTCTGTTCAGAGTGTGTTGTGCCTTCAGTCGACAAAGCTCCTTACCTTTAGGTGATGAGGTGGGGTCTTAAAGCTGCATCAGATGCAACAAAACAATCTTCAAGCTCTCATGGATGTATAATCTGGAAGAATGGGGTTGATTGCTGATTGCTCCTTGCTCTGATTGCTGCTTTTCAGTGAAAGCTGCCTTTGAATCTGAAACAGCTTTCATCAGTCTGATCTACACTTACAGGGATTTCTTTCTTTTTTTTTAGTTAAATAGGCTTTTAAAGTTAATTTGTTACTTGTGCTGCCCTTTTTATATCCTTCCGTTGCCTGTTGCAGAGGTAAAAAAGCACAGATGAATTCAGATGCAGTTGTCTCTATTGTCTGTTCCCTGAGTTGAGGATTTAAAAAGACTACATGTTTTTTTAATCCCAGTCTTCAATACTAAACTCTAACCATAACCCAATGTACACTTTTTTATTAAATATTAATGCACTAACCAAACAGTAGCATCAATAATTTCTGATCAGTTCACTTTGAGAGAATAGTAACTATTGTGTGTTTTGGGATAAGACAAAAATGATAAAAACTTTAGGTAATTTATTCATGTGTTTAACAAGACCGTGCTTAGTGAACATGTGGAGAAGGAAACATCACTTTCACTCTGGTGTCCTCTGGCAGCAGTAGTGATCATGAGGGGATAAACATGGGTTAATTTAATCAAATTACAGGGCACTTTACAAGACAAATCGTTCCAATTCATATCCAGTGATTTATGATCTGGTTGTGTCAAATTCAGTTAAAATCAAAATTCCTTCCAATAAAATTTATCAGAATTAAGTACACGTTTATCCTAGTTATAATATGGTCACATTCAGATGATTATGTAATGATGCTGGCAAAAAAGTTACTATATTTGTAAGGAAGAGAACCAATTGTATCTGGTTGTTGACTTTGAAGCAATCCCTCCTTCCGAACAAGCATGGGGCGATAGTGGAAAAGTAAGACTCCCCATTAGCTGGAATAAACCTCCATGAAATCTCAGGACGAGCAGCAATCTGATGCTAACTGGCCACGGGTTGAGAGGAAAGAAAGAAAACACGCCAAAAACATAGGCGCACTGTAACCTGTGGTACTTTCTATTGGGAAGGAAACAAAATATTGGACTCTGTTATTAACTCCATCCAGGTAAAAGACATAGCCAAATACAGAAACACTGCGGCAGAAGTACTGTATATGGGAAAGACAAACAAAGAATAAGCAGAGCTAAAGGCAGCAATTTCTGTGTCAGTGACCTTATCCAGAGCTTTAACTATCAATAACTTGGAGATTTATCTCATGTGAAAACTATAGGCTTGTGTGGACAGTGTTTGTGATATTCCTATGCTGCTGGTTTAAATTAACTCAATTAAAAAACAAGTCCTTGTATATTTCTCATACAGTTAAGTTTGTTTTGTCATGTTATAAAGGAAGTTTATGAGAAAACACGTCACATACGTTAATGATTTCTGATCTGAGTCATTTAAAAGTGTTGCAATGAATATTGTTCATAGATTTTCACACAATGAACCAAGCCTGGTCATGCTGGGTTAAATTATTTGATCACAATTTCTGCCTCAACCATCCAGCCATCACCTGCAAGGTCATAACTGATCAATAAATCCAGTCAATTGAAGTCCAGCTTACCTGGAAGCCTGCTGCTTCCCTCAATGCAACCCTTGGGTAAAACTCCTCATCACCTTGCACTCACAGAAGGCTGCAGCCTAGCGTACTGTGACAGAGAGTGGTGTTAAATGTGGTGACTGTGGCTTAGTTTAAAGAGCATCTGTTTGATTTGTTGATAGCAGAGTGTCTCCTCTGTGTCCTCCTTCCTATTTCATTACCCTGCTCCTGTGTGCAGGTAATGGCTTGTCATAGAATGATAATAGGCTGTCACATGGCGGTAATAACGTGCAGAAACTGTTTGGCAGCCTGTGGAATGATGAAAGTAACTTTGCTCACAGTGGGAGGAAACTTCACATTAGAAGCTCTTAAATCATTTTTTGAAGAAAAGTGCTTGGGAAAACATTCAAGCAGCTAAGCTACAAAATTAGCATGACTACTTGTAAGTCATTGAGTCTTTATTAGCAGTGGCAGCTGTTGTTGTTTTCTTAAAAATGTGTGTCCTGTTAACCCATGACTATGGTGGATGTTAGGGCCCATTCTCACTGGATGAACATGCTGCTGAGATTAGCATGTGGATAATCTTTGCACAGTCTTAAGGATGGCTTCAGGACAATTGGGAACAGATTACAAAGTCAATTCAAATTCAAAAATACTTTAATAATCTTGAAGGGAAATTTAATCAAAGGCCGTTCTTGATGCTGATGGCTGTGGGCAGGAAGGAGCTCTTGTAGCGGTCTGTCGTACAGCAGATCTGAAGAAGCCTCTGACTGAAGACACTTTGTTGTTGTACGACGGTCTCATGAAGAGGATGCTCAGTGTTCTCTGTAATGTTCTTCATTTTATGAAGAATCCTTCTTTGCACAAAGATCTCCAGAGGTTCTAGAGGAGTCCCCAGAACAGATGCAGCCTTCTTTATTAGCTTGTCGAGCTTCTTGAAGTCCCTGGTTCTGATGCTGCTACCCCAGCAGATGAAGGCAGAAGAGATCACACTCTCCACAACAGACTTATAGAAGATATGGAGGATCTTTCTACAAACACTGATGGTCTGTCCCTACAGTTTACTCTGTCCCTTCTTGTAGACGGCTTCACAGTTGCATCTCCACTCCAGTCTATTGTACAGGTGAACACCAAGGTATTTATACTCCTCCACCACCTCCACTTCTTCTCCCTTGATGGAAATAGTGTTTGACCTATTCTTGTTTCTCTTAAAATCTACAATCATCTCCTTTGTTTTATTAAAATTCAACACGAGATGATTGTTCAATTCAAATATTTTGGAAATGTATTTGTACTTTGTATTCCTACTCAGTATTTACAGTATTTTACAATTTGTACTGCAGAACTGAAAGATTACCAACACAAGGTGGTTGGGAATGTTTTCTGAACTCCTGAAACAATAGACATGGTCCTTGAAAACAATGCCATAAACATTATGGCAAATACAAAGATAATTGAAAACAATTAATTATTTCAAAATATTGATGGGGTAGGTTTAGAAACATTGGACCGTGTCTTGCGCAGAAATAATCTGAGGATGAAGCAAGTTTACAGGCTACCATTTGAACGCAATTCATAAAGAATCAAAGAATTGGGATATATCTATGTGCAAGTAGGTTCTATACAATCTCACAATTGACGTAAACTTTCAACACTATAAATCGTTGATTGCATATTTCAGTATTGTAATCTTGTTCTTCATAAAAGTGACCATTACGAGTCTATTTCTGACATTGTCATGTGTGCTTCAGCAAGTCCTCAAGCTAGTGGTGGCTGCAGTGGAGTCCATTTCATCTTCATTGATGAAGCTGGATTTAACCTCACAAAAAGACAGAGAAGGGGAAGGAATATCATCCTACATAACATATTCATTCCACCAGATCAGCTAGATGACCCAGTGCTGATCAGGTATGTTGTCATTTGGGACAACGTAGGTTTCCACCAGGCTGGACTGGTTTGTAAGTGGTTCACTGTCCACCCACAATTTTTAGTTGTGTATCTCCCTCCATATTCTCCATTCTTCAATCCTATTAAACACATTTTTTGCTACATAGAGATAGAAATTATATGACAGGAATCCACAAACACGTTTGCCCCTTCTCCAAGCTATGGAAGATCCATGTGGAGATGTAGCCGTTGATGCTTTTCATGGCTAGATTCACCATGAGAGGCGATATTTCCCCCGCTGCTTAGCCAGGGAAAACGTTGCTTGTGACGTGGATGAGGTGCTGTGGCCAGACCCCAACAAACAAGAGGATGCAGCATAGTTTGTTGTTTGCTGTTACCACGTGTACACTAAATTTCTGTTTTTTTTGTATGTGTACCACCATGTACTTTGTGTTGGTTGGATGTAATTTTTTATGTGGAAAAAATAAAATGTACTGTACAATCTAAGATATACTATTTATGTATATTCTGAGTTTGCGAGTATAAAAAAAGTATGTAAAAATTATACAACACACCTGTGTACTGTCTGCAGCAAGTGTTACACTGAAGAGAAGTCATGATTTGTGATTTCCATTCATCATAGTGTTTTACACTGAGCTCATCAGTGTTCAAATGGTTCTTATAAATGTTTATTCATTTAATGGTTAGTGTGTGTCATTTGCGAACAAAATAGCATTCTGAGAGGAATTCCTATTGTTTTGAAATTAAAGTTCCATTTTGTAGTGGAATTGAGGGGTTTTGAAGATTGTGTGTGTGTTTTTTGAGTTGTGTGTAGAGTTCTGACAATATAAGGCAAGTTTTCAGGGAATGTGTTTAAACGTTCGAGAAAAACTGTAAGTCAGTATCCTAATTGGGTGATTAACTTTATTAATCCCAGATTCAATGCAGCATCAAAGTAGGCAGAGTACACTGACTACACTATAGTAACCTGTGTTTGCATGACCTGTTTGTGAGTCTGTGTGTTTGTGTGTGTTGGGTGAGCATATGTGTCCCAAATTCTGGTTGGGGACAGCATAGCTCAATCTTCATTCGGTGTGACAGGGTGTTACTGTATGAGGTACTACTACATAATGCTTTGGTCAGTGTTTGTCTGGAAATAATGCCGTCACTTAATTGTTGCAAAAATAAATGCTACCCTATGCCAACTGATTAAAAGGAATCTGAGCCTCAGTGAGGAAAGAGCCATCAAGCATGTAATTACATATTTTAATAACAATAAATCCCAAATGTATTTACTACTGTAATCTGTTAAAATTTTAATCAACTCTGCAACTAGGTTAGGGTGGATGTGGACACAATATCATTCAATAAATTGAGTTACCTACTGAATAGGCCTTGAGGGAACAGTATGAGGCCTTTATTGCATGCAGTGCACAGCTCTCATTTTCTCTGTGTTGAGTCTGTGTGGATGTTACCAAATCCTTGGTGCAGCTATAAAGCCATAGGGGGCAACTAGAATTCTTACAATCAGCTATAAAGTGTGGAGGATATAAGTTAGGCAGCCGGTGTACACCATGTTCGCTGCCTTGGAAGTGCAAATCGTACCCAATTTGATGATGAATTACGGTGCTGACCCCGTTATCCCCCTCAAATAACAGCCTGGTGTCTCTTAGTTTTTAGAGACTGTTGTGCTGGAATATAGCGACCTCCAAACAAGTTCAGTTATATGGACATTAATTATTTCCATGGATTTTTGTTTAGGTGCTTCAAACCTAGTCTGTTGCGTGTTGCCTGTATTAAACCTCCTGGCATTTAAAAGGTGCTTGACTTGCATGTCCAGCTATAAAAGATGAACTTTACCTGATTTTTTCTAATCTTTGCAAAAAATGTGATGCCTTCAGGGTATTGAAAAGGATCATTCTTAAAATTTATATAAAAAAAACCCAAAAATAATGAATATAAGCTTATGGTGCTTGTATGGCTATGTATTGTTATAGCAACACGGACATCGTCTGTCATTTGCATTTAGAATTAATTTGAATTTGATTCACAGATACACAAATCAAGAGTGAAAGAATATCTGAAAACAGTCCCTACCTAGTTGACAATTGACTGATTGGGTAAGAAAAACAATATAGCCCATACCTTGCTGGAACTTCAGGGTAATTTTCCAGGAATTTTAGTCACTGTATCTCAGAGGTTACTCTAAGGGCTATGCCATATTAGGCAGGTCGTAACCAGGTATCTTTTATTAAAGTAACCTGTAAGTAACCAGGCAATGTACTCTGTAGTTTCTGGTAAGCACCAGGTTACCTGGTTACTCTCTGAAAATTCAATGTTCCGAAAAAGTACTATGATTTATGAAACACTATCTGGTAAATTCTAGAAAGTACCAGAAAGTAACATGTAAGTCCAGCAAAGGAATCATTAAATTATAAAAAGTATCTTTAACATCTGGGAAAATAAAAGTTTTAGAAAGTGCTAGGCTCTAAACTGTAATGTCTTATGAAGGATCCTGTAATTTCTTGGAAAGTACCCTGAAAGTTCAAGGGGAGCGCCATTTATATTACAGAAATGTACCATGAATTTTGGGAATGTACCATGTAAATTTTAGAAAGTATCCTCTGAGTTCCGTCATTATAAACTACCACCTTTTAAAAAGCAAATCATTTCTCACGTCTGGAAAGCCAGTTTGCAAATGAGGAACTCAGCCGCAGTGCAGTTATCCTCATTCT
Organism: Crenichthys baileyi; assembly: GCA_036173005.1. Lineage (NCBI taxonomy): Eukaryota > Metazoa > Chordata > Actinopteri > Cyprinodontiformes > Goodeidae > Crenichthys > Crenichthys baileyi. The sequence goes on along the minus strand of JAHHUM010002047.1, from coordinate 716,417 downwards.
GGATTGCTGATTACTTCCAAGCTACTGCCCAGGCTGTTTGCTTCGAAAGCTTATTCCAGGCCACCACAAAGCAATGAAATAGCACTGGTACGCGGCAAATGTTTAACAGGCCTCTGCATTCCTGCTCTCTCTGATGCAGAAGAGTCAGTGAGCAAACAGATGCATGTGTAATTTCTGCACATTAGTCAGGTCTCAGTTTGGCATGGTCTGTCATGCACGCAGCTCGTTCCGTCTAAGCTGCCTTGCAGCAGTTAATAGAGTGGCAGAAAATACAGCAGTGCTCATTTAATACCACCCATGCAATTACACTTTGATTGGCCCTTACCACAGTTCGTGCTGCTGACTGCAGAGGGATTTTGGATATATGCTCTAAGCAGTCAGTATTAGCCACCTTACCAAGGTGATTATATAGTTTCAATCTCAATCTCAATGTTTTGCTTTATTTAACGTTTTGGCTAAATTAAAATGATTCATAAAAAATAGATTAGTTGGATTGTGCATAAGATACCCACAACCCTGTGATTTTGCTTTGAACAACTTTGGTGTCAGAATATTTCAGCAAAAGCCTGAACTGTAATTGAACAGGTAGAGTTCTGATGTGATTGTTTTTTATTTCAGAGTAAAATAATATCCTGCCTCATTTTAACTCTGAATGTAACTTCATTTGATACTGATTTTACTGAAAGTAAAAGGCAAATTATATAGTTACCATGGATTTAAAATCTTTCTAATACTTCTGTCATCAACAGTTATGGTAAGAAAAAAATAAACGCATCCTCTTTCAGTTGTATTATTTACATATCAGGACACAATAAAATGATTTCTAAACAATCTGCAGGCTTCTTTTGGCATGTTACAAGCTAAAATTCATGACAGGACAATTAGAAAAAGTGGGATCGAGTGTGTCTAGTTAGGAAGGGTTGAAAAGAGAAAGCCTCTTCCAGGAAATCCAGGTGTATTAGCATTAAAGGGAAAGACAAATGGAAGCATGCTGATACACACAAGAGGAAAAATGTAAAAATAATAAAATAAGAATAAGAGACTGTACAGTAAGGGTAAATTTACAACACAAGAAAAACAACACTGTACATAAGTAAAAACAGCATATTCAGATTAAAATAAATATTCTATTGAGTAGGATATAGGACTTTTTAAAAGCAGTGGAAAGACTGCAAATAACAACAGGAATGTAAACACTTATTGTGTTTATGTCTGTTGGAAGCATTGAGGACCTGCGATAATGTTCTTTTGTGCACCTAGGATGCCACAGTCTGTCTCTGAAGGAGCTCTCAAGTTCTGCAACAGTTTCATGCATGTGGGGGGGGGGACATTGTCCAACAGTGATGTTACATTTGCTAGAGTCCTTTTTCCCACCACATGCAACCACTTCCTATCTGCTGTAGATCAGCTGCTGCTCCAACACTATGCATCTTTACTTTGGACTATCACATAAAATCTCTACAAAAACATTGAACTCTGTTGCTATAACTTTCAAATACATTTGCAAAGCACTGTGCAATACCGGGGTGAACTTTTTTGCCATTACTGTTCTGACAGTCACACGTACTGTAGTTTGCTTTTTGTTAAAGTCCCTTTCAGGGTTCTCCTTTAAACTCTCCCAATTTCAATCCCAATTAGGGAGAATCAGCCCCACCCCTCTTTCCTCTATGTAATTTGAAAAATGCCATTAACAACAACTTGTCTTTTTTTTTTTTTTTTTTTACACAAAATGTTCCTGTTCAGGTTCGGCAGTATTTGCATTTCACTGCAATGTCTTTCAGCTTCTTGGCACAGGCACTTACACTTAGTTATGTAACAAGCAATCAGGAAAAATTAAGCTGTTTCACTTTTGTTTCGGTCATATTTCCTAAAAACCAGGCTGCGGAAGTGGAGCAGTTTCCAGATGAAGGCAGCATGGCAGAGTTGTTCAGCAGCAGGAGTCTGTTAGCTGAGGAACACTTTTGTCAGAGCTTCTCTGAATAAATGAATTCCCCCGGCTCTGAAAGATTCACAAAAGTCACTGTGACTTTTTTGGAGAGTAGCTACTGTGGCGAATGCTCTTTTGCTCAAGTTTTATTCAGGGGCAATTTTCCTGAATGGAGACATACTGGGTTCTAGGTTTCTCTTTCATGAGTCAACATGATCTGATGGCTTCTCCGACCTTGTGATCAAGGTGGAGGTGATTTCTTTTTCTCATTAAACCAAACATTCTGATTATTATTTAAAAACAAAATGGACTAAAAAACATTTAGTGCTTGTTTAGGTTCCAAGACTTCAGGCCCTCGGTAAACAGGATGAGGGTTAATGTGAAGAGAAGCAGAAAAAAAGGGAGCACTTAAAAATGAGAAACTGGGTTTCTTCAAACCAATATGAGCAATTATCATAGAGGTGAACAGAGAGAAACAATGGGCTGTAATGTTAGGGAAGTGAAGCAGAAAGCAGAAGCACGAGTAATAGAAGTGTTCCAGGTTCAGAGCTGGGGGAAAATAACGGTAGGGAATAGTGCAGGGGTTATAGAAAGGCTAAGGGCGTTTAGGGACCAGTGCAAATGCAAAAGTGCTGTTACACACCTCAGCTCTGTGTTTTTTATGGGGTCTTATACAAAAATTTACAGTCCTCAAACGTCTTCACGTTTTGCCTTATCATAACCACAAACTTAAACGTTTTTTATTGGGAATAGTTGTGAGGAGGATGGAAAAAATAGATTGTTTTACAATGTTTTGTTCTATAAATAAAAATCTGAAAAGGGTGGCATTTCTACTAAGCCCCCTTTACTCTGATACCTTTAAACAAAATCCTCTCAGTTTTCATCAAAAGTCTCCTGAGTAGTAAATGTTCTCCACCTGTGTGTAATTGACTCTGTGAATGCCTCAGAGGTTTGTTAAAGATCATCAGAAAACAAACAGCTGCGAAGATCCAAAGCTTAGGTGGGAGAATGTGTCATTTCAGCATCTATTAGTGGTGCACTCCAAATATCTGGCCACACGCCATGTAGGGGACACAATAAAGATGCGGAAGAAGGTGCAATAGTCCACCATAACATGGTGGTGGCAGCATCATGCTATGAGCATGGTTTTCTTCAGCAGAGACATGGTAGCTTGGCAAAGTAGATGTGAAGGTGGATGGAGATAAATACAGGACAACCCTAGAAGGAAACCTATTAGATGCTGCATGAAGACTTGAGACTGGAGCAGAGGTTCCTCTTCCAGCAGGACAAATCTAAACATATAACCAATGGTTTAGATCAAAGCATGTTCATGTGTTAAAAAGCCCCAGTCGAAGTCCAGACCCAAATCCAAACATAAATTCTGCAGGACAACCTGAAAATTGATGTTCACAGATGTTATCCATCCTATCTAACAGAATTTGAGCAATTTTGCAAGAATTTGTTGCTAAATCTTTTGTGCCCAGATGTGCAAAGATGGCACCCCAAAAGACTTGCAGCTGTGAAAAAGTTTGTCAGGTATGAGTATTGCTGCAAGGCACTGCACACATCACTGAAACATAAAAGGAAGATGGGAGTTCCTTCCTTCTGTCTGGAACAGATGTCAGAGAACCGTTTGTATCATTATTGAACAAAAAATAATATGAAACAATTACAAAAACACGTTATAATTTATTCCTAATCATCTTGTTCCCTCTTCGGCATTCCGCAGCTGTCTATTAAAACATCCATATCTTTATTAATGGAAGATACCAAAGTGTTAAAGCTCTCATTACTTTTTGGTACAATAATATTTGTTTTTTTTCCATCGTGATTTTTAGTTGGAGCTGCAAACCAATACACAATCACGTGAAAGAAATTACATCAAAGCATTGTGAATATATTGATACATCAAACATAGATTATAAGGAAACCCAGCGCTTTTTCAGCATCATGTCAAGGAGTCATGTCTTGACTGACTAAGCATTTTAATACCTTATAAACCTTTTGCACTGGTTAAATGTAATGATTTATAGTAAGATTTTACCACAAAATGTTCAGCTCAGGTTGTGATCACACACTCGAGATTTTGACGCAAATATAAAAGCAAAAAGCAAAAACCGAACAAAGTTTCACTTTAACATAACTGCAAACCAACTGCTTAACAGAACAAACTAACTTAAACAACAAGAGGCACAAAGGGGAAACAAAATAAGCCAATCAAACTCAGTTAAAGTTACTAATAAACAAACATGACATCAGGTAAATTAATAACTCATACATCAAAGAAACAAGAAAGAAATAACATTTTGAACACTCTGGATTCTCACAGACTGATGTGGTTCAATAACACATGATGTACAAAGTGTTACTCTGTGATGTCTGCATCACACGCTTGCATGACACATCTGTTCAGCCACCACTCATAGCAATCTATGAGCAACTAAAAAATAAAAGACTGGAATTTAAGGAATGCAGTACATTTGCCTCAATGTACTAAAGGTACCTTTAGCTACAATGCGGGTGAATTTGTTAGGTCAAAATAATAATAATGATGGCATAATTTTATCATTAGTTGTGGGAATTATTCATTCTCCTACGTTACTTATACTGTACTTTACATTGCATTTAATCTCTGATTTATTTTCTTTGTTATTTTATTTATTTTCTTGTTATTTTTTTCCGCAGACTGTTTAAGTTCACTGAATGGTTGGTTCTATGTGTGTTTATTTCTTTTAATATCCTAAATTTGAATACTCTCAGTTATCTAAAAGGAACATTCTGTCAGGGTTTGTTAGAGTTGTGTTGGACCAATTTGCAGATTGGAAGCGACAGGGTGAGTTAAAAAGCTAATTTTGAGCTGAACAATCACTTGCAAGATTCTTTGAGAGGGATACAGGCAGGAAACACAAGCTTGGTTAGGAGCACAACAAGGACCGGACAGGTAGCTAGCAGTAGGATATAGTGGTGAGACAAGAAAACCAGAAAGCATAAATGCTGAGGGAAGATGAGAATGGGCAAATGAACTACGGGAGCTAATCCAGGAGAGAATCAAGAACAGCTGGTGGAGAAGGTAACTGAGGGAGAGTGACTAATTACCAAAGAGATGGGAGTGCAGGGAGGTAACAGAAAACATCTAAGAGAACAGAAACAAGTAAGCAATGAGACTACCAAAAATAACATGAACAGGGAGAAAACAGATCTATAAGAAAATACAAACTAAAACATCTAACCTAAGAATCCAGAGAAGTAACAAACTCCTAAACAACATAATGAATCTAATAAACCTGAATGACCTGAAATAAAGCAAGTGAAGAAGGTGACAGTGAAGGGAAAGTAAACAAAACTCAAAATTCCAAACACATGCAGATTATGACACATTCAATAAGAACTTATTAGTGACAATCTCATATTTCAAGCCAAGTCACTGTTCTTTAAGGGCAATAGATGAATAGTTTTTATGTTTTAAATTTCAGTACAGATTATCATTTTTTCTATAAGCGAGAAGCCATACTGGCTACTGCCACAGGATCAGTCATTTTCTGTTTAATCCCAGAAAGTGAAACTTTATTTCACTCTTCCTCCAAAAAAACAACCAGTGACTTAGCATTTTCTGTCACTGGTTCTTATATTGCCAATATATTACTATATTATGTATGAGTTTCACTTTTTGAATTGAGTTATTGATATTGCAGCGACTTCAGGAGACAAACAAGCCGCTCAGGGGCTGAAGTTGGGTCGTTCCTTGTCCGACGCGCTCGTCCAAAAAAAAAAAAAAGATCCACTGAGGTCGAAAGTAAATGCCTTTTAATTACGGTATTAAGGAAAAAATAAACAACTTAGAATAACGTGTCCAAAGAATATGACTTAACGAACACAAATCACAAAGATCTCGATTGTTAGCGGTCAGCAAAAAATACAGCGGCCCACACACCCCCTCTCCTCTCTCCTGACACTCAGGCAGGTGGGTTAATATGCCCAATCACCTGAACTCCGCCCATCTCCAGTTGACCCACACATGACCCACAAACAAACAGCAACAAAAAAAAACAACACTTCCAAATCCAAACAATCAAACATCTTACAAAACAGCCCAATTTCATGTATGGCTCCTACAATTGAAATAAACTAACTTAGTGAGATTTACATGTTTTCTAATCTAATTTTGACCCAGAAAATAAAAGCTGTGGATACCAGTCACAGATATTACATCAAACATTTTTAGCTTTAATCTCCTCTGTCAATCAAGTCCAAGTTTGTTCTGCAGTGACAGCCTGCAATGCAAAATTAAGTGAAGTAAAATAAAACTGCACCTCACCCTGATCCACAATTAAAGGCTTCTCTTCTTAATTCTTCATCAGTTCATGCTGAACAGCCAGGTCCAACATAATGCATTGAGAACCGACCGACATGGCGCTGGGATAACAAACGCTCTTTGACGTGAATAAAAAATAATTTCATTCTCAACTGAGTGCATGTCAGCCTCCAAGTCCTGACAAATAACAGTGCCGGTGGCTCAGTGAGTTAAGGCCTGCTCTGTATTTACAAGTAAACAAAAGAAAAGCTTGGGGTGAAAAATACAGAGCTGGGAGGATTCGCATTTTTCATTTGACTCACAGCCAGGACACTCAGCGCCTTGGTTTGGTCGGGTAATCAGCTCTGACTCCCTACCCTGGAAACAAATAGGTGAGAAGTGAATTGTGTGTACACACAAAGACACTCTTAATGATGAAGTTTATGAAATCCATTATGGATGTTCTCCTTTGCTGCCTCCTAACCCAAGGAGAGAGAGTGTGAGAGCGAGAGGGAGAGACATCTCTGTGTTGTTTTCTCTGCGGGATGGGTTTTTGGGGGGTCGAGGCCGGTGTGATTTTAATCAAGTGTATTTTTATCTCTGCAATTTTAATATGCATGGCACAGGCAATCAGAGTCAAGGAGAGAAGAAATGAGCAGGGAGAAAATGAATGAATCAAATTAGTGAGGATGAGGGAGGGCTATGAAACTGATGCAATGGTGCATGATATGTGTGCAGGCTGGAGCTGTATGGGGCTTTTGTGAGAAAAGAAATAAATAGATTCACAACAGGGTTATGAAGAAGAATGTTCAAGCTATACATCATCTATATCAAAGCTGTGCAAATACTTGAGCTGTACTTGTATATGCCAGTGGCAGTGGTGTATTGCTCCAAGTGGAGGAAATAATAAAGAGAAAGAGCTACATCTAAATTCTTCAACTTCACCTCAAAGCAACAGCTTGATCAAATGTATACAGTTGGGTGCTCCAACATGACAAGGGTCACAACTGTCACTAAAACTGGTTTAGGAATGGATAACACAGGCTAACATCAGGTTTCCTAAAAGACTTTCTCAAAGCTCAGACATTAACCCTGTTGAAAATCATTGGACTAAGCTTAAAAGTCTGGTCTTTGTCCAGAAACTGACCAATTTAAATATAATCCAGCGAACCTAGAAAAAAGCAGGCAACTATCCAGCCAAAATTATGCCAGAAGCTTGTTGATGGTTACAAAAAACATGTGGTTGAGGTTTGTTAGGAGACGTTTGACCATGTTTCATTGCAGATGAATTTGTTTATTTGAGTCTGTATAAGTAGCTTTAACCCTGTGTGGATTAAATCCGTTGTAATTTAAAACTTGTGCAGCTTGTTCTTGTTTTCTAAAACCATTGCAGTTGAATTTTCTGACTAAATTTGTATGGCTTGCAGAGTTTTTCTTGTATTTTTCCTGAGAACGCAATTCACTCACTGCAGCTTATTGACTGAAAAAACAAAGCATAGATGTACTATGTGGGGGGGCCTTCACACCACAGGTGGATGTCTCATCAAGAGTGTTGGAAACTCTGTGCAATAAGAGCTGCTATTAAAGTTTTTGGTTCCTTCAGGAAAAGATGTGGAGCTTGAAACTCCCAGGCTTTAAGAGGGTTCCTCATATTCTTAGAAAAGATGCCTAATTTTATGTTCTGTAGGGTTCAAGTACCAAACAAGGCTCTGTCAAAATTACTTGGACATCAGCGTTTTGTTGCTATCAACAGGAAAAGCATCAATGCATTTTCTTCCATCATAAAAAAGAATATTTTTTTTTTAAATTGTGTTTTTATAACCTCCCCATGAAGATGGGAGACTCAAAAAATGACGCATTTCTGCCCAGAGAACAACAATCATATTGATTTCTGCGTTCCTCTCAGTTTTTCAGGATTGTTTTAGCACTTCTGTTTGAAACTGCCTTCTGAAGTAGTACATAAAAAACAGGAATTTTACTTGTAATTATACCCCATTTTATTTAGAAATTTAGACCAGTGTTACAGCTGGAACCAGTGTGCAGCGTTAAAAAGCACAAGATAATAGCACCATCGGTTCATAAGGGAGACCCTCAGCTCCTGCTGCACAACTCCACTGAAAATAAAATGAATGTGGACAACAGCCAGGAAGCCGAGATGCCAAATTACTTGTTAGGATTTCGGCTTGGAAAGACCAACTGCACATCTGTAGTCGGAGCTGCCAGGTGAGGATAAAGAGTGGAAGTTATTAAACAGCAAACTCCTGGAGGAAAAGGCATAATCATTTTGAATATGTGCCATTGTCAACACCAATTTTGCTGGGCTTCCTCATGGGCGATCTGTTTACTGCAGCACAGTTCTTTTATTTAACCAGGTAAGGCCCACTGAGATAAAGAATCTCATCTAGAAACGTCTCCTGGCCAAGATGACAGCAGCTCAAAACAGCACTAAAATAAAACACACACATTAACATCACAAAACATCAGCAGTGACCAAAAGTGTAAATAAAGAGTGAAAACTAGTCAGATCAAAGAGAATAATCACTCACAGTACTTACATCTATTTGTTCATAATCTTTCAATGAGTCCGGTTTGGTCAAATGCGGTTGATTTTAGAGCGTCTACGAATGACAGTAATAAAAGTAGCTGATAAAAGTAATTTTTAGACCCAAAAGTAAGACTAGTGTTAATTCCAAAGAAGCAATTGCGTTTCAGTGTTGGTTATTTTACCAGCTGTTTGACCTTTTTTAGACCTGAATTTAGACACTAAGTCCATCTGAGCCATAGTGTCGATTGAGGGACGACTCAAAAAGTTTTGAGTTGGAGAACAACAGACATTTTGGTTTAGAATGGCAAAAACTGCCCTGAACTATATTAAAAGATTGTTGGAGCTGAATAAGCGCCTAATAAAGTGTGGATCCAACAGAATACATTATTGAAATATACTCTATTAGTAGATTAAAATAACTAAGTGTGGCACAAGAACCGATTTCTGGGGAAGTCGTTTGGATAGAGAAGGAAATCTATGGGAGATAACTTCAGCTTTCATAGATCATTTTAAAATTAACAAACATCTTCTGACAGCCCAATAAGCAATAAGGTCAATGGAAAGGAATGCAGAGTGTTGCTTGCTCTCTAGAGCCTTATTAAAATCGTATATATTATTTGATTTTACTTTTAAAGCTCCTATAGTTGTACTGTCTCCTTTTCTAAAACTAATGTGGCAGCTATAATAAAATATCCACAGCTGTCCTGAAGTGCTGCAGTAGTGAAACATACACTGACTGACCTCTGTATAAGCTACACCTTGATAGTACTGGGTTGGACCCTATTCCTCAGAAATGGTGGTTTATAATGACATGATAGCTTCATGTAGTTCCTTCACATCCACGGGTTAGGGTTACTTCACATCCAGCCCAAAGCAGATCTCTTAGACTGAGATCTGCTGGATATTGGGGCCACTGGAGTCCAGAGGAATCAATCATTTCAAGAAAACACTTCAAGATGATTTGAGCTTTGTGACATGGCGTATTATCCTGCTAAAACAGGACTTCAGAAGATGGGTACACTGTGGTCATTAGGAGATGCACATGTTAACAACAATACTTAGGCAGGCTGTCGCATTTAAACAATGCTCAGTTGGAGGTTCCAACTGGTACCATGTCCAAATGCACAAATGCAATAAGTTGCTGCAATGTTATTGGCTGATTCAGTATTTGTTTGCAAGAAATTGAACTGGTGTACGTAATAAAGTGAACAGTAAAAGTAACGCACTGCAGGTGTTTTCAGTGTTTCTGTCAAGGTTTCAATAGTGTTGTTAATTACATCTTTGTATAACAAAAACACAGCGAGATGAAGTGAGAACAAACACAAGAATCTAATGGATGATTTCTACCTGTGGATGCACAGTACTGCTGGTACATAAAATGCGTGCCTTATTATTCACTGTGCTCCCCTCTCACCATTCTCCAGTAAGGTCCAATTCATTTTCAAAGTAGTCCCAACTATACTGGGTCTGAACCGATCTTGTGTTAGTATCTACCTGTCTCCCTCATCTTCTGGTGTTCCTCTCACCAGAAGAAAACATTATGGCAGGATGAACCTTCTCTGTTTAGATAAAGCTTGCTGTAATGACTTTGTGCAGCAAACTTTTCTGCTGCCAGCAGTAATCTGCAAACTGCGGCATGAAAATCAGTGTGAGTTAAATGCAGTTGCCATGAGCAGGATAATGTTCCATCTGTTGAAACCCTGTCACCCCACAGCTCTGCCTGGCTCCCAGCAAACACTGTGATGTTGATAACAAAGTCAAGATGCACTGGTTCACTGCTTCCTACACCAGGACTATTACACTCTCTGCTATCAGTTAACAGCTATCAACAAAACCAGCTTAATCATTTTTTAAGCCCGGGTGATATTTTTGAATCGAACAATGCTGCAGGTGACGGGCGGCTAATATCAAATGCATACCTGTGAAGCCTGGATCTCTTCCAGTAATAATGAATAATGAGATCTACAATGCAGCTAGCTGTAAAAGCTCTCACTGATGCATTCTGACACCCCCCACCCACAGTTTTTATTTATCTCATTTAATGCAACCAGGTGATGCCTGCAGGCGTTTATGTCAGACAGATGTATGGGCTGTCTAACGCACCTACAGTTTCTGTAGCAAGTTACATGCTGCATAAATACCCGTTAACTGAATCAAAGGTAAGGACGAGAGGAAATATGGACCAGCGGATTGAGTTTTATCTGAGGAGGCCCATGATTAGTGGCTATAAGAGCTAGACCAAGAGTGGGGGTTCTGTCTCATTAGGCACATGGCAGCAAACTTACCTTCCAGGTGATACGTAATTAAAAAATTTATTAAATTAATGCTATTAGGGATGAGGGTCGATGATGCACTAAACTGAATGAAATCGAAATGAGTCTGAATTCAACTGTAGATCTCTGTGAAAAAGTATTTTAACACTCTTACAGATTTCTTCATCTCAATCTGATTTATGCCCAGGCTTTGACTAGGCCACTCCAAAACCCTAAGTTCACAAACTGATGGCCGGAAATTTTCCATCAGGATTTTCTGCTAAAGAGAATTTGACAAGTTGTCCCGAAACTAATGATGCAAAGCGGCCTCAAAGCACCACCACCAAGCTTAGCTGTAGGGTCGATGTTCTCCTTCTGAAGTGCTATGTTAGTTTTATGCCAAATGTAACAGGAGGTGCACCTTCTAGAACGTCTTCTCGTCAGTTCACAGAATGGTTTTCCAAAAGTTTTTTGGATCTTCAAGATCTTGAGTTTTTGTTTTTGGACAAATGTGAGACGGACCTTTGTGTTTCTTCCCAGAACGAATTATGTCAGAATGATGTCAGAATGAATAAAGAACAATAAGGGATTGTGATGAGGGATAAGGGAATAGTGTACAAAGGCTGTGATAAGGTGGTTGAAAAGGATGAGTGTGAAGAATTGCTAAAGAGGGATGAGAGGGATAGAAAAGTGGGTGCAGAGACGAGTGTGGTACATGCTGCATTGGTGAGTCAGCTACCAGCAGGCTTGCTATATAACTAAAGACTTTACAGTATAAGCCCCCCTCCGCAGTCTAACTAATGGAATAAGGAGAAAGATATTAGTTAAATGTAAGAGCTTGCACAACATTTGCTCCGGCAAAAAAGCTCTGCCCCCATTTTAAGCAGCATTCAGGAACAAGTGGTAATATGACAATATAAAACAGCAGCTAAAATATAGGGAACTGTGACTTCGTGTTTATTCCGCTGTTAAAACTCGGTGTTTGTTTTATTTTCTGTGGGACGTTTGACATTACACCACTTCTGATTTTTACTGTGTAAATGGATTTACTAGATTTGTTTTTCAGCAGTAAAGAAGTATGTATTTTGTCCTTCCTAAGTAAACAAAAAATAACAGTATTAATAATAATTCCTAAAAAAATAAAATAAGAAAAAATAAAATTAGACCTAAGGACTAACTGCCAACTGAGTACAGTAAAAATCCTCTCAAAGCTTGACAAAAAGAAGGAGACCTATTCTTTAAAAGTCTTTCTTATTTATTCTCTATTCTTTAGGTTTATGAAGACATGAAGCATACATTACTTACAAGGGATTTTTGACAAAGTGTCGCATATATTTCTAACTGAATTCGTACTTTTTGAGGCTTTAGATATACAAACCATAAACCTCAATGTGTTTTAATGGGATTTTTTTTGTGATAGACCAACACAAAGTAATTTATAAAGGTGATGTTGAATGGAAAATAACGCTTTTCAAAAATAATTTACAAAATACAAATATGAAAGGGATTTTAGGCTTAATTTACTCTTTTACCCTTTGATAAAGTGCAGCACAACCAGCTGCCCTGCAAAGTTGCCTAATTGGGTTAATTTAATCTGACTATCAATATAACTGTTCTGTGAAGCCCTCAGAGGGTTGCTGGAAAACAGTGTTAAAAAAACAGCATCAGAAAGAGCAGGGAATACAGTAAACAAGTCAGGGATAAGGTTGAGGGGAAGTTTAAAGAAGTGTTCGTCCCCACCATCCCCTCTAAGAAACATGGATCAGGATGCTTTTCTTCAACACGGGATATGAATATGGAAACTGGTCAGAGTTGATGGGAAGAGTTAATAGGACAAATTGGGAAGAAAGCCAGTAAGAAGCTTTCAAAGATTTGGGACTGAGGTGAGAGTTCACCTTCCAGAAAAACAAAAGCCCTAAACATTCAGCCATACTTACGCTGGTTTAGATCAAAGCATTTTCCTGTGCTTGAATGGAACAGTTAAAGTCCAAATGAAGATCTGATTTAAAATCTGTGGGAATTACTTGCTGATCTTCACAGATGCTTTTGTGTGTAGATGTGCAAAGCTGGTAGAGACATATCCCAAAGAGACTTCAAGGTATGGTTGGAAAAAAAAAAGATAGTTCTACGAATTGCGCACTACTTTTTGTTGGTCTGTCGCATCCCAATATCCCAATTAGATTTATTAAAGTTCCTACTGATTACCTGTCAAAATGTAGGAAATTTAAGGGTTATGAATACAATTGCAATGGAGATAATGGAAGAAGGATTTGGAAAATACTTGACTGAATAAGTGTTGTAAAACTTATAACCATGTACGATGAGGACAGAAAGAAAGCACACCCTCTGGTCTTGTCTTCTGCGATGTAATTCAAATGCATTTGAATCTAACCTAAATCTAAAAAAAAAAATCAAAATCTCACTGATTCCACCATGTGATTATTTTAGAAACAAAGATGAGCCCAACTTGAAAAAGTTAAGAAAAAAGTAAGTACATGCAAAAAACTCTGAATATGTACAAAATAAAACTACAGTTTAAAGGAGATCTTTTTACAGTGATTGACAATCGATGACTAAAGCGTTTCATATTAGTATATCCCTGGAAGATGCATTGTGTGATGGGAGTGTGGCTTTTACCAGGCTAAGCTGAGCCGAAGCCAAAATCATCTGCTGGTTTTCACAGTGAAAATTTGTTATCTGTGTAAATCCAGTCAAAGTTTCTGAGCATGTTTGCATACCCTCCGGCTCCATTCCAACACTTTAAGATTGTGTCAAACTGTGCTGGGCTGGGAAGAGAAGGCATTCAAAGCAGGGGATCATTAGCAGTCAAACTAGGACTTAACCGCTAAGCCAAAATAACGATCGTACTCAAGGAATGAGCTTGGCACACAGTCCTCCTTCCTTTCTTTCCTTTTGCTGCTTTCTCCTCTCTTCAACTTTGATTTTAAAAGACAGAGGAGCTGACGTCTTTGAAAAATGACCTAAAAGCAATAGAGAGTAAGGCAGACAACAGCAAAAAACAGGGACAAGGGGAAGGATTTTAGCACAACAAGGGGATTCGGTATTAACAGGGAAAAGGCTTCAAAGCTGTCAGTGATGCCCAGGGGCCCAAACAGCAGTGAGCAGTCAGGGTACGGAGCAGAGGAGGCTGAAAGAGGAGGAGATGTCGGGGAGGAAGAGGAGGTGAAGAAAATGAGATGGAGGTATTGTCAGGCACTAACAAAATGTTCATTTTATCTGCTTCCTCTCACTTTGTTGAATGTAAAGATAAACTCACCTCGCATCATGTTGTTTTTTAGCAGATGAATGTGTAACAGTTATGATTTCTGACAGCGTGGTATAAATAACTGGCATTTTCCTGGTCTTTATCAGGGCTGTATCACAGCAGTGATTGGGCCTATTTCCAGTGCCTGAGAGGTTTTGTACCTGCTGGTTCCTGTCTGCAGCCACTGAAACTTTCCCTCAGGTCAATGCCACCCTTGTAACTCAGTTTTTCACTGCTGTATTCAGAGGAGAAAAGAGTGAATACCACACAAATCATAATGTTTACATAAAGGAAGTTTGTTATAATTGTGAAACTACACAGATCATATGTTTGCATATACCCACCATGGCCATACATTTCTATTCATTTAGGATTTTTAAGAATACATTTGCACATTTTTTGTTCAAGGGTGGAATAAATGGACAACCTACAACTTTGATGATGTTTTAAAAGAATAATTGGGTGCAAAAGTTAGAATTTATTGTGGATTTTATGTAGGGTCAGTATTATACATACAGGCTTGAATATATTCAATTCAATTTAAAAATACTTCATTAAACCCAAAGGGAAATTAAATGTTGTAGCTCATATTATACAGGTTTTTTCAAGGAGCCGTTGTAGATGTGGATGGCTGAGATCTGAAGAAGCCTCTGACTGAAAACACTCTGTTGTTGTATGACAACAGAGGCTGCTCAGGGTTCTCCGTAATGTTCTTCATTTTATGAAGAATCCTTCATTGCACAATGATCTCCAGAGATTCCAGAGGAGTCCCCCGAACAGAACCAGCCTTGTTTATTTGCTTGTTGAGGTTTTTTAAGTCCTTGGCTCTGATGCTGCTTCCCCAGCAGATGATGGCAGAAGAGATCACACTCTCCAAAAGAGAGCAATAGAAGATATGGAGCATCTTTCTGAAAACACTGATGGTCCTAAGCTTCCTCAAGATATACAGGCTGCTCTGAACCCTTCTTGTAGATGACCTTACAGTTGCATCTCCACTCCAGTTTATTGTCCACTTTAATACCGAGGTCTTTAAACATACACCTACTGATATTTAATCAAATAACAAGTTGCACCACAACACACCTTTTATATCTTAATATATATTTGATATATAAGATATACATTGAGACGACATGTGTTGTGAATTGCCGCTATATAAATAAAACTGAATTGAATTTAATTCAATATCCTTAAACAGGTATCTTGCACATTTTTGGCTGGACATTTGATTTTCCTTTTCTGACAGAATTGGTAATAAACAGTTACATTCTCTTTTCCCAGACCTGACCCAAGTTTTAGACATAGCCCACAAATGTTCAAATTGTTGAGTTCAGAGCCTTGGAAACGCCATCCCAGAAGCTTAAGGTTTACCTCCTTGTTCAATTCCAAAAACAGCTTGAATGTTTGTCTGAGATCATTGTTGGAACAACCAACTCTCTCCAGGTAGCTGGTGCAGCTGTTGAGTTGAAGAATTTAGAGGTAGTCCTCGTTATTTACATATAGTACATAGTAATGCAGCAGTACAGCTGGAAGCGAAACAGCCAAACAACACGACCCTGCCATCACCATGCTTACAGTTGACGGTGTTCTTTGATTTGAAAAGATCACATTGACTCCTCCAAACATACTTCTTGTTATTGTGACCAGACAACTCAAAATATTTGTCTTCTGACTTTAAAATGTTTCTCCAGAAGGTGTTTGGTTTGTCCACGTGGACAGCTGTAAATTGGAGTCGAGCATGAAAGGATTTATTTTTGGAGCAGGGGCTTCCTAGAAATATGTGGACAGGATGCCTGGGTTCCTGGGTTTTTTCTGAACATTTGAACAAATTTTCTGTTATATAAGCAGGGTATTTGGGTCTTCTTCTAGACCTTGGCAAAGTACACACATCCACATAACTTGTGGTTTCTCATAACTGTTGATAGTCTTGGAACAAATGCTCATAAATGACTCAAAATAGGCTTTGCCAACAGTTGTGCAAATCATGAATTCTTCTTAGATCTTTACTGAGTTCCATGGCCCTCCCATTGCCGTTGAGTATTGGTCAGTCCAAATACTATTTTTATGCTGCTAAAGAGAACCTACTAGTTGCAGACAATGATGATCACCAGACCCAGATGTTAACAGGCCAATGCCTTGGCAAGGTAATGTAAAGTTAAAAGGAATTATAGAACCTTGCAACCTCTGCTCTAATTCATCCCAAAGGTGTTCAAGAAGGTTGAGGTCAGGACTCTGTGCAGGCCAGTTAGGTTTCTCCACACCAAACTTTGTACACCTGCAGTCATGGAAGAGAATTTTACACCAGAATGAATTGATCTGGTGATGTCACCCAATACAATAAGAGACCTGTAGAAAATTAGTTATTTTTAGGTGAGTTTTTTGTGTTTGCTACAATTGTCAAATACTCCATGTTTTCATTTATTTTAGTTGTCATATGTGTGGTTGGGTGGTCGCTCAGCGCTGTAAATCTATATATTGTGCTTCATTTGGTGATGCAGTGCTGCTGTCTGATGTAGTTTTGTTCTGTCTCTTTGTCATGAGCGACAGCCTGGAGGCTGTTTGAGTGAGAGGAGTTGCAGTGTCTAAATGACTGAACCTCGAGGCTGCTCGGACTAGAAAATGGAATAACATACACGCACACATACATCCATACACACATACACAATTCACTGTTCCCACACAGTCCAGCCCACAGACCACCACCCACCCACCCACCAAATTTATATCTCTAGCTCTCTCCCCGGCTCATTTCACGTCGCGCTGCCTGTGGCTGTGTGCAAATTCACTCACTGTGCAAATGGACAGCAGATCTGCGCTATTCTGTTTTATTTGGTCTCATATTCCTGCTGCATGAGAGTCTCTTCATGCAACTCTCCATAATGTTTCACATTAAATTAAAGATCATTCATGCAAACTGATGCACAACAATTTATTTCAGGCTCACTGTCTGTCACTGTTTGGCCTCAGTGTTTTTAAAGCCTATTTCGTCCCCTTGCGTTGGATGGTGTGCAGAGGCTTTGACATTAAGCTTGGTTTCCTCTTCATAACATCCCTTTTACATTCAAATGAGGTCCAGCAAGAACTGAGGTCCTCTGTAACTGCTAAAGCAAGCCACTCCTACAGAAATACACATAGATGGAAATATTTTGCGATGCTTTTTCGAAACAACCTGAAACAATCTGTCTTTTTGCATTTCAAGGCTGTACGCTCAAAAGGCAGTTATAAAAACTGATTGCATCCAATTTTTTCTTCTTCCAGATGCGAAGCACTCGTGGCGTGTCTATTTGGCCTGTGGGTTTTGTGGGTGGCCGATCATATGAGCGCCCCCTGGTGTCCGGGGGCAAAGTTGTTGGCTGGTACACTGGCTGGAGACCGGACAGAACCTTTGCTACTGACATGGCAGGTAAGAAGCTAACTGAAGAACTTATCACACTTTTTTGGTGACGTTTGCTGTCTTAAGATACGCTGTGAGAGACACACACTGGTGAGATGTAGCTATGAACAAAGAACTGTACCTCCAAACAACATGTGTTCAAGGGAAGAAGAAAGCACACATTCTTGAGTTTTACATAACAGGACATGAACAATAATTATTGAATTTTCAATATCTAACTTCAAATGGTCAAAATCATAAAACAGATTTAACCCAGTCATAATTGTTTAAACAAATGTGAAGCCATACTGGAAAAGCTGTGGGTAAGAACACTATGTCCACATCTAGTGACTTGAAGAGTCACCTTTTGCAGCAATAACCCTCAGTACTCATTTACTGTCTGACTCATCTGAGTCTCTTACATGGTTCTGGGGCAATTTTGACCCATGCAAATAACACTGCCTCAGTTCATTGAGAGTTTCCTACAATTCACTTCTGCACAGCTCTCTTTAGCGTTCCTTGGCAGCATTTCTGTCAGGTAGAGATCTGGACTGGGCTGTTGCAGTGCCTTGATTCTTTTCTTTTTCAGTTGTTTCTTTAATAGAAGTGCAGCTGTGCTTTGTCCTGATAATGACCCAGCTTCAGCTGTCAAACAGATGCCCTCCCATTTGACTCTGGAATGTTTTTTTCATACATAGAGATCAGAGACATCTTGATGACTGTAAGGTGCCCAAAACAAGCTCAAATGATCACCCTCCACCACCATGCTTGACAATTGTAATGAAGCTTTGTGCTAATATGCTGTTTTAGGGTTTCCGCAAATATGGCTTTGTGCAGTATGACATTTTTACTCTATCTTATCTATCTCTTCTGTTTGGTGGACATTTTTCCAGAAGTCTTGTAGCTCATTAGGGACCAACTTTGTAGGCCAAAATCACGCTATCATGTTGTTTGCAGTAAGAAGAGGCTTGGAAACATTTTTACCAAGCCATGCAGCATTTGAAATGTCAAACAGACCAGCCTTGGTTCGTTAGAAAATAGAGCAAAACAGCATTGGCCTATAGCTTGCTCTTCTGAGTTCTCGGGACTCATTGACTGAAAAGTTTATATCAGATTGAATATTTTGATTTGTTGGCCAGCGTCAGGGAAAAACAAACATACATTATGTTGTGCTCTCTCCTTCTGAGTGTGCCCACACAAACCACACAGTTTTTTATTGGGCCACTGTTTTTTTTTTCATGGATTAATTTGCCATGAAATGAGATCTGACCATTCCAATTAAATGTTCCAAAATGTTAACCCCCCCCCCCCCCCCCCCCCCCCCCCCCTCCCCATAGGGGAGCTGTTACATAGCTGGATTTTTAGTTTTTTAGTCTGCTGTAGGATTCAAGAGCTTCGTTTGATAGAACGGTGCTGATAAGAGACGGACTAAACAGTTTCAGGGTACCAGATTATAAAAAATGCCACTCTTAGTTAACTTGCCTGGTGACATATCTCTTGTATTAGAGTTTTAAGTTAACGTAGTATTTAGTAATATCCCATCAAACATTGAAATGATTAGAAAATATTTCAGCTTTTAAATAATTTCAAATTAATTATGATGTACTGCTCAGCACCATTTGCAGATGGTGTAGCAGAAAAGCAAACAATAGTTTTGTTACTGAAATTACTGGATTCCTCACAGAATTTACATTTTACATTTCAGAATAGCACATATACGACTGAAACTCAGCGTTAAACTGTTTGCAAGGGACATTTTAATCCATAAATGGATTTGTAGTTAAAAAATGTACTTAGGATTGGTTATTCACAATGTTGAACATATGCATTTAATTTCCCCCCAAAACAGGACTTCAAATTTGGTGGAGGAACCTTTGTTTGCATGCAGGGCAGCAGTGGGCACAGCTACCCAAAAAGCTAACCTTTTTGTTAACTAACCCATATTCCACTAATTAATTTATTAGCTTTTGTAACACTGAACTGTTACACAGATAAAAAAAATTTGCAGAAGCTAACATTAACTGCTAACCGCTAACTGCTACTGTCAGTTCTTAACCTGTGGGGTAAGATAACTGTCAAAATGTATGGGTCAGTGTCTAAATTTGTAAATGTAAGTAAATAAACATGAATAAATTTAAGATTTGTATTTGTGCCTTGTTGTCAACTTATACATACATGTGACATCAGATGTTTCATCTTTGAGAATACTAGTTTAGAAGTTAGGAATACAAGTTACAAACTTTGCAACATTACAAGCACAAATCACAAATTTACGAGTAAAAATCACAATTTACAAGTACGAATCTAAAACCCCTGATGAAGCTGTTACACTCCTTACAAGTTGGTGGCGCTAATGCACCTGAAACTTGTTCGCCAACCCCTGTTAAACAAGAACAAAAAGAGGAAGCGGGCCTTCTGCTGTAATATTCTGCAGTATGTTTAAACTGTATCCTTAATCCTGAATCCTGAAATGATCCTGAATGCAGGTCATTGCTTTAAATCAGTCATGCAGTCAGATTGGTCCTTTATGTTATTTAGTGACCTCACCCCAGTGCACTATGGGATGTGCATTGCGGGAAATGAGACGTCTGCGGTTGAGTTGTATGAATGAGTGTGTGCCAGGTTGTTTGTATGTTGCCCTGCGATGGCCTGGCGACCTGTCCAGGGTGTACCCCGCCTCTCGCCCATAGACTGCTGGAGATAGGCACCAGCTTCCCTGTGACCCACTATGGAATACACGGTAGAAAATGACTGACTGACGGGTTCATATCCCTTCCTAGATTGTTGAGCAGCAGCAGTTGCTTTTTAAGATTGAGGTATTTTTGCAGCATTTCGTTAACACACACCAGCAAACAGTCCAGCAGACTGGCAGAGGTGGTCCCACTTAAATTCTTTGTTAAAAGTAACAACAGAGTTTGTGGTTTTTCACATATTTTCCTTTTTGGCCTAATCGTCCTCACTAAAAGCATTTTTTGACAGCTTCATGGGTGTTATTTTTATTTTCTTTAAATATGTCAAAGAAAGAAAAAGCCAATTTATGGGCAATAAAAAGAGGATATAATTTCATTTATTGGCTTGACTGATTACCTAGTGGTGTTAAATTGCATTTTTTAATTTCCTTGCTGTCCTGTCAATCTTGATTGTTTTTCCCCACAAATAAAAACAAATAGAGAGTGTAGCCAACTTTCATATTGGAAGGATTTTAACTTCTTGTGCTGATGTTACACACAGTTTTTACAAAACTTTATTCATTGTGTTGATGATTAAAGGAAAAGACAGAGCAAACGCACCAATCAATCTGTTTGCACCTCCTCTGTAAAAATCCAATCAGCATCCACACCACTTTTGACCTTATAGAAGGTAATTCAACACACGGAGCAAATAATAACAGCGTGTCCGTCACCTCTCATTAATTTTCTTAACCTATTTAATCTGGGTTTATGCTTTTTGAAGGAGATGGGTTTTGTTGAAAAAAACAGAGTTAAAAATGTAGGGACATGACAGTGCGGCAGAGGTGGATTCAGGTGCCCTTTATTTGGTTTATGTGTTTCCAAACACGCATGCATGCAAGCACATGTTTGCCCTTGGAATTAGTTTACATGAAACCTCAGCATCAGGAGCAAGTCTCAGTTTTTCTCTCCACCACCACGGCCCAAGATCTTATCCCTCCATCCACTTTTAAATCATCCCTAATCTCCACACAGACATGCTAACACATGCTGTAATTGAGGCCCTTTATTTTACACTGCTTTGTGTAATTACATAATCAATTTGCTATGCAAAGATTTACTGCTGCAGATTTACCTTGTTTTTATTTTGCCCTCTAAATTCTGCAAAGACGACAATGGCTGCACAGAGCAAACAGCCAAACCTTATTTACTCCTAAATTATTATTCATTGCATACAATGGGGTGTCTGCAGAGCGCTCAGCGAGTGCCACTCCGTGTCTTAATAGTATTGTGTTATACAACGCTGCATTGTTAGCCGACCACTAAAGCCTCCCATCTACTGCTCTGTCTCATTTATCCAGACACAATGGAGCCGGCACAATTAGGGTGTGGAGTACTATTCACCTCAGACTGTGTGTGCTTCTCTGACTGTGCACACACTCACACACAGTAGAAGAGACACTAATACACACCTGCCGTCGCTTCAATTGTGACAAGAGGAGTGGACTGATTGTTCCAGGATGCAGACATGAATATGCAGAATACATACAGTTAAATAAAAGCTTATTTTACTGCTGAATATGAAAGTGTGTGTGAAGGTGGAGTAAAAACAAAGCACTGGCTGTGTGTGGGAACAGGCACTGCAACACAAAGAAGCGTGTACCTCTGTTGAAGTGGTACTTGTGCCTTGGGAGTGCTTTCAGGGATGGGGACATGAAAGTGTTTAACCCCGAGTAACCCCAGTGTTTACATCCCGATCCAGGGATGGCGAGACGGCAGGAGCAGAGAACACGCCGGAGACTCAGTGTGCAGACTGTTAGAATTGACTAGGTGCAGAACTTAACAGAAAAACAACTTATATAGGACAAAATCACGTGTCTCACAGTTTCAGCCCTTTGGATTTTTGGGTGAGATTAAATTAAAGCAAAAAAAAGTAGTTGGCAAAAGTGTTCTTGCAGAAACTAGGGCCAATTGTCATGCAGCCATGGTAAAAAGAAAATACACCCTCTTTCTATTGTAGTATTTTACGTAACAGGATTTTATTAAAAAAATTAAACCCATATTTCACCAGATTCTAAAATTTTTTAAAACTAAAACCCCTCGGGGTTTTAAAAAAACATACAATTTGTTTCCCACATTTTTTTTAAAATTTTTAAAAAAACATTTAACCCAAAATAGTAAAGCTGTGTGATAAACTATGCCCACCTGTGTTGCTTCCATGGGGCTTAAAGATGCAGTCAGATTCTGCTAATCAAATACTCTGGATTAATTCATCACCATCACTCTAACCACCTCTAGAAAAACGGTAGTTTTGGTAATTTGCTTTCATGGAGCATGCAGACCTCTGTTAACACAATGCCAGGATGGAAAGACAACAGCAATATGATGTAATTTGAGTATGTCATTCTACTGAGAGAGAGATTCAGAAGTGGAAAATGTATATGATTTCTCCCTAATTTTTCAAAAAACAGTTTCCCCAAAAAATTTACCCCAAAGGTCAGACAAAAGAAAAGCTCAGGAAATTCCCAAAAACCCCCCCATAGTTTCCCTGTGAGACTCAAAAAGGCCCCTTTTAAAGCGGGTTAAAATTTTAAAATTTCTTGAAAACAAAATAAAAAAAGGGACAAAAAGAAGTCTGGCTTGTTTGGGAGGGTTGAAGTATTCCTCCACCATGATGTGAGAGACTGCTGAAGTAATACAGACAAAAAGTACTAAGAGTTTTGCTGCTAAACCTGGTTCTACAAGTTAAATAATTCGGTGCAGTTAGTGTTCTGACTGGCTTTGTCTTTACTCATAAATGGCAGTGTGGAATCTATTGTGTGCTTTTGTGCACTTGAGAATAAATCTAATAAAATATTTTTACTATAACTGCATATAATGCCCAAAGCCCATATTAGACTAAAACGAAAGCTGATAAGGCCAGAAGTCCTGCATCTTGCATTAGTTTGGGGTTTTGTCTCTTAATTGCTGTGGGTTTGTTTTCAGTTGCCTCCAGTGTGAGGCCAGCATCTTTTCTCAGGAAAGGGCTGTTGTTTCTGTGACTGTTTCAGATGGTTTAAATTGAAAAATCAGAACTTTTCGCGGGCCCCATAGGGGTTGGGGCAGGGGCTACTTTTAGGGGAACCAATCATGGGAGAAACCTTACCCGGGAAATTTTCTTTTAAATTTTGTACAAATGCTGGAGAACATTTAAGGGTTTGTTTGTCTGTCCTTGGTCATGGTTGTATGGTATTGTATATTAGAAAGTGAACATAGCGTCAGGAAAGCAAACACAGAGTAGTTGTTCAGTGTGATAGGATCTATTGTCAGCCTGTTGTCAGCAAGGTCAGTCATTGCTTGACTCAGGTCATTTTTGATTAAAAAAGGACTGGTGGGGCACTGGGGAAGTCTCCATCCCAGTCCTCTGTCTATACGTTTTTGCTGGGACATATTATGGAGTTGTTCAAAAGCCTTCAACTTCTCACTTAATTTCTTACCTCCCATTAAGTCTACGGGCTACATGAGCTTTTTTCAGAATTGGCACTTCAAATCTAGTCGCTACCAGGTGAATTCAAGTGAGTCTGTGCAGTTGTGATTAACAGACCAGAGTTTATTTAACATTACATTAACATTATACGTTCATAATCCATACGTTATTATTCTTGATTTAAAAAAAGGTTCATCATAAGATGCCCTTTAAAGCAGTAATCCAATAGTAGATAGAAGATAGATGATAGAAGATAGTAGGGTAGATAGATTTGAAGATAGATAGAATTAAAATAGATTTGATAGTAGATAGATAGAATTTGAAGATAGATAGATAGATAGATAGAAGATAGATAGATAGATGATAGATAGATAGTAGATAGATAGTAGATTTGATAGATAGAGAGATGATTTGATAGATAAAATAGATAGATAGATAGATAGATCTATCTATCTAACAGTGGCTAGCTGAGTCTGTCGGATACTACTTACACTCAGTATTTACCAGCTGGGCACACTGAAAAAAATGTGGTGAGTTTTTCTGAAGTCCAGCTTTTTTTTCGCTAGTTGGTCGTGTTATGCTACATAAATTAGCTCTTAAATGTACCACAATGCAATGACTAAAAGCAGGTAGAGGAAACAAAAATGATGACTGTTCTGCTGCCCGTGCATGAAAGCTGGAGGGTAACTGTTTAGATCGGGGGGGTTTATGAGGGCCCGATCCCGAAAATAAAAATTATTAGGGGTGTCCCAGGAAAAAAATTATTTCCAGGGCGACACCTTTTTACGGGTTCTTAAACATTCTTGTAGTCAATAAAATGAAGTGATATTCATACTACTCATATATAATTTACCCCTTTTAATAGCAATGTGCTGGTAAATACTGATCCTAAAACAGAATAATGTTTTTTGCAGAGGTAGTTTAGACACTGGGTCCTATGGGTCAGATGGTGTTGGTCCAGTAATATGATAGGGAAGTTGCTTCAGTGTCTTGTTTGCTCACGTTTTCAGATTAGCAGGGATTTGTTTCACAGCAGCTGCTTGCAGGTAAGAAGATGTTTATCTTGTAATTGCCCTCATATCTATTTGCTCCACTTGAGCTGTATCATGTATCTCTTTGAACAACCTGCAGTATTACACGCAGAACATTAACAACCCTGAGACCAGCATGGCCTAATAACTCTTTGGGTGTTACATAAGTTTCCATGTTTGGATTTGTGTAGCTGGTGTCTAGGAGGGGGAATTTAGGCCTTCAGACCCATAAAATCTAACTTGTTAAGTTGTTTTGCTGATAAAATAACACCAAAAGGGGCACCGAGTCGAGTAATATTGGTCAGGAAAAAATAGAACTCAGTAATCAATAACTATGTGTGAATAAATAATCGCATTTTTCTCTTTGCAGGGAGCCCTCTGACAGTAACTTCACTCTTAGGGTTTTTGCTTTCTTTGCCAGCCGAATGATGCAACATCAGGACAGCTGCAGCTGGATACATGTACCAGTTGCAGAAGCAAGCCACCCAATAATAATATGCATAAATAAATATTCACTAATTGTGCAGATATTGTATGCATAGCTGGTTTCAAAATTTTCTGCAAATAGACTTCTGTAATGCTCTGAATCAGAGTTTCAACATCCCTCTGAAAAAATAGCTACTCTACTGAAAATTAGCTGTTAGGAAATGAAAAAAATATTTAACTATTTGCTTTTAAGTTTCATGGATTTAAAGTTTAGATATTTTGGTGTTTTTGCAATTCTGCTGAGCTGAGGAGGAGGAAAAACACTGTTATGATGTGCAAGGACTTGACATAAGAAAAGTAAAGGCCTATTTTTTCTCTTTAGTTAATTTTGTAATTCTTGAGTAGCAGTTAAGTACCGTTCAATGCTGAGACTGAAAATGGTTATTTTTCCCTTTGCCTGACAAGTGATCAGCGAGTGAAATACGAAATAAAACATTTTTCCCTTTTCACTAAATGCACATAAAACTCACAAGTCAGATCTACTGGGAACCAGCATGCTCAATCAGTCCTCCCTTTGTCAAGGCTTGACCAGTAGCCGCTCCCCAGCAAACCCAACCCAACCCACTGCCCTGCAACCCCCCACCCCCTCCTGGCCCGGTTCCAGGAAGGTGCCCCAGTTTTGCTATTCTGGGTGAGATATGCAACTAACTGTGGTCGTCCTTCGTCAAGAACTTTGAATATCTCTCAGCCTGACACCTACCCTGATGACATTTGCAAGGGAGACCCTACCAGGGACTGAAGCCCTGAACTACATACGGCCAGGATCATACCGGTATACAAATCCCTCCATCACGTTAAAGTGACGATCTTACCACTACCAGGTTCTTGTATAAGCGGAGGTCTATAGCTTGCAGCTTCAGTATCATCTTATTGCTATAAATATTCAGTCTATTTACCAATTATCAAAACTGTACCTTAAAAGTCTTAGTTTTCCCATCAG
Organism: Crenichthys baileyi; assembly: GCA_036173005.1. Taxonomy (NCBI): domain Eukaryota; kingdom Metazoa; phylum Chordata; class Actinopteri; order Cyprinodontiformes; family Goodeidae; genus Crenichthys; species Crenichthys baileyi. The sequence continues at coordinate 690,172 of JAHHUM010002047.1, read as the reverse complement.
CTCTCTGTCAGTTGAGGCCTTTCACTCACCAGGTGGCTGACTGCATAGCTTTAAAGAGGTCCTTTGGGGTTTACTGTAAACAAATGTTGCTTCTGTTCACATCTAACAAGCTTTATGATGCATTGTGTGCATCCTCCGCCTGAAAAATGGATTTAATCACTCTTCTGCCTTATGAACCAAAGCTAATTCTTCTTAGGCACCTGAAATCTTATTCATTTATTATCTTCTATTTGTCCTTCTGCTGTTCTCCTGAGGGTTCACCACAGTGGATCATCTGCCTCCATCTCACCTTTGTTAAAAGTGTAATAGTTTCAAAATGTTTTAACATGTGCTGTCAAACTGAAATATTTTACCCTACAGACCAACGTATTTCCTACAGATTCTAGTCTAAGACTGCTATTAGATCTCAACATCTTTCTCAGGTGAACAGACACTCACCGGCCGCTTTATTAGGTACACCTTGCTAGTACCAGATTGGAAACTCCTTTGCCTTCAGAACTGCCTTAATTCTTTGGGGCACAGATTCAACAAGGTGTCAGAAATATTCCTTTGGTGTTTTTGGTCCACATTAATATGATAGCATCACACAGTTGCTGCAGATTTCTTAACTCCACATTCGTATGATGGATGCTTCACATCATAAAGGTGGTCTGTTGGACTGAAATCTGTTGAATATGAACAGTGAAATCACTGACATATTCAAGGAACCAGTTTGAGATTCATTAACATTTGATATATTATTCACTAATGGCATTCATCAGAAGATGGGTACACTGTGGCCATAAGGGGATGGACAACAATACTCAGGTAGGCTGTGGCATTTAAACAATTTCCAGTTGCCACTAAAGAGGCAACAGGATACCAGAAAATATCGCCTCTCATTACACCAGCGGCAGCAGCTAGAAGTGTTGACATAAGGATCCATGCCAAATTCTGACCCTACCACCTGATTGTTGCGACTGAAATAGAGAGTCATCAGACTTGGCAAAATTTTTCCAATCTGTTACCATCCCACTTTGATGAGGCTGTGCAAAATGTAATGTTAGTTTCTTGCTCTTAGCTGCAGGAGCGGCTCCCGATGTGATTGTCTGATGCTGGAAACACAACATCTTAACCAAAACATGAAAAATATGTCAGGATGGTAAGAAGCAAAACATCACAGTTCCAAAAGTTTGTTGGAGGATAAATAGTTAAAAAAAAAAACTATTGAAACTGTAACATGTGCTCCTGTATAACAATGGGATGTCCATTTAGACCTGTTTAATCCCTTGTCATTCAGGTTATTTTTAATATCTCTTCAGTGTGGAGAACAGTCTTGTTCTGGTTAAACTGGGAAAAAGATATTTAAAAGTGAAGCATCACACATGAAATTATGACATTAGGCCTCCGGGTCAGCCAACACATCTGATGTGTGAAGGACGAGTGTACATGTCAGCTCGTACTAATACTTCCAAGGTTTTGTTAGCCATCGGAGGTGGCCTAATTTTGGCTTTTCTCTTCCGTTTGTTTCCTTTAACTGCGACTCTAATCTCACAATTTATTTCCCACCTTCAAATGTATTCCTGATGGTTTCTGATGATTTCTCCCCAGATATTTCTACGACAGCTGCAACACTGGTATAGCCACCATTTGACTTTCTCATGCTTCACTCTCATTTAAACCTCAATTATCACAGGAGGATGGCAGACGTCATGCTGGAAATTAATTTCACATCCGATCCATCATAGCCTGTAAAAACATGAATGAACATCATTTTCTGCTGTGATTATAATAGATCTATGATATGCTTTTAATCCATGATGGCTGACCTCCTCAGTCTTTCTCAGGCTTCGCGGTGAATCTCCAGGTGATCCTTGCCAACCCGCGGGCGCTGTTCAAGAGGCGGGGCTCCCAGCCAGGGATGCAGGAATCCGACTTCCTGAAGCAGATCACCAAGGTTTCCGAGCTGGAGCCCAAGGCGAACAACTGCACACGGGTCAGTAACCTCTGTTGCTGTGGCAACAGACTTTGAAAAGCACTTTTAAACTTGATGTATTAATGCAGGTCAGGAATCCTCATATTGGCTGAGGTTCATGATGGAGTCAAAAAGCCTTGTTGTCACAGAGTTTGGTGAACATTCTTCCAGTAGGCAGATAAAGAGGACACCTTTTCATAAATTGAAATAATCATGTATATAACATAGAAATTACAGAATATTTCTATGTAACCTATGTTTGCAGAAGCTTGTGTTTTACCTGAAGCATCAGTTATCATTTCTGCTGTTGGATTCTTGAATAACTGTCCGTCCTCATCAGGTAGCAAGAGAGGAATAAGTAGCTGAGGGCCTTGAACTCTTTTATTGTATTCAGTCTTCAGTGTTTTCATTTGGGCAGCTTTAATGTTTCTTGTGTGCTAATATGATGTTATCTGAACATTTGGTGCCGAAATTCAATCACAAGGTGTTTTTGTTATAAACTTTTTGATCTAATAAAGCTCTTTGCAGTAAATGAGTCAGCATCTGATCGCTCTTTACAGTCATCTTTAAGCAATGTGAAAAACTGAAGGCAGAAACAACACTGGTGCCACTGCCAGAACTTCAGGTTTAACAATCCCATGCATGTGTCTGTATGGCTGCAGTCATAACAATGGCAGCAGTAACCAACCGGCAGCTCTCCCCACTATTGACAGCATGAGTCATGCTATGAGCTACTTGCAGAGTCTAAACATAGACCCGCACCGGCTGAATTGGACTGAAATGGCACTGGGGCTTCATCAATTCTTGTTGTGCGCTCAGACAGCTTGGATCGATGCAGTTCATCTGAAGTCACCACAGGCCCTGTTGGCACTTGGCTTTATAAGGCCACTCATCCTCTTGACAGCCATCACAGAGCAGACTTAGAGGATTGTTTGTGAGAAATGGATCCCATTATGGTTTTTCCTTTCAAGCAACAAATGAGCCATATGTGATGGCTGCCTGCTGCTGCTGAAAATGTGTGCTGAAGCTAGGATATTACAGAAAATGCTAGATTTTCATGATACTTGATTGTTTATTTTAAGTCTTACTTCATATTCAAAGTAATAGCTAGCATTTTTACATAATCTTACTGATTTAAAAGAAAATTACATCCATGCCATTTCTGATAAAAGGTTTGTCCTCAAGACCAAATACAAACACAGTTACAGATCACACCTCTCTAAATGTGGGTTCGAGTGGTCTTGATTTACAGAAATACATCTCTAAATGATTGTGACCCGGCGGGTCTTTGTTTTTTAGTCGTCACCATCAATTTAAAGTCGACTTTACAGCTGCTTTTCATTATTAGATTTACTTGATGCTATTTCTTCCTCTGCCATATTACATATCTTAGACTCTAATATCACTGCTATAACCATACAGCTATTATTGCAATAAGTTTTATGCTTTCAGAGCGAAGATGCATCAATAATGCAGGCTAGTTATGTTTTGTCAGTTAAGGAGGCATTTTGATAATCATTCATTCAGAATTCAGCTTCTGGTGGCTCGGTTACAGATTTAAAAGAAATGGGCTCACCTGGCTGCTGTTTTCTTGTCACGAGTGGGATTAAAGCAACCATTTTTTTATTTGTTAGGAGTTTCTGTGCCTGAAAAACCAAGAAGAACTTACAATTCCAGATTCAGTCCAGCATCAAAGTAGGCAGGCCACATTGATGTTATAGTTAACTGTGTTTGTATGACCTTCAATGGTTGAGAGTTTTGGTGGTTGGTGCATGGAGGTGTGTGCGCGCGTGTATGTGTGTGTGTGTATGCATGTCTCTCTAACATGTGTTCAGTCTTGGCTTGGACCGGTTGATTGGCTTGGAGCAGTTGGCCTGCATGGCCCAGGTACCCGGCTAGTGCATGTATCCCTCTCGTGGACTGGTGGGCTGGGGCTGCTGGCGCTGCCTGGGGGGATTGGGCGGGTTTGGTGGTGGGCTGCTCTGCTGGCTGTCATGTGTGAGGGGGGGGGGGGATCGGGGCGGTGGGTGGGGGGGTGTCGTGGAGGGGCTGCAGCCGGTGGGGTGGAGGGGTTGTATCCACTTCTGGGATATGGAGTCGCCGGCGTTTGGATCGGCTGGGTGGCGATGGTGGAGCTGAGCTGGATAGTGTTTCTCCCTGGGCAGTTGCAGTGGCAGGAATGTTGTTTTTATTTTTTATTTTAATTTATTTATTTATTTATTTTTTATCAATCCCTCACATTGTGACGCACTGTGTGGATGGGTTACGTGAGTTAATGATTCGGTTTATGACTGGGAGTGTGTGTGGGTGAGCAGATGTATAGAAATAAGTGTGTTTGTGTTGTAAGTGCTCAAGAGTGGACTGACATCTGTTACATCTGGTGTAAAACTAACACATTTCAGAAAGTCAAGCATGGTGGTGGAAGTACCACGGTCTGTGGCTGCTTTGCAGCTCCAAGACCTGGATGATTTCTGTAACCATGAATTTTGCTCTCCAGCAAAAAAATCTCAAGCAGATGGAGACGTTTTCTACAGTTGTTATTTAATGAAATAGGGGTTTAAATGGTTTTTGGGTCAGAGGTGACAGGGAGGGGAGGGAGAATTCACCCTGGGACAGTTCTCACTCCCCCACCTCAGCAGCTGGTTCCGCCTGCTACGGTGGTCATGTCCCCGCTCACTGGATGGGGGAAAACAGCTGAACCACAGCTAACAAAACAGAAAAAATGGAGGAGAGGGGTTTAAGGAGGACCGGGGTTCCCCAAACCTTTTTCTGTTCCACCCTGCCTTCCCAAAACCCCTTTCCTTTTTCCCAAATCGCGGGAGGAGCTTTTTTTCACCACATAGCACCAAATGGAAAAATCGAAATTTCCTGGTTCACTGTATGCGAGTAGGTCACACTGTAGCTCTGCAATTTCCTGTGTGGTTACAAGTAAACGTTTCCTGCTGGGAACAGAATAAAGACCCCCAGAGCAACTGGATCATCATTTCCAGCTGGGTGCTGCTGCTGAAAGCACCAGCATCATGGAGATGCCATGCTGCGATCTATAAGGCTAAAACGAACGATCATTACACACAGGAGGCAGCATTAATTTTAAGTACAACGCAATCATTTTTGGGGTTCTTTAGGATAACATCTCTGATTATTATTCATTCAGACGGCCCCCCCGAACCCTGATTTTGAATCTTGTCCCCGCCCAAAAAAAATTTTTTACCTCATTTTTAGTTTTAATGCTATACATTACACTTTCATTATAACCGTTAACATAAAACCCTCAGTATGTGTTAAAATAGTCAGTCAGTCTCTTTTTCTACCGCTTATTCCAAAAGGGCGCGGGGGAGTGGGCCTATCTCCAGCAGTTTTTTTGGGCGGAGGCGGGGACACCCTGGACAGGTTGCCAGCCACACAGGCAAAACAAACAACCAGACAATCATTCATACACCTAAGGGAATTTTTAGAGTGACCAATTAACCGAACAGGCATGTCTTTGGACTGTGGGGGGAAGCCGGGACCGGTGAGAACCCACGCATGCACGGGGAAACATGCAAACTCCATGCAGAAAGACCCCCAGCCGGGAATCGAACCCAGGACCTTCTTGCTGCAAGGCAACAGTGCTACCAACTGCACCACCGTGTTAAAATATGCTATGTGGTAATTCCATTAATCAATAAAATACAATGAAATGTTCTCTTAATATTATTGGCAGTCTGTGTCTCTGTCTAGGAGCCAGATTTTGCTCTCTGTTACAGTTGTTGTTCGTGAGCTCTTCAACGTTCCTTTCTTTAATAACTGGGGATTTCTTTTTGCTAATTTTCTGGATGGATGGATGGATGGATGGATGGATGGATGGATGGATGGATGATACAAACCACCTAAGGATTTGCCAGTTTTGAAAACAAATGCGCTCTTGTTGCTTAACCTGTCCTTCTACCACTTGATTAGCGTATCTCCATGAAACCTCCAGAGATGTTTGAGAAAGCGCCTGTGGCTTTTTTCAGTCAGCACATCTATTTATATATGCTGAAGATGATAAATCAAATGAAAAGTTATGCTACAGATGATGACAAAATCTAAAGTTGTAGTTACTCTGCATTTTGCATATAAAAGCATAAAACAAAAGATCTAGATCAAGATTTTTCCATACTTTTCCAGACTTTTTAAAATCAAATTACATATTTTAACACAGTTTGCAAGCAATAGGAACCTTGATAAGGCTTCATGCCAATAACAATTCATGACTCAATTGCTTGAATTTAGGAGCCTTTTATGCCTAAATGATTTATAAATCAGAGTTACACGTATTAACAAAATAAAAAGTATTAACAAAAACATGTATTTACAAAATAAGTAACAGAAAGTAACAGAAAAACTTTAAAAGTTCATAAAAAGTTTTGGTAAAATAGGTAAAACCTGAGGACATGAGAACTGACTCAGTACTGTGTACCTGCTGTTGCATAATTTTTTAAGCTGAGACAAAAATGTTAAAGTATAGCTTCAGGAAACCTCCTCTGATACAGCCATCCAGGATACAAGGTTTCAAGCTTTTACAGTTGCAGTGAACAATTCTGTGAAGTCACTTTTAGCTGTCTGAACTGTTTCAGCTGCTTGATTGCAATAATGTGGCAGCTACAAAACTTTAGTTCCAGGGTGTTTCTGCTCTGAGCTGCGTATCCAGGATCAGATCAGAGCCTTTAGCCTGACCTTGACGATGTTGGGCAGTGATGCTCATCTGACGGCCAGGTCAGTCTCCGGGAGACGGCTGACAAGAGCCGTGATGTAGTTAGAGCAGGACAGTAATGGCACTAGACAGCAGTGACAGGACAAGAAAGGAGAGGGGCAGGCAGGAACAGATGGAGACAGATGATCCCACAGGAAGGACAGGAGATCGAGAGGTGCAGAAGTTTGTGCAGGGAAGAGAGGATAGAGAGGAAGGAGATAAGGAAAAGTAAAAAGACAGCTGAAGGAAAAAGTGAAGTTCTGCTGCTATGGGCTGAAAGACTACACTGCTGTTTTTGTCTCAGTTTGCAGCTAAACCTCATTTTAATTCCACCAGTGAAGCTAAATGGATCTGTGACCACCAGTTGGTTGGGTTTGGGCGATCTAATCCTCAAAGCAGCTTGAGTGCATTTTCAAATTACGGATTAGATGTGTTTAATGTCTCAGGCCTTTAAGGGATATTTTACTTTATTGTAACTGAGGACAGGAGACTGAAAGCATTTTGTGGCTGAATCCGCAGTGATCACCCACGTTTAAAAAAGTGCTTCTTTTAAGAGAAGTTGTGTGGCATAATAATTGAAAACTCTCTGATATGAGTAAATTTCCAAATTAAAACAATTCTGCAAAGAAGAGAGGGCCAGAATTCCTCCACAGCAATGTAAAAGACCGACTGCCAGTTGTTGCCACCAGTGGAGGTAAAAAAAGTTATTAAAATTAGGCGACAATTATTATTTTTAACATAGGTCCAGGTTGGTTTGGACAGCTTCTTACCTTGATAAATGAAATGATCATTTAAAACTGCATTTAGTATTTACTCAAGTTATAATTATATAATAATTTATCGATGATCTGAAAGATTTAAGTGTAAAAAAAAAGCAAAAACAGAAGAAATTTGTAAGCTTCAAATAGTTTTTCGCCGCACTGTTCAAGAGTAAGATTGAAGCTGCAAGTGCAATTTACCAGAATGTATGTCATCTTGAGAGGAAAAGGTTTTTCCTACAAAATCCTCCTTTGATGGGAAGTAAAAAGAGTGTCCTCTTTGCAAAAAAACGTCCAAGCTTTTTGTCTCCATGTCGCCTGAAGGTCTGAAGAGAAAGGGAGAGCAGGAGGGAGACGAGAGGTAAAAACGAGAGCAAAGCTAGGAGAAGAAAAGTGAATGTGATGAGTGAAGGAGGAAGAAAGAGCAATGTGTGTGTGTGTGTGTGTGCAGGGTGGTAGACAAGCGAGGTCTGACTGCAGAATCAGTGTGTAGACCCAAACACCGTTTCCTCCCACAGCTCTGGATCAGCGCCTTGGTAGCTGCTACATTAGCCTCATTAGAAATGCAAAGCAGGCCAATTAGGAGCAGAGTGTGCAGGAAGTGACACGTTCCACCTGACGAAGCCCACAGAACAGACAACATTGGTGTCCACAGCCTGCAATAAATCACGCCTGTGTAAATCTCTGCACACTTTTATAGACTTCTTAGTTTTAGCTCAGAAAAAAGGGGGAAACTGCAGATTTTCATTTGAATCCAGTCTGAGTGAAATTCAGGAACACGTCAGTCCACTGCGACGTTTTCTCACCGATGTATTGCTGTGAAAACGGTTGCAAACAAGTGTAGTTAGTTTTTAGTTTGATCCATTTCAGGAGGTGTCAGACTGTTTCCCACTGGTGGATTCCTTCTGAGCACCAGATTCAATAGAAGGATACAATGCAGTCTGCGCTGTGCCTCTTTCATTTGATAGATCCGGAGTTTCATCATGGCGTCAGGGAGAGGGAGAATCTCAAATTTAAAAAATCATTCTCAGAGAAGAAAATATACACTCATTCTATGGGGGAATATATTAACTTCATGTCGATGCCAGACATCTTTCTGTCTCCTCAGGTCTGTCTCACTAATATTAGCACTGAAACATGTCATTGTGGGAGATTTGGATCTTTCTGCCTGAAATTCAGACTCTTTTTATACTTTGATCTCATAAAACTGTGAACACAGGAGGAATTGGGTTTCTCAGTGAACAGAAAGACACAGATTTGAGAAATTAATGTAAAACAATCACTATTCTATTATCACACGAGTGTTGGGTCCAGTTCTGGTCAATGATCAGGCATAAAATTATGACTGCTAAAGGTGACACTAATAACACTGATTATCTCTTATGTCACCTGTTAGTGGAGGGGATTTATCAGGCAGCGACAATTTGATCTCAAAGTTGTCGTGTTAGAAGCGGGAAAAATGGGCAAGGTTAAGGATTTGAGTGGCTGGTATTTGTTAAAAGTGGTCTAAGAAAGGAACAGTGATGAAACGGCGACAGGGTCATGGCCAAAGCTCACTGATATCATGGCCTGAGTGGAGGCCGGTGATGTCAGATCCAATCAACCGTAACTCAAATAACTGACAAGGTTAATGCTGTTATTGTTAGAAATATGTCAGAATACACAGTGCATCACATTTTGTTTTAAATGGGGGATGCATAACTGCGGACTAGTCAGGTTCCACCACCAAATGCTCCAACAGTGTGCCTTTTAGGGCATAGCGTGTTCTGTAGCAGTGGAGTGTGCAACCCATTTACGGAAGCCTCAGTCCTCAACACAGTTGTCCCGTGTTCGAGTCCCAGCTCCAGAGACATACAGGATACTGCATGTCTTCCCCCTCTCTCCACCCCACTTCCTGTCTGGCTTGTTTGGAAACAATAAGAAAAATAAAGGCCACAAAGAATCAATCTGCATGTTGGTGCACCTCAGCCGGGAGTGTATTATTTTTGTTATTATAAACAAATGAATAAAAAAACACATTCAGTTAAAACAAAACACTGTATAAAAAGACGCAATATTTTGCTCTTTTTTTCTAATTTTATTCCCACTTTCTGACATAAAATCAGGCTAAACGTTTACCATGTCAGTTAGGATTACCAAAGTATTTCTATTTGCTAAATGTCAGAATAATGAGTGAATATTACTTTAAAGTCTGGATATTACCTACACTATGATTACTATGCTGTTAAACCATTGTTAAAGTCCAGCTGATGATGCTGTGGCTTTGTAAACGTCTGATTGGGTCTGAGTTATTTTGGAGCCATATTTGTAGATGTGTTTTAAGACAACAGCTCAAACACACTGCTTCCTTGCTTCATGAAAAAAATTGAAATCAACCAAGACATCAGGAAGAGCATTCTGGACCTCCACAAGTCTGATTCATCCTTTGGTATAATTTCCAGACGCCTAAAAGAGCCCGCTTCATCTGCTCAGACAATTATAGGCAAGCATGAACAACAAGGAAATGTTCAAGAAGGAGACGGGATCTGTAAACCAGAGACAAACATGCAAAATGTGGGAATTAACCATTACAACTGTGAAGTACGAGGGTGGTTGCATCATGTTGTGGGGGTGCTGTGCTGCAAGAGGGACAGGTTCAACTCACAAAATAAAGGGCATCGTAATAAAACATCATGTAGAAATATTGACACAATATCTCAAGACATCAGCCAGAAGGTTAAACCTTTGCCACAAATGGGTCTTCTAAAAGGACAAATCATACCAAGTGGCATGAAAATATTGATGGAGGAGCTGAAATAGTATTTGTGACCCAGGTGACCTACAAACCTGACACAGTTACTCTGGTTCTGACAGGAGGAATGGGCCAAAATTCCAGTGAGAAACTCAGTGAGAAGATTATGGCAAGAAACACAAAACATTGCGCCAATTCATACTTTTTAAAAGCAATTTTCTCAAATACTAAACAAATGTAACTGACTTTAATTACAGTTATTAAAAAAACTCTCATTATTTTTGTATTTAGCAAATAGGAAATTTAGTAAAAGTTTAATGTCAGACAGTGAGAAAATAAAAGGTTATGTGTTTTGAATGTAGCGAATGTAAATATCTAGTTTCAGATGTAAATCAAGGAATCAAGGAAAAGGAAAGTTTAACAGAATGAGGTCCCATTTACTGCAAATATGGGTCCTATCTGTTTATGAAAACAGACGTTTAGGTGAAAATCTGAAAGTTTGATTCATTACAGTGACTCAGAATTGATGTTATTGAACAAAAAAAGTTGGATTTAAGCAGGCACCCAAAGGCGTCAAAAGACCTTCAGGTGTATTATGGACTTCAGGTTATGATGTCTTTTCCAATCATTTACAGTCTGTAATTCCTTTAAACTTCTCATTATAAAAGCGTGTAAAACAGATTTGAACAGACAATAGAAAAGGACAATAAAAAGCAAACATTGGGCTTTTGGTTGTTACCTATTTTATGATTCTCTCTGGGCATTGTGGTTGATTTTGTTTTATTACCAAATATGTTTGCCACTTCTCCTGTTTGACTGGTTGTGCTTATTTATGGTAAACGTGAAATAATAGCAGGTGAAACACATACAGTGCCTTGCGAAAGTATTCAGCCCCCTTGAACTTTTCAAACTTTTGCCACATTTCAGGCTTCAAACATAGAGATATAAAATTCAAATTTTTTGTGAAGCATCAACAACAAGTGGGACACAATCGTGAAGTGGAATGAAATTTATTGGATCTGTCAAACTTTTTAACAAATAAAAAACTGAAAAGTGGGGGGGGAATATTATTCGCCCTTTTCTTCAGTGCAGCAAACTCACTCCAGAAGTTCATGAGGATCTCTGAATGACCCGGTTGTCCCCAAAGACTATGATGATAAATGTGTAATCAAGTCTCTGTATAAATGCACCCGTCTGTGATAGTCTAGGGTTTTGTTTAAAGCGCAGAGAGCATCATGAAGACCAAGGAACACCCAGGCAGGTCCCAGATACTGTGTGGAGAAGTTTAAAGCCGGATTTGGATACAAAAAGATTTCCCCAAACTTTTAAAATCCCAAAGGAGCACTGTGCAAGCAATCACATTAAAAAAGGAAGGAGTATCAGGACCACTGCAAATCTTCCAAAAACCCAGCCGTCCCCCAAAACCCTTATTCCCAACAAGGAGAAGACTGATCAGAGATGCAGCCAAGAGGCCCCTGATCACTCTGGAATTGCGGAGATCTACAGCTGAGGTGGGGAGTCTGTCCATAGGAAACAATCATTCGTACACTGCACAAATCTGGCCTTTGTGGAAGAGTGGAAAGAAGAAAGCCATTTCTCAAAGATATCCATAAAAAGTCTCGTTTAAAGTTTGCCACAGGCCACCTGGGAGACACACCAAACATGTGGAAGAACGTGCTCTGGTCAGATGAAACCAAAATCGAACTGTTTGGCCACAATTCAAAACGATATGTTTGTCGTAAAAGCAACACAGCTCATCACCCTGAACACACCATCCCCACTGTCAAACATGGTGGTGGCAGCATCATGGTTTGGGCCTGCTTTTCGTCAGGAGGGACAGGGAAGATGGTCAAAATTGATGGGAAGATGGATGGGGCCAAATACAGGACCATTCTGGAAGACAACCTGTTGGGAGTCTGCAAGAGACCTGAGACTGGGACGGAGATTTATCTTCCAACAAGACAATGATCCAAAACATAAAGCCAAATCTACAATGGAATGGTTCACAAATAAACGTATCCAGGTGGTGGAATGGCCAAGTCAAAGTCCAGACCTGAATCCAATTGAGAATCTGTGGAAAGAGCTGAAGACTGCTGTTCACGTAGGCTCTCCATTCAACCTCACTGAGCTCGAGCTGTTTTGCAAGGAAGAATGGGCAAGAATTTCAGTCTCTCGATGTGCAAAACTGATAGAGACTGATAGAGACATACCCCAAGCGACTTGAAGTTGTAATTGCAGCAAAGGGTGGCGCTACAAAGTATTAACGCAAGGGGGCCGAATAATATTGAACGCCCCACTTTTCACTTTTTTATTTGTTAAACAAGTTTGACACATCCAATAAATTTCATTCCACTTCACGACTGTGTCCCACTTGTTGTTGATTCTTCACAAAAAATTTGAATTTTATATCTTTATGTTTGAAGCCTGAAATGTGGCAAAAGTTTGAAAAGTTCAAGGGGGCCGAGTACTTTCGCAAGGCACTGTATATAGATTAATTCTACAAGGAGTGTTTTATTTCTGTTGATTTTGATGGTTATGCTTTGCAGCAAAATGAAAACCCAAAATTCTGCATCTCAGGAAACTAAAATATTATATAACATCATTAAAAAATGTTATAGACATGCTGGCCTACTGAAAGTTATATCCATGTACTGTGCAGTACACTCATCTTGTATGAATTACTGCATCAGAGCGGTGTGGCATGGAGGTGCTCAGCATGTGACACTGCTGCAATGTTAAGGAAGCCCAGGTTGCTTTGATAGTGGCCTTCAGCTGGTCTGCATTGTTGGTTCTGATGTTTCTCATGCTTCTCATGACACTACTCCATTATCTTTCTGGTTAAGGTATGTGAGAAAAGCTTTAATTTAGTGCCCTCCAAACTCTTAAAAAGGCTTAGTTTAACCATTCCCTCACAGCTCCAGTAATCCCTTTTGTGTGCATAATTTTTTACCACACTTTTTCCTTGCACTCAACTTTCCATTGATGTGCCTGGATTGAGCACTCTAAACAGCCAGCATATTTAGTAATGATCCTTTGTGGGTTATCCTCCTTATAGGGGCCATCACGGACTGTCTTCTGGACAAATGTCTAGTTAGCAGTCTTGCCAATGATAGTGCAGGCCGTAACAAAACATTTCAGTATTCAAAATGTTTTTTCCTTGGTTTTATATAATATTGAAGTTTTCTAACTGGATTTTGGGTCATAATCATCAAACGTAATATGAATAAACACCTGAAATACATCACTTTGTGTGTGAGGAATATACACAAGTTTCACTTTACTCAATGAATTCAGTTACTGAAATAAACTCTTCAATGATATTCTAATTTATTAAAATGCACATGTACGCTGTTAAACCAGAAAGATCCTCAACCTATTTCTTCTCGGTTATTTCAACATTTTCTCATTGCCTCTCTTGTATCTCTTGTAGGTGCTGGTTTGGCACACTCGCACAGAGAAACCACACCTCGCAAATGAGCCCAAACTTAAAAAGGATACCGTCGACATCGAGGTGTGATCGCAGCCGTGCTTTCTGTCCTGAACGGGTGGAAAGAATCTGTTGGGTGGACAAAGACTCTGAGGGTCTGCATGATTCATGACTCTTCGCTGTCCATCTAAATGTTGCTGTGGGAGAACTGGACTCATTTAAAAGAAGGGGAACATCTTGGACCATTCGTTTTCTTCCATCCACATCCTGCTGATGTAAACACAAACAAATAAATGTAGAACATTGTGCTGCTGAACTGAGAAGTGCCACATGTGTCCCTTTGATTCATTGTCTTGTCAAACTAACCGTGGGATGATGATATAAAAAGGTATTTCAGATCATCTGTGACTGCTTATTTACGACCGTGATTGTGGAAAGCTGGAGTTTTCTGTTTTTAAAGCACATGTTAATAAAACATCATCAGTGACACCCCCTGGAGAATGAGTAATCACTACTCTGGGAAAATGTTCACACACACACACATAACACAAAATCATTTTATTTAACAGCTGAGCATTCTGGAAAATAACTTGTATAACTCACCATACGTACTTTGGAATGATTAAAAGTAGACAATGTCCATCTGTAGGGACAATAACTAATCTGCACTCTTCCACCTACCATGGAAATGTGCTGCTTTTCTTCAGCCAACCATCTTCATGTTTTATTAGGATGACGACAAACAACGTACCACCATCCTTTCCTGTAGATTCAGGACTCATCACTAAAGTCCATTTTCATCCAGTCAACCTCCAACCTTGTTTTCTTCTGTTTTGGTGTTATGATGGTTCTAGTTTGTCTAAATGAAAAGTTCATCTAAAATGATTTTGGAGTTGGGTTTAAACTAACAAAGCTAGTTGTCTGCTAGGCTAAGTCTTGCAGTTCCTGTGGACATGTTCCATGTGTAAATTCCTGGCTGGAAAAACCAACTGGAGCGCTTTAAAAAGTTTAAATTCTCACCAGATAACGTTCTCTCCATCCTCCCATGTTTAATATGGCTGCCGCACATTTAAAACAAAGTTACATTTGCAGTAATAGGAACTTCTTTGCACTTCTGATTTTTTGCGTCTGATTAAATCAATGACAAACAAAAACTGCACAAACTGTTTCATTTTGTGTTGGAATGCATAAATGCAGAGAGATAAATTTTATTTGGCTCGTATAGCTAATTAGGCCTGAGCAGGAAGCCTGCAAGGGCCTATTATAATCGCTCCGTTTATTTTTATTCTGGCGACAAATTAATTGCTTTTTTCGCGGCTTTAACATACTCCAAAACTCACCAAATTTGGTGGAGCCATCAGTCGTGTGTGAAATTTACGTATTTTAAGGGTTTCGCGGTACACTTGTAGGATTCCCCGAGAACTACCTAAAACTCTCTTGCACCCATGTCCTACACCAAACAGGAAGTCGGCCATCTTGGATTGAAGTTTCGATTTTGACCCCATTTTTGCCATTTATACCCTTGGTATTTGATCAACTCCTCCTAGAAATTTTGATCGATCGGCTTGAAATTTGGTCAGTTTGCTCAGAAGGGATGGGGGAAAAGTTAAAAAGTTAAAGTTAAAGTTATCAAAATTGTGACTTTTTGAGCATGTTGAGGGGGCGGAGCCAGGCCTCAAAGTTTGACGACTCGCCAAAAAAAATGAAATTGTTATAGCTCTTACAAGGAAAGTTGCAGAGACACAAAACCTTCTGGAATTGATCCACATCTAGTCACAAACAATATTCAATGGTCAAATGCTGACATCATCGAAGCCCCGCCCCCTGAGAACAGGAAGTGTAATGTTTCAACTAGTGTGGTCCATGTTTGATCCCCTTCACCTGATCAATATGAAACTGTCCAAAGTGACAGATAACATGATGGTCTAAGTTTGTGTCTAGTACTGACTGGATTGGTTGGAGGGTGTGGCCATTGCGGCGTGGCAAACTCTGATGTCACGCCATGGCCATATTTTTGGCCAAATTTTTCCATGCCCACCCCCGATTTCCCAAAAATCAATAGGGTTGATTTTTGACCCCCCAAGGGGCAGTATTATTACAGGGGAATTGGATCAACATTCCCCCCTGGGGACACTTAAAGGGAAATATTCCCCGACCCCTAAATGGTCCACTTGAAATGGATATAATGATAAATTTTTAATGTGGCATGTTGACAATTAATTCATGACATCACTTTACCCCCCCCCCACTAATAAACATATCTGTGGTTTCCATATGGAAGGCCCGATTCACTCCAAAACTAAATTTGGGTTGATTTTTTTCAGCCCCAAACGCTCTATTGGATTACTTTGAAATTTTGGATCAATAGCGCCCCCTAAGACCTTCAAGGGCTATCCCCCTATACATAATATCTATTTAAAATGAGTATACACCCACGGGGATAATGCTGAAATTTTGGACACAGAAATTGTGACATCTTTTTTAGCTCACCCCACCAAAACAAGTGAGTGCAGCTTCCATTAGCAATGTCCAATTTAATCCAAACTGATTATGGTTGATCTTTGTCAGCCACCAAACACCGCTATTGGTTTACATTGGAATTTGGGATCATAGCCCCCCCCTGGACTTTTAAAGCTATTCCCCTCAACATCATTAAATCCATTTAAAAAATGTAGTATAATCACATGGTCAAGGGGAAACATGTTGCCACAGTCAGTTCATGACATCATTTCAGCTTTGCCCACTGGTAAAAAACTGCAGCTTCCATCTGGAAGGTCCGATTTACTCAAAATTTTTTATGCTTCTCACCAGACCAGAACTCTGCATGACCGAATGACGTTCCCAGAGCCAAGTTCTGAATTCTGAAGCAAATGTAATGAAGCATTTTCCATACTTATCCAGACCTGGCAAACATTTAAATCCAACTGCTTTTTTTCCAAACCATGCAGGACCCTGAGTTTCTAACTAAATTTCCATCGGATGATCGCAAAGGGAACCATCTCTAGTAACCTTGATTTTATCAAATCCCAACTGTCTCAAAGTGAGTGAGTACATTTATTCCAATTTATGCCTGTTTTTTTTTTTTTATTCTCCATCATACTACTCTGCAATGATAATTTTGGCTTAAAAGCTTCTCTTTATAGGGAAGTTAAAAAAAACAGTTTTATAAAAGGCAAAAACAGACTTACCGCAAAAAGTAGTTAAATAGGATCAATACAAGGTGCTATAAATAGACTGATTCTTTCACTAGTCAAGTCTTTACCACCAACATCTTCTAAGTCTTAGAGGGGTCTGGATGTTTGAAGTTTCTATAGGAACTAAAAACAGAAAGAGATTTAGGGTTCAAGAGCCTTTATTCAAACTGACCCTCTCTTGAAATTTAAAATAACAAACAAGGAGCAAACAAAATTCAGCTGTAGAGTCAAAGGTCATCAGACAGAAACAAACACAGAACTCTTCCATTATATTGTTTATATTCACAGAATTCACAGTTTCTCTGTACTAGGCACCAGAAATCTTAACTGCACCATAAATAAACCTGGAGGACTTTAATTTTATTGAAATGTTCACATGGAATGCCACAGTTATTGCATGGCAGAAACAGACAGGAATCTGCATGTGCCTACTCTGTATGTACTGTACATCTTGGCTTTATAGATAATGATAGGACCCATCCAAGAGTTTCATACAGGTCCTTCTTTTCCAACCAATGTTCAGTCCAGCACCCCAAAAACTCTCATTAGTCGTCCAGGTTTATTTGTCACAAATAGTTTTTTTGTGCCGTTCACGACAAAGCACCACAATAAAGATGGCAGAGGGCAGAATGATCACTTATGATGTCCTGTACTGGAGGATGAAACTCTGAGTGTCACACCGGTCCTGAATATCAGAAACGTGGCAGCTGGAACAGCTGGATGTGAGTTGACAGATGATTGTCAGACTGCTTCTTGGCAACCATCTAAAAGGCAGGACCACAACACAGCAGGAAAAACACTCTCTGATCTGTTAGTTAGGGTACAGAAATGTCAAACACCCTTGATTTGTAGCAGCGTTTGAATTTGCTGCAAGGAGTGTGGGGGGAAATGGCTCATTTCAACAACAACAAATTTCAACATCACAGATGAAGTAACCTGATACACCCAGAAGACCTGTGGACCGTTCAGCAGTTACTACAGCTTAAAGGGTATTCACACTTTTAGAAGGTTTAAATGAACCAGCAGTTTAGGAAACAGAGGTGCACCAATAGGTCTGCAGGTAGAGAATGTCTGCTATGAGGGTTCATGCCCTCCATATTGGGTGAAGACCGTTGTTAAAGAAAAAATCAGCCAGAGCAGGGATGATCTTTGCATGGTCTTGGTGATGTGTTTAGGGGTGTATTAAGAGCTCATTGGGCTCTTAATACACCCCTGTATTGGGCTGTACAAAACTTTTGTAGTGGCAGCATACATGATACATGATTCACCAGTGCTGGCTACACTGACCTAATGCTCCAAGTGGATCATTGCAGCAGTCTGGACAGGGCTACTGCAACAGACATCTCTGCAACTCGCAACAGACATCTCTGCAACTCTCACTATAAACAACAGGATTGTGCCACGAGGTGTAAAAGAGCAATGCAATGTTAACAGCCCCAAAACCTGTGACATACAGCACCTTGTAAGAATAGTTACATGCCCCACAAACCTTTTCATATTTTTTCACCTTACATCTTCAGACTGCTACGCATAATACAGCAATGTTTTGACAGACCAAAGTAGTGGGTAGTGGGACGAAAAGGATACATGGTTTTCAACATTTATTTACTCCAAACGAAAAAAATATAAGAAATGTTTGTGTTTCTGCATTCATGTTCAGGCCCCCTCAGTCAACACTTTGTAGAACCACATTCTGATGCAGTTACAGCTGCAAGTCTTAAGGGATATTCTTTGCAAGCTAGCTTAAGCTCAGTCAGATTGGATGGAGAGCATCACCGAATGTTAATTTTCAAGTCCCAGAACTGGATTTAGTTCTAGACTTTGACCTGACCATTTTAACACATGTTTTAAACCATTCAATTGTAACTCTGGGTGCATATTTAGGGTCGTTGCCCTTCTGGAAGGTTGAACCACCGCCCCAGTCTCAAGTCTTTTGTAACTTTTGCTTCTAGTATTGCCCTACATTTAGCTTTGTTTGTCTTTATTCAGGAGTGTCCGAGTAATGGCGCACATTATTTTGCTGCTGTTTCATAATTATGCACTACTTTGAGTCAGTCTATCACATAAAATCATATAAAATAGAATTAAGTTGGCGGTTGTAACATGAATATGTTTAAGGGGTGTGCATACTTTTCGAAAGGCTCTATATACTGGAAGATTACAGTGCACCATGTGCAGCAGTGCCGTTTATGGTGCAAATGTGTGATACAACATAGGATGGTGCATTATGCAAGTATTAATAGTGTAGTAGGACCATGCTTGCTACAAATTTCCAAATTTGACACAACCCAGTACGATTCTAAAAAGTTCTGTGGGTCATAGAGATCGGAGCGAGGGACTTCAACCAGTGTTCAGGTGGTGCTAGGAAAACGATTAGCTAGGAAAACGATTAGCCCCACTCAGCTGACAATATTTTTTACGTAAACGATAATGATGAAAACTCTTGAACTCAAATGCGGGTACAGTGTGTTACTGTTTGAAACACAGCGGTACAGAGAGGAGTCAGGTTATATGTTCAAGAACTAGACTATAAACTGCCAGACTCAGCGACTGAAGCACAAATAGCACCTTTTAATATTTTATCTATGCAACAAATGTGAAATATGTGAGTGAGATTTAGAGCTGCTGGTAGAAAATACTGGACAGCCTGCCTAGAATTTACCCTCCTTTTCAGTTTTTAAGTTAAATTACAATCTAGGGGATCAGAAAGTTCCCATTATTGTCAATACAGGCACCGGAGAAAGTAGAAAGCCCCTTCATTCAGAAGCTTGAAGCACGCTCCCATTAGTCGTTTTCTGACTTTATTATTTTCTTGCAACATTGTGGAGGAAATCTGGTAAGATCTTCTTTACTGCTTCAGCACTGCTTCAGCTTAACAAGGTTTGTAGGTATTCATTTCTGCACCTCTTGGTTCTTTTCTTTCCAGCCAGTTTGGGCCGAGTTTCAACTCTTGGACTCTTGCCTCACATTTGACTCTAGAATGCTTTGGTATACAGGCAAGTTCCTGTTTGACTTTTAATCCTACAAGTCTCCCAGGTTCTATGATTGCCAAAAAATCCCATATCATCACCCCTCCACCACTGTGCTAAACAGTAAGGCCTTCCCTGTGCAGCTTAACACTTAAATCTTAAACCGGGTTGACCAACTTCAGGACATGTTGGACATATTAATCCGCCAATGTTAATGAGTGGACATCAGATTTCTTGAAAGACCAACAGTTAATCACAGAAATAGGAAAAAAGTACACCCCATGTTCTTCAGCTCGTAGAACTACCTTTAGCAACAATGACCTGAAGCAGGAGATTTCAGATGTCCTTCATCAGTCTCATCATCATTCTGGAGGACTCTTCGAGTCAGTGACTGCAAGGTTCTCAGGTCCTGTGGCTAATTAATAATTTACCCCTCAACCACCGTGCTTCATAGCTGGTATGATGTATTTGTGCTGATATGCTGTGTTTGGTTTCCTTTAACCATGTTGCGGTTTAATAAGCTAAACAGCTCATCTGTCCAAAGCATGTTAGCCCCTTTTGTAGTCATGTTTAACATACAGTAGCTTTCCTCAGAGTTGCTAAAGTGAAAATCAAACTCAGTATTAACGGACTGCTGATCTGTTCATGTGTCTTGTTTTTTTCTGCTCCACTATAAATTCACTGATATATTTGGGCCCTGGAGGATTTCCAGCCCTGCAACTGGAAACTGACTGCTATATAATCAGTGCAAACAGATCCTGCAGTGATTGTAATATTGCTTCACTTGAATGTTGTAGGGGCTTTTTTATTAGGGAATTGGTTACAATCTGTAACCTTCAGTGCAAAATAATTTCTAATGTATAAAACCTCACAAGAGGCACAGTCCACACCTAATTTACCCACACGGAGTGTCACGTTATGAATTAATTAAACAAGGTTGTCAGGGTTGACTTTTTTTCAAACTGCTCTGAAGTGCAGGAGTTTTCCTTATGTTTTCATAGAAATACAGTACTGCTCAGACAAGTATCTGCTATATGCTTCTGTTCGCTCCACAGAGAGGGTCAGGGGAGAGAGGGGAGGGGTCACATTGCAGAGGAAAGGGCGAGATGGGAAGCATAGACCAACAACAAGATATCCATATCTACTGTAGGTACTGAACCACGATTCACTAACTACGATTCTGTAATTACCCTAACCCTAACCCTAATTATATATAAGGCTTATGTTAGCGTTGACTTAGCAGTTTCCTGCTTGTTACTCTGTTTTGTCTTATTTCAGACAATACCAACAAAAGGAGAGAGATCAGAAGAGGAAAATTTTTAAAGATGGGGAACACACAGCTGGCGGGCTTTCTTTCTTTTTTTTTTAGGTTGTTAAATCATCATAAGTAGTCATACAGGACAATTAATAAGTCTATCTGACTTATTGCCAGATTTCCTCCTCTGGCAGGACCACCTCATCCTCGGGACTCTGTCCATGTTACTTCCACAGCTGAGTGCTGAGGGTCTGACCCGAAGCTGGTGCCGGAGATGTGGACCAACCGGTCGTAGGGGCGCCTGTCACCTGTTCTCCACCACTCAAAGCCATGTTGGACATCTGCTGTGTCATCTGAGGGGGACAAAACGTAGGACGTAAAATTTTTTTATTCACTAGAGCAAACAGAGGTTGTTATTACACCAGAAGCAGGTTGACTCCTTTTCCAATTTGGTATGGACTGAACAAGGACTGGTATGAGTAAGTAAAAATAACCACAATATACAAATATTAAGCTAAAATTTAAGACCAAAATGTATAAAATATACTAATCACTTTTATTCAGAAATTATACTTTATTTATTATGAATATAATGTCTATTAAATTTCTTTGTTATTTAGATTTTAATTTAAATAAACAGACACATATGGGTGGGTGTGTAGAAAATGTGTTAAAATCTGGGTCAGCTGTTTTATAAACTCATGATAATGATTTATGAATACGTTTTTCAGCTAAATATATTATAAAAGTTGTCTGTTTTGACACATGTACACAATGTCGGGCAAAACATGTAAACATGTTGTAAACATCTTTTGAGATTAGTAGAAGTTTCATGTAAACATGCTTATTACACAGAATATTTTCTCTTTTTGCCATTCTGAGCCCTATAAGGTAACACTGAGAGTCTGAGAAGCTCACATTAGCTGGTTAATTTGCCAGGTTATTGGGTCAATTAGCTAACCTCCACTCTGCTGCTTGACAGGCATGCAAACTTTGGAAATTTCTCTGGCAAAAAGACGGCTGAAAGAACGGTCATCGATATGCTGTAGAAATTTCTGGATTGACCAAAGTGTCCTCTGACTGTATGGAGCATAGAATAAAGCAGTGCGGCCCCTTCCCCACGTGTTGCTGCGCACTGCCGGTCAACCAACTGAAAGAAAGCTACCACACTTTCTCTTTGATTAGAGGAAAGACAATTTTGGCTGTGTGGGAATATCTACAGCTCTGCAAAAATGTAGAGAATCAAAGCATAAAAACCAAAGAAGCGCAACCCATCACTCTTGATAATGCTGTTTTAAACCTACAGTTGGCAGGCTACAAGAAGCATGTCTGTTAATCAGCTGACTGCAGGTTCTACCTGAGCAGATAGCCTGACTAATTAAACAGCTAACATCAGCTTGCTGTACTTGTGTTACTCCATAAAGATCAGATGGTAAAAATGTGTAATAATTTGCCCTATGGCCACTTTAATGGATGTTTATTCTAAATAACTGTCTATGTCAGTCAGTCAGTCATCTTCTACCACTTCTTCCATAGTGGGCCTATATTTATAATTAAATAACTAAATAAATAAAAAAATAGATGTAATAAAGTCTTTTTTTAGCCGCATTAGTTGAATCAAATTCACCTGCAAGACATCAAACATAAACACAACACATAAATCTTAATTTTTGCTTTTCTCTTTAAAATAACTACATAAAGATGTAATTATGTTGTAATGTGTTATTACTGTATATTTACTGAGGATCATCAAACCTAAAGCAGCCCATACCTAAATCTATTCCCCCCCCCCTGTTCCCCCCCCCCAAACCCTTTTCTCACATCAAAAAACCCCCCCCCCCCCCCCCCCCATAAAATATCCACCTAACATCCACCTTCCATTACGTCTTATCTATTATGAATGCGCCACGGTGCAGCCCTGCTCACTTATCTGGTCATCTGGGAGCTGTAGGTGATTTTGTGTGTGTGTTTGTGAGGGATAATCTACTTGTGTGTTTTGTCTGAGGAAGTACACACAAATATCCACCCCTTGACGCATACCTGTACACCTGTACATGTAGTTTTGTGACAGCTATACTGGTTTCTGTGCTGCTTCATCACAAAGGTGAACATGCTGGTCAGAGAACGCAAGCAAGAAATCTCTGTTTTGGCAGAGCTCGTGTCAAACCGCTGCAATATAGGTTTTTGTAATCAAGATTTTAGCTGAGGCATTATTTACCAACAGCAGACTTGCTGAATATCTGCCATCTTTCATTAGGTCCAGGACACAAAGTGAACTGAAATGTTGCCAGTTAAATAATCCCTGCAGAATTAAGTAGGAATGCCAGAAGTTCTTTATTACTCTGAAAGTCTTTTTATATGAGGCACATTATATAAATAATGTGCCTCCTTTTTATTCCACAACTCTAACTAAACATATGTCTCATTACAGCGGGCAATACGGAGCTTCTGAAATTTAGTTTTTGTCAGTCTGTGTTAGGTTATCTTCCTTTCACAGCTGCCAACTCAGACAGCTCACTTCCAGCTAATGGACGGAAACTGGCTCTTTATCCAAGCCACTGAAGGATCTGATATAAATCCTCACTCCATGCTGACAGTCAGACAGTTTATCATGTCAGTTTTAAATTTATCATTACTAAGATTATAACATTACCACTGCTGCACCCAGCTATTATTGTCTTGTTAAACAATGTCCCCATGCTGACTATCTCCTACCTTTTGCTGAATGTTAGTCAGGGTGGAATATAAACTGTTCTGAGATCAAGCATGCAACATTTTAGTCAGCTTTCCAATAAAAAACATACATCCTTACTAATATTTGGTTAAATGCCCCTTAGCAAGCTTTCAACCACAGCCTCGAAGTTAAGGTCAGCACTGCATGTTAGCCTGCTTTATCCAATCCAAATCCAGTCTGAATTTGTTTGGGATTATGGTCCTGTTGGAACACCCCATGGTGTCCAAGTTTCAACCATCATTTAGGGGTAGCGACCAGCATTAATCATCTGGCTGTCCATTTGAGGTGAAGTTGAAGAATTTGAAAGAAGTCCTCCAAGTTCATCGCTCTATCCACTTTGTGCAATGCACCACTACCAGAAAACAACCTCACAGCATGATTCTACCACCACCATGCTTGACTGTTTTCTGAGGTTCGAAAGCCTGACTCCAAACACGCTTCTTGGCCACACAGCTCATTTTTGTCTTGTCTGACCATAACACCTTTCCTCAGAAGACATTTGATTTATCCATGTGAAGAGCTGCAAACTTCAGTCAGGCTTAAAGATGCCACTTTTGGAGCAGGGGCTTCTTTCTTGGTCGGTCCTCTCTCAGTGCAAATTGATACTTCTTTGGTCTTTCGAGAACATGCTAACCAGTTTTTCTGTATCTAAGTGTAACTTGACCTGCTAACACCAAAATGTATCTTGGCTCACATGGTTAAAAGTTGGACACATTTTGGTAGTACAAAATGCACACACATCAAGACTGGTTTTGAAACAGCTACAGTAGACTACTATTTAGTTTTTGGAAATCACAAATCTCAACCTTATTGAAAATATGTGGACAAGGTAGTATTTTTCTGGCCAGAAAACCAACCATTTTAAATCAACTGACCCACTTCTGTTAGAAAGAGTCAACTATGCATTAGAGGAAATATTACATCAATGCACAGTTTCTCAATGCTGTTATGGCTGGGCCCAACTGTAGTAATCAAAATATTTTTTGACTCTAAAGGTCAAAACAATAGTGTAGAACTCTACCATACTGTGGTCAAGATAAGGTATCACACCGTATTATGTGTTTTCCTGGTAAAAGATTTGCAGAGTACAGCACACAATGCCACATTATAATGTCTAATAGGAAAAGGGACAAAAATTAGACTACAATTTTATGTGTTTAATTAAACAGGAGCCTCAACTGGATACATAAAGGTTAGAACAGCAGATTGGAGCCGCTGAGGAGAATCCCCCCAACTTATTTTAACAAAACAGGGAGGAAACATTACAAAGCCCATAAAAAACCCCCTCTAGGAAAGCAGGGCCCCGACTGTGACACTGGTTTTTTATGAGATTTAAAGCTAAAAAAAAACACAAAGGTGGGTTCCTAAGTCCACCACCAGACAGAGAAAAACGAGGCAAGTGTCCTGAGTGTTACCTGGCTCATATTCCATTGTCCCTGCTGCTGTTGTCCCTGGGCAGGTTATTTGGGGGGGCATCCCTCCGGGTTTTGCCTCCCAAAAACCCCCCACCCAAAATCCCCCCCCCCTGTCGGGGGGGGGGGTGGGACGAAACCCCTGAGGTGGCCCATGCGCCCTCGGACCGCCAAAAAACCACTAAAATGTGACCACATCTATAAAAGCCGCAGTTATGGCAGTTTGCTGCTCTGGAGCATGCAGGTGTCTAAGCTTAATGCCAAAGTAGAAAGATATCAGCGGACCTCATAAAAATTTTTTAAATGTTTATAACTGTAACCTTTAAAAAGAAACTAATGACCCTGTTGGTTAGGGGGGGTTTTGAACTAAAAACCCATGACGCACAGTATTTTTTGAAAAAATTTTGTACCTGAATGATTTTTTTGGGGAAACCCAAAGGGTTCAAACAAAATTAAAATTAAATTAAATTCAGTTTATTTATATAGCACCAATTCACAACACATGTCTCAAGGCACTTCACAAAAGACAGGTACATACATTCCAATTAATTCCTAATCATTGAACAGTGCGGTCAGATCAAATTTTTTTATTTAAAAATTGGATAAAAAATTTTTCCCGTCTAAGGAAACCCAACAGATTGCATCCAAGCAGCATTCCCTCCTCCAGGATGAGCATGTAGAGACAGTGGACAGTCACTGGCGTTGACTTTGCAGCAATCCCTCATACTGAGCATGCATGTAGCGACAGTGGAGAGGAAAAACTCCCTTTTAACAGGAAGAAACCTCCAGCAGAACCAGGCTCAGTGTGAGCGGCCATCTGCCATGACTGACTGGGGGTTAGAGAGAACAGAGCAGAGACAAAAAGAGAACAAAGAAGCACTGATCCAGGAGTACTTTCTATGGGAAGGAAAAGGAAATGTTAATGGAGAAAGAAAGAACAGATGAACTCTGAGCCAGTTTTCAAGGTTAGCGTCTGAAAGAGAGCACATAGAGTTAGTCACTGGAACTTTTAAAATAAATCACATTTACCTACTTCCAGCTCAGCCCAGGAAAAGGAGTCAGAGCTGAATCTCTAAACAAAAGCACTACCCCTACTTCCGCTCATTCTCAATCCAGCTGTGAGCACCACAGTTAATGGGGGAGACAAGCACGTCAGCTGAAGGCCTTTAAACCCACGGGCAAGGATAAGGCTTCTGCTTTGAAGAATCCTTTCTGAGGCTACAAAGGCAACCAGAAAGCCCCTGTCCCTAACTGAAGCGGTTTTTCCCGGAAAAACCCCCAGTAAGAAATTTACCCCAAAAGGGTTTTTTTTGGTTTATTTAAAAAATTTTTTTCTTAAATTTATTTTAATTTTTCCCTTTTAATATTTGTACAAAATTAAGGCAGCTAATTAAAAAACCCTTGAAAAAGTCACCCAAAGGTTGGTTAAATATTCCCAATTTCCTTTAAAATATTATCTTTTTAAAAAATATTTTTTTTACCGTTTTTGCATTTAAAGGTCTTTTTAAAGGTATACTAATTTTGTCTAAGTAGTTCCTAATAACCAATTTCCAGATTCTTCAAGATAACCCCCGGGTTTTCAAACAAAAAACTTTGAAGCATCATTTTATTGGTCCTTGTTTTTAACACTTTGTTCACTTGCATTTGTATATAGGTGACTGGCTCAGTGGGGAAATTTTAGTCGTCTTAAATCAAAGGTTTTGGGTTCAATTTTCCAGCTTCCCTGCCGTTGTCGATTTTCCCTTGGGCAAGGCACTTAACCCAATTTTGCCCTCCCCGAGGGCGTATGAATGTGTGAGCGTTAGTGAGTGCGTTTGGGGGTGAATGTGGCTCTAGTGTTAAAGCGCTTTTTGAGCGGTCTGTATAACTAAAAAAGGCGTATAAAAAAATTAGTCCTTTTTTACCATATAGTTCATTGGTCTTCCTTATTCTTTCATTTTGCTTGGTATTTTTTCTTGGATTTGTTCTTGGATAAAAAAAGGGACTTTGTTGATTGAATGTTTAAATTTGATTTTGAATTTTTAAGTTGATAATTTTTTGTATTTTAAGAAATTGGAAAATTTTATTAAAGTGTGTGCAGATTTTTTCTGCCAGAAAATGCCAGAGTTTGGGGCTACCCTTTCTCTATTTCCAAAAACCCCCCTTTTTTTGGGGGATTCAGGAAAGACTTAACAGACCGAATTATAATTTAATTGATTATTAAATAATGTTATCAAAATAATAATACACCCATGAACTGCAATACCTCTAGGACACTGCAACTGGGACAGATGGAACCACAGTAGAGATGTTTGGTCAAAATGCATAAAAACCCAAACTGTCAAATAATACAAACCAAATACAAACTGTCAAGCACGGTGGTGGAGGGCTGATGATTTGGCTTTGTTTTGCAGCCACTGAGTCAACCATGAAGTCCTCAGTGTGAGAGTTCATAAGCCCAACACCCGACACTTAGCCCAATCAAGCGATATTTTTAAAGTTCTCTGGGCCAAAAGTGCTCCACAACAATGTGAGAGACCGATAAGGTCAGAGAGGAAGCAACTAATGGGGGTTATTGCTGCTAAAAGGTGGCTCTACAAGCTGTGAATCATGGGGCGTACTTTGCTTTTTTACACAGCTTTTAAAATTGGGCATTCTTTTTCTTTAATGAATGACAGTGTTGTGTGTTTTTGTGCACTGGAGATTAGATTTAAATACTTTTATAACCTGACCAAGTTATTTTTTTTATGTCCCAATACATAAATCTTCTTGTTATGACTTTTTTTAATCTAATACAGGGTGGAAAAGGCAGCATAAACAGCCCTTTATCTGCATTTCCATTCCTAATCTTTTATCCGTCCATGCAAGCATACAGCACTATAATCAACACCTCACATGTGCGTTCTTTACATGGTAATTCTGCTGACCCCGATCCTCCATCACACCACAAAAAAACAAAAATTTGGGAGCCCCAACCCCAACCCCCAATTTTAAATGTCTGCATTTTTTCGAACACCCACAACAGAATTGGGGGCTGACCCCTTTCAGTCCTAAACATTAAAAAAGGGGCAGAAGAATCCGCAGCCCACACTGCCCCCCTGTTTGTTTTTTTTTCCAGGGGGCGGGGACCCCCGGGCTAAAAGGGCGGGCCGGGGAAAGTAAGGTGGCGGGGCATTTCGGGCCCCGGCGGGTTTTTCATCTGCCCCCAAAACCCTCCAAAATTTTTTCAAAAAGGGGGATCAGCCCCCCTTTTGGCCGGGGGGTTGGTGGGCTTTGTGAAAGGACTTTGCACCCCCCCTTTTTATTTTTTTTTTCACAAAAATAAACCCCTTTTCACCCCTTCCGTGGCCCCCCGGGGTTTGAAAAAATCAACTGGGGCCCCCTTTTTGAAAAGGCCCTTTTAAAAGCTAGAAAAAGGTCAAAAATTTCAGTGTTTTTTCCCCCTTTTTGGAACCTTTTTCCCATTTCCTGGGAAATTTTAAATTAACAGACATCTAAACCCCTTTTTTTATGGCCCAATTTAAATAAAAAAGGGAATAACAGACGGGAAATCATTTTAAAAAGAAAGGAATTTTTTTTTCCTTGAACAGGGGCCCTTCTTTTTTTCGCCCCTTTTTTAACCCATGCACAATGAAGAAAAGGGGGGCGGGAAAAATGTTTTTAAAAATTAAAGTGGGGAAACCTAAAAAGGAAAAAATTTTTAAAATGGGTTTAATTTTTGAAAAAAAAACTTTTGGACCCAGAAAAAAATCAATGATAGGGGGCCATGTTTTAGCCCTCAGAAGAATATTTCAAAAAGGGGGTAAAAAAAATAATAGCCCCCCCTGGGAAAAAGGGTTCCCAAAAATTAAATTTGGCAATTTTTAAATGAAATTTTCCTTCTCAGCAAGAGCGGGGGTTGAGATAAAAACCGGTTTTTTTTTTGTCCCTCCACAGGGTTTGGTTTTCCGAAAAAAAAAAAAATTTTGGTTTTGGCCAGGCTTTAGCACGATTTTCCAAAATGAAACAAGTTTTTAGATTCAGAAAGTTTTATTTTTTCCTATTTTAAATTTTTAAGGGGCCGCTTCTCAAGTAAAAAAAAAAAAAAAAAACCCCCTTTTTTTAAAAACGGGGAAAAATTTAAAAAACCATTTATATTTAGGGGGAAGGAGAATTTTGGATTTGGGGAAACAAAAATGACCAAAAGAAAAAGGGTTTTGTTTTTTTGGGGGGGTCTCCCAAGAAACCATTTTTTGGGGTTGTTTAAAGGGGTTTTTTTTTGGTTTTCATAAATTTTGGCTAAACCCCCCCAATTAAAAAAATTTTTTTTTTCTTTTCAGTTTCCCAAGTTTTTTAAAATTTTAGAAATCACAAGGGCCGGGCCCCTTAAATTTGGGGGTTTTCCCGGGGAAATTTTTAAAGAGCAAAGGGGCCCCAAAAAAAGCAATAAACACAAAGCAACATAAAAAAAACATCTTTTCCCCTTTAACCCTGGAATTTTTTTTTTCCCAAAAAATTAAAAAAATTTAAAACTCATACCCGGGTTTTTTTTTCCCCCAAATTTTTTTAAATTGTGAAAAATTTTTTGGCCTGCTGACAAAAATTTAAAAATTTTTTTTTTAACCCCTTTTTTTGAGACGTTTTTTCCCCAGGGAAAGCCTGGAGGGGGGTGGCCCGGGGAGGTTTTTTTGGTTTTAAAAAAAATTAACCAAACAAAACCTAAAAAAAAAAACCCAATGATTTTGGGAAAACTTCCATTTTTTTTTACCAATTAACAGGAAACTTGATCTGTTGACCTCAGTTAGATGCAGGTAGGGTTTTGGGTGACAACACGTCCATCTTTGGTATAAAACAAGGCTTATTACTATATTATAGGTAGTTGATCTAGGAGAAGTCAAACGAGAGAAAACAGTACAATAGACCACAGCAGTGGTTGGGAAGCTAAAAAATGGTTTTATTCCAACAGCTTGCATATTCTTTTGTGGTCTGCAGTATGCTTTAACAGATCATATACTGAGCATATATATATATATATATAAACTGGATATAAATCTCGTAAAACTCAATGCACATGCATAAAATGGCTCTGTTTGAGCTTTGAGCTGCAGATAGAAAACAATAAAAGCCAGCTGCCTGAACCTGGATAACAACCAGTTATTAAAAATGGATGGTGGCTGTGTGAAAGCGGCTGATACCTGGTCCTGCAGCAGGCTGTTGTTGGCTCTGCGGCTGACTGCCCACTGAGCTGCTGCAATACAGAGACAGGATGGAGTCTTTAGATAACAGCTTCTTCTCTTCCACCTTTGTGGTGGTGGTGGTGGAGGAGGAGGTGGGGGGTTGCCCTTGAAAAGGTGCTGCACTGGAACCAGACTGAAAAAAAGGAGGTATGAAATATAAATATATATAATTTATAAAAATATTTCAGATAATTATATATATGAATGTCACATGTAAAGTTCAGTTAAAAAGAAAGTACACCCTGGTTTATTAATATGCTTTAAAGTATCAGGACATAATAAAACGATCTGGTCTATACCAGGTTGTTAGATAATTTAACTCTAACCTAATATAAATATGAAGGCATAATGGAAAAGCTGTGTGTGAAAAACTAAAACTACACCCAATGATCCAACAGCTTGATCTCCACAGTCATTTTCTGCCTGACTGTCAGCCTCTCAGATCATTTAGGAAGAATTCAAGGACTCAAGGTCGCTTCAGTTCATTTTTTTATTACAAATTTTTTTGTTTTTAATGTATAGGCCTCAGTCAGTCAGTCACTGACCTGTGTTCTATACACTAACTGTAAGTCCTGCCCAGGCTGTGAAACAAGCCCAAATCCTTAACCGTTAAAGGGTTTGTGCTGATATGCTATGTTTCATTTTCTTCCAGCTGTGCTTTGTGGTCAAACAGATGCAACTTTGCAAACCTAAGTTGCGCTGCCATATTCTTCCAATCATTCCAAAGAAGTTAAACTTATTCAGTCGTTTTCTAATACTCCTGTCCTGAACTTTAACATCAACTATAAATGAGATGGAGCTCTTAGATTTGTTTTTTGTTTTGCAATTTCTCCGAGGATTGCACTGTCTGACTGGGATGGAGTTAGTTCCAACATCAGGCCACTGTGGTAGATTGGGATTGGACAATGCAAAATAGCAACAGGAACCAGTTTCCATCAGGTGCTGGTATGGCCATCTGTCAGGCATATTACATGTCAGGAGATGGATACTAATAATTTTGGATGATCATGCAAGTGCCTGATAGCACTTTTACTCCACTGATGATATTCTAGTTTCTAATCTAGAGAAGACAGCTACTTGCTGGTGGGAGCCCCAAATTATATCCTAACTGGACCACTCCCTCTAACTGTTTTTTTATCATTTTAAATCTACTGTAATTTCAGACTATAATATGTGCTGCATCTCTCTCCTAAACAGCAATGTAAATGTCAAAGTGCACATTTGGAAAATAAAACGGT
This sequence comes from Crenichthys baileyi, assembly GCA_036173005.1. Lineage (NCBI taxonomy): Eukaryota > Metazoa > Chordata > Actinopteri > Cyprinodontiformes > Goodeidae > Crenichthys > Crenichthys baileyi. Next base: position 658,591 of record JAHHUM010002047.1, on the reverse strand, counting down.
TCCAATTATTGAAACCCTTATGTTACCTCATGAAGGCATGCAGAATCCTGCTCCTCTGAAAGCAGCTGCTTCAAACTAAACAAGTTCCAGCAGCCTTTCACTCCTTCCGCCATCTGTGAATGCTAGACACTCCAGGAGCATTGGCTCCTTCTGCAGTGAAAGAATGGCTGCGCCATCAGAACATTACTTGATGATTACTTCATCCTCAGCAAGTGAGACAACATTGGAAGTAACTGTAGAACCTGATCTGTGTTTGGACTGTTTTGATCCTGTGGAGCTTCCTGAGTTATCAGAAATATTAGCTTCATCTAAACCTTCAACTTGTATGTAGACCCTAATCCCACCAAATTATTTTTCAAGGAAGTGTTACCTTCTGATACCCAGCCCCATTTTAGATATGATTAACTATCCTTACGTAAATGGGTATGTACCACACAGCTTTTAGTAGCTGGTAATAAACACACTTTACTTTAAGAAACCTTCGCTTGATCGAGATGACTGAAAATTAAGACCTATATCCAATCTTCCTTTCTACCTAAAATTCTGAGAAAAATAGTTTGCCGATATCAAATTTGTGAGACGCATTTACACAGCAATGACCTGTTTGAAGAGTTTCAGTCAGGTTTCAGAGCTCAATAATAGCACTGAAACAGCTCTGCTGAAAGTTCACTAATGATATGCTTATGGCCTCAGATAATGGACTTGGGTCTCTGTACTGGTACCTTAGATCTCACAGTGCGCATATTTGATAACAATCGAGCCCATAATAATCAGTAAAAAGGCTGCAATATGCTGTAGGGATCAGCGGAAACGAGCGCTAGGCTGAGTTGCAAACTCTTATCTTGTCTGACACAGATTTCAGTTTGGCTCATGGTAAAGATAACTCATCTTTTAACACGCCGGGTTAATTGTGAGTACCACAGGGCTCAGTACTTGGGCCAAATCTCGTAATATTTATATGCTTCCACAATAGGTCAAATTATCAGGCAGCCATAGGATAAATTTTCACTGTTATGCTGATGATGTATCTCAGCTTTTACTCTATCCATAACATCCATGATTGTAACCATAACCAGTCAGAAAACTACAAGCATGTCTTGAGAGTATAAAAAACTTGGATGACTTTAAATTTTTTGCTTCTAAATTCGACAAGCACAGAAGTTGTCGTCTTTGGACAGGAGTCTCTTAAAATAAGAACGGCCTTAGTCAAGTCACTTAACCTGGATGGCATTAATTGACCTCCGGCTAAAAAAACCTTGAGGTGTTATTTTGACCAGGAAAGTAATGTAAACATCCCATATTAAATAAGGTTGCTAGGATTTCCTTCTTTCACCTCCGGAACAGTTGACAAAAATTTGAAATATCCTATGCAGGAGTGACGCTGATAAAACTAGTCCATGCAATTTTGTTACTTCAAGGTACTGACTATTGTAACATCACTTTATATCAGGATGTCCACAAAATGCAGTTCAAACGCTTCAGCGACTTCAAACAATGCTGCAGCAAGAGGATCTGTAGTGAGAAATTAAAAAGAGAGATCACATATTTCTACTATTTAGCTTCCCTTCATTGAGCTCCCTGTTAAATCGTACAGATTTAGAATTTAAAATAAATCACATATAAAGACCCTTATATCATTAGCTCATCCTACATCAGAGATCTGATGTTCCATATGTTCCTAAACAGGGCACACTTATCGTGTCTCAGACACCACATGACAGGTTTACTGGGTGGTCTAGAGATCTCGAGAGGTAGTAGAGATGGAGGCAGATAACTTTAGATTATCCGAGTGTCCTCTGTCCTTGTGGAACAGAGCCGTTTTGTCCTTGGAGGCGGGACACCCTGTGAGACTATGAGAGTCTGCTACCTGTATGACCCTTCCGTTTCCAATGGTATAATCAGTCTGACGAGGAGAGAGGTTTCCCGCAACCTTGTGGTTTTAGTATAACAGATGACAATCACTGGCGTCTAGATGAGAACAAAAACTTTATAGAGTGTATTATGTTTACTTAGTTACCCTACACGTGGCCAGTTCGGGTGGACCGGGGACTACTGGACACTCGTGAGGTTTGGTCTGGCGACCCGGCGGGCCCGCGCCGGTACGGACCGTTTGGGGGATGAGACTTATTGAGACGACAATTGAGTTGATAAAGTAAGCGCAATTTACTAAAAAGAATCTGAACTGAAACTATCTCTGTAGGATGCTGCGATAGTAGCTTAGGCTGCTGGAGGACATAATGACACACTTTCACCACCTTCGTTCATTCTCACACTACTCCTCCAACTTTTGCATTTTTGGCTGTTATTTCAGCTTAAACTTTGTCTCTTTCTTTTCTCTTCCTAGAAGCTACACGGTCCTGACTCTGGTCTACCTGTGAGGACCTTTCTGGAGGGGGCCATTGTCCAAGCTTCTGCTGGCAACAACTTAATGACTCACCATCTACCGATGATCCACATGGCCCTGTATTTTAGTGTTTAACCTTCTCTCTCCTAGATATAGCAATTGACTGAGTTTTTACTGTAAATAATTATATGTGCTCTCTTTCAGACTCTATCCTTGAAAACTTGACCCTCAGAGTTTATCTGTTCTTTCTTTCTAGATGAAATGACTAAAGGAGCTACATCCACTAACATTTACTTTTCCTCCCATAGAAAGTACTCCTGGATCAGTGCTTCTGTGTTCTTTTTGGGTCTCTTGCTCTGCTTATCTCTCAAACCACCCCAGCTTTGGATGTGGCAGATGGGCAGATGGTTACCGCCTCACACTGAAGGCCTGGTTCTGCTGGAGGTTGCTTCCTGTTAAAAGGGAGTTTGTTCCTCTCCACTGTCGCTACATGCATGCTCAGTATGAGGGATTGCTGCAAAGTCAACGCCAGTGACTGTCCACTGTCTCTACATGCTCATCCAGGAGGAGTGAATGCTACAAGTCTCTGACTCGATGCAATCTGCTGGTTTCCTTAGATAGAAAAAATTTTTATCCAATTTGAATAAATAAATGAATCTGACTGCACTGTGTCAATGGTTAGGATTAATTGTGAATGTATGTACCTGACTTTTGTGAGTCGCTTGAGAGGCGTGTGGTGGAATACAGCTATATCAAATTAAACTGAATTATAAGTAGAATTGAAAATTCTCACCAAAGCCAAGCAGGTGGCCCACAATGTAAGATGCACTGACACATCCTCCCAACCACGATTCTAAAAGAGGCAAAACTCGAGCAGAGCACGTCACTTGAGCATCTTCGCTCTTCTCCAACTTGCTCAAACCCGTTGACAGTAAAGCAAACGTATCCCCACACAAACATGCACTCTATCCACGTTGTGTGTGATGCCTTGCGGGGCTCCTAGCAGCACATTGTATAATAGAAAACCTCTCCAACAAGGCTCCATTCTTCTCACCCTGTGTTTGTGCTGATGGGTGCAGCCGGAGCACTGAATTACTGCTCTGACAGCCTTTTCCTCACTGTCGCTATTCATAGACCTCTACAGCCAACACACACAAACACACACCTATCTTTCTCTCCACGTTTTCCCATCATGGCTTGAAAATACCCATACACTCCCCTCTGATAGACCATCTGTGGCTTTAAAACCACGCCACAATCTGTGTGTATCTGTGTGTGTGTCTGCTGCAGATTTTGTGCTAATTTCTAAAAACAAAAGCAAAGCCTGCTTTGGAGAAACCGAATTATGGCGTGCCAAAGAAGAACAGCATAAAAAAGAGACAAAAATAAATCAAAACAATTAAAACTTGCATAAATATTTCAGAGCAGCCAAGTGCTGCAGATCAAGTGTGCTAGATTTATTGACTCAGCAACAGGAGTTTTACAGGTTTTATGTTTTCTAGCTTGGAGCATGCATGTATGAATTAACACAAGGGCTGACTAATATATCACAAATTCATCATATGCAATATCAATATCACAAAAAACTGCTTGGCCGGCTTAATAAACAAGTAACACCCATTTGGACTCTCTGTGACACTAATATATCTTGTGTTTCTTAATATGGAAGAAGTTGAGATGAAATAAATTGTAGAGATTAAAATTGGAATTAACTTTGTTTTCAGATAGACTACTGAATGTGTGGGGTAAATGTTTGCAAAATGACAAAATCTTCCAATAAAATGATAAATGTTAGGATGGAGTGTACCTCAAATTGTATTTAGCATAAATAAAATTTGTGTACAGTTTGTGTATACATTTTGTAACTCTGAGATTTGAGAAAAAAATCACTAATTTAATTTAAATCTTTCAAACTCACTAACTAACTAAATAACAACGCCAGGTTAGAAAGATATCAGCAGTATCCTTAGAGAAGCATTTGGTGCTAACCGTATTTGTGGAAAAGATTATAGGGTCATTTCAAATTGTCTAAAATCAAGCATTTATTCAAACTATTTCAAATCTAGAATTATACATGGAGAAAGATTATAAGAGATTGAAAACATCTGAGACAACAGCATGTCTCCCCAGCACTGGACGTCCCAGCAAACTCGCCCCATGTTCAGGCCGTGCAATAAAAGCCAAGACTCTGAAGGCCTCAGCACGTTCAAAGTTAACATTCATTATAGTACAATAACAAAAAAGGGTTGAAGCAGAAACCCTATTTTCTCAAGCATGGCAGAACCACATAGATTGGCTAATTTGGATCTGAATGAACTGGCGAGACTTCTGGAAAGATCTCCTTTGGACCTCTGAGACCAAAGTAGACACATTTATGATTTGGGCTCCTGGTCACCTTCCAGTCATTGAGCCAAAAAGTGGGCCAAATTCCTCCACATCGATATGGGAGACCCATAAATCATACAGAAAACAATAAAAGAGAGTTATTTCTTCTTAATATACGCTATTAAACCATGTTGTAAACGTCGTTTTCTTCAGGATTGTATTTAGCTGTTAAACTACCACTTTTACAACAGATTGCTCTAGAATTCAAAACAGGAAGAAACGGATGTCTTCAGCCCTGCATATCATTGCACATGATTGTTTTCCAACCCAAATCTCCGCATGATGAAACACAGGAACACTTCAGAAGCAGAGGGCTCTGCTAAGAAGTGACATTTAGGACTCAGCCAGTCATGAAAGTTGATTTCATAACCCTGGCTGGAGTAGCATGATAAAACCCGTAACCTTGTACCTGTACCTGCATCAGCTGTTGGGTGCAATAAGTTGGAGAACACTGGAGTAGGCAAAGCATGGCAAATAATCTTAAGACAGGTAGAACACAGCAAAAATAAAAATATTAAAAATAAGAAAAAATGAAATAAGTTGCTCTGTTTTGGAATAGAGATTTTCCAAGTTACTCTAGAAGTCTTAACCGGACAGTTGGGATTTTTGGAAACGGGAGTCAGAGAAGTAGTCTTCGGCATGGCAGCACACAGGAGCCATAGCTCCTGTGTGCTAAAGGCTAAAAAAAGAGGTTCACTTGCTGGAGTAACAAATAATTTCTACTTACCATTATAGTCTTGTAAAAGACAAATCATACATCCAGTCTGCAGGGAAGTGCAGTTTCTCCCGTTTTAGGGTTAGGGTCTCTTATTTCTGTAACTTTGTGCTGATGGCTGCTGACTTGCTAACATGTATTTAATCAGGTATTAAATGGGGAGTATGACTTGAGCCTGTATGCTAGTTTTTATCCTGTGTGGAGAAGAAAAAATCCACAATACCTCCAAACTTACCATGTCTTTTCCTTTTGAATCATTGAAGTTGTTTGTTGTTTAATCATTTTACACTAAAACAAAACTCTGTGACACGCTTTTGCCACAAATGCAGAAATTGAAGACAACACAAGGCGACTGTGGCTCAGTAGGAAGAGTAGTTGTCTTGCAATCAGAAGGTTGTGGGTTCGATTACAGCTTCCTCCTGCCATATGTTGATGTGTCCCTGGGCAAGGCACTTAACCTCAAGATCCCTACCGATCTGGTGTATGAATGTGTGAGCATTAGTGAGTGCGATTGGGTGAATGTGGCTTTAGTGTAAAGTGCTTTGAGTGGTCTGTCTGACTGGAAAAGCGCTATATAAGTTCAGTCCATTTACCATTCACAAAGGAATTGAGCAGTAATTGACATGACAATGGGATTGAAGATGTGATAAAAGATAATTGTGACACAAAATAAGCATATGTCGATGTTACATTTTGCAAGTCTAAATTCGCCCGGAAATGACGTCAAAGGGGAAGTCTCTGGTCATTCATTGTGTAAGCGTCAATGGTAAACTGTTCAGGTAGAAGCCAATATTTTATCAATGTTTGCTTTCAATAAATGTAATTGGATTTATCATGAAAATTCAATGTCACAGACACCCCAAAATTAAAAACATTCATGGCAGAGACAAGAGGATGCAAATTCCACCCAGGAATGTTACATTAGGAAGCATTAAACATGTCCATAAAAAGAAGATGATAATACATTTTTCTCGAAATGTCTGATCACTTCTGCCCCACCTCATCACACTAACAAAAACATGAAAGAGAGAGAGGAGGAGGACCGCAGAGGATAACACAAATCCGTCCCCGTCTACAAAACTGTAATCAGGTTTTTATAATTGACATGCACGCAGACGGTAAGGCGTTCCTTAGCCCCTGTTAATAGCTGCTGGAATCAGAGGGCTGCCAGCGCCCTCTTCCTTTAAATCCCCAGCTAATCAAACTGTATTGTTGTGATTAGCTGGGTGTGTGAAATGCTGCAGAGAATTATCCACCTGCTGACTCCAAAACTCAGCCCCCCCCGTGTGCAAGCTTGTGTGTTCCAGCTGCTTCTTCTTGCTGCATGTGTACAAGAGGAATATGACTTGAAAATCAAAATACCCGAGAAAACAAAGAATGAAGACGGCAATGACTGACGACTGGTTCAATTACCTCCAATGTGTTTTTCTTCCATCTGAGCAGAACCTATTAGTTTGTAAAAGTCATGGGTTACATACCAACAAACAGGGAAAGCTAACCTTCACACCAAGGCAGAGGCAATTACTGGTCCCCCACACTGCGAGGCAACTCTGAGGTCTCTGCTATAAATGTTGCAGGAAATGTCAGTAAAGTACATGCAACTGGAAAGGGCTCAACAAGGAAAAAAATTAGGGAATTGATTTGTTAGAATGAAAAAGACTGACCTCTGTTTGACAATGCTTACTGCTGTAAAGAAGAAACAATATTCACGGTATGACTATACGTTACTACAATCAAGACGACTGTCTTCTTGTGTTAGCAATTATTACTTCTAAGAAAAGCATAAAAAATGTCCTGTCAGGCAGAAAACCGCGGCTCAGAAGGTAGCAATTCTCTGGATTATCAAGGACTTTAAGGTGAGAAGTTCAGTTGCAGTGACAAAGGTTCCAGAACATCCATGAGGGTCCAGTGATTTCTAACTACTCTGGAGGAGGGTGCTACAAAAAATGTTGCTACTAGTGCAGAGCTTGCTGAGCAATGGCAGCAGGTGGGTGGGAGTGCATCTGCAGACACAGTGAGAAAAAGGGAAGCAAAAAAAACACTTCTTTGGCGATACATAGATGGACAACGGAGGACTGGAGCAAAATTGTTCACTGTGATAAAACCATCTAATCTTCTGATTCTTCTGGGGAAGAAATGAGGGCTTCCATGACTCCTGTGTGCTTACAACAGTGACACATCCTGAAACAATCCAGGAGGGAGGTTGCTTCTCATCCAAAGAACTGGGCTCCTTGGTATAAACAAAGAGTGGGATCAAAACCTGCTCCAAGATAAACGATTTAGGAACAATCAGGCGATGTTCTGTAGATTTCTAATACAACAATCAGAACATTAAAACATTGCAACTATGGTCAGAAAGCTCCTAATTTTCAAACCTCTTGAGTAATTCTAAAGCATAATGTTTACATTACCATAAAGTGTAAACTATAATAAAAGTCATGCATTTAACTTGTCACTAAATGTAAATTATTCTTCACTGCATTCGTTTTTCAGAACTAGTATCCATGATGTTGCATAAAGACCTCCAACATATCCCAAAGAACTAAGGACTCTGCAGTGGTCCGACCCATGTATGATATCCCAGATTCCCAAAACCATTCCTTTACAGTTTTGCTCCATCTGGATATGTGCTTCAACCTGAAGAAAACCTCTTTTGATTAAACAAAGCTTCTCCTTAAGTTTACCTGAATCTAATAATTAGGTCATTCACAGGAGTCTGGAACTGACTGAATGCTGAGGAGGAATCTCAGCCTTTTGATTCAGCTGCATTGGACCAGGGATGCATCTCAACTCTGTAAGACTAGAGTTTGAAATTCATCAAATCCAGCAAATCAATACAAATACTTTACACCAATTCCCAAGCATAGAGGTGGAGGGCTGATGATGATGTTTTGGAGCCACGGGACCTGAGAGACTTGCAGTCATCTAATCAGCAGTGAACTCCTCTGAGCACATTAAACATTGTATAGACAAATGTGCAGCCATCTGGCCGAACTGGGTCATCAACAGGACAATAATCCTCAAAACATAGCAGGAAATCTACAATAGAATGGCTGAAAAGAAAGAAACCAAAGTGTTGCAAAGACCCAGGCAAACTGGTTGAAATGAGGTAGGGAACCTCAAGCAAGATAAGCAGAAACAAATGAAAAGCTGAGAGGCAAGGCTCTGAATTTGATGATATTGTGAAAGCTGTTGTGCTTTCGGAAACTTGACGTTACATTTTTACAATTTCTACTTTTTTACACCTTAATTACTAAGCACCAAGACTTAATATCTAGCCTGATGTCAAAACAAAACAGAGGGGACTCCCAGCCATCACTCAACTCTGCTATTTGGGAAAATTAAGGTTTCTCATGCAGCTACAGTGGAGAAAGAAAGGTGGATCGAACTAAAACGTAATGTCAGTGTACACATCTTTCAACAGCAATAATGTGCATAGCCTGCTGTGCTCTTAACTGAATTACTCACCTGAAACAGCCTCAATGCAATCCTGAATGCAAACATCACTGAGAAAAATGAACTAAAGTCCAATCCAGATGCTCAACAGCAGCATTCAACCAGTCCACAACATTGCATATGAGATGCAATAACACACTGGTACTATAAGAGTCCCTCTGACCAGACCGGACATCCCAACAACAGCACCTTTGTGCTGCATTCAAGTACATCCTGTACACCGGATTGTCTAAATATCAGAACAACTGCAAAATGCTTTAAACCTTATTTATTCTGAAAAGTTTTCAGAGTTTTCATAAAAAATCCCTAAACAACAATATTGACCATTTTCAAGTGGTTTTACTGTTGTATAATCCATCCATCCATCCATCCATCCATCCATCCATCCATCTTTAAAGTTCAGTTCTATAGTGGCCACTTTTTCATTGTTTCCCTTGATTGAAGCGAATCCAAACTGGACTGTTATTTTTGTCACCGTCACACGGCTGTTTTAAGCACATTTGTTTCATATTGTAAGTTTTATGTTAAAACAAGTTTGGGTTTCATAGAAGGATGACCTTATGAGCAACTAGAAACATGCTGTGACTGGTTTTGGTTCATGTCTGTCTCACCCAGCTCTTTACTGTTTTAGAAATCCACACGCTTCCTTGAAGGACATCGGTCAAATTAATTCAATGAAAAGGATTTTATGACCGTTCTCTTTGATGTTGATCCCCAGAGAGTGTGTGTCGCCACGTACCAGAGACATGGCTGGTTTGAATATGCTCCTGTGTGTGTGTTTGTCTCTGCAGACTCTCTCAGTTGCAGGCTGTCTGAGGTGATAAGCTGCTGATGAAAGTCTGTGTGTGTGTGTGTGTGTGTGTGTGTGTGTGTGTGTGTGTGTCTGTGTGTGTGTGTGTGTTCCTGTCTTGGCATCACAGTGAGAACCATTTTCCCAATTTCACCATCAAATTGAGGACCGTTTGTACCAAAGTGAGCACATTTTGCTGGTCCTCACGACCTATTTTGCTAACGGTTAGGTTTAGGACTAAGGTGTGAATTGAGTTTAGGTTAAGGTTAGGGTTAGGGTTAGGCATGCACTGGTAATGGTTAGGTTTAGGGTTATTGTCAGGGTTAGGGCATAGAAAGGGTTGAAAATGACTGAAAATGAATGGAAGTCAATGGGAGTCAACACATGGTCCTCACTACATATAGCAAAACAAGAGTGTGTGTGTGTGTGTGTGTGTGTGTGTGTGTGTGTGTGTGTGTGTGTGTGTGTGTGTGTGTTATTTTAACCACCTGATCATGCTTTGTGTTGCTGGGGGGAAGAGGGTGGGAGACCATTGGTCCAAACAGATCCAGTTCATTACTGACGGGTGCCATTTGATCAGAGCCTTCCCCTTCTAAATCTGGAGCACCTAGAAGAAGAAGAACCAGGATTTAAATCTATGTTTTAGTTAAAAAAAAGAAGCATGTGCGTTCCAAAGCTACATGACATCCAAGCAGATAGCTCAGAAAGAGGAATCCAAACACCTGGCAGAGTTAAAAAGAAAACTGATAAAAGTTATTTGGGTTTAATGCCATCTACACTGGTTTTAGTGACTGTGGGAGGCCTCTGCAACAGGAATTATTTACTTATTACCTATTTTTCATTTTCAGCTGTTCATGAGCTTATTTCTGCATGGAGATTATTCATGATGACTTTAGCATTTGTTGCTGCGTACTGTTTTTCTTTGTCCCAGTTTGAGACAAAGCATCGCTCAGTCATGAGAACTAGGAAATTGTTGTGCATTAATTAAAATGATTTTCTCAGGACACAGCCCGGAAATTAAAATTTTTAACTAACAATACATTTATTTATGTTTGTTTTAGCCGATATGTTTCAATCTGCACAATATATCAAATTGCATACGCATTATGTTTATATTTCCCAGCATGGCTGATGTTACCATGTAGCCAGTCTGATCTTGTAAGATGGTGGCTGCTGTGACTAGAACAAAGGAATGATTTACAAGGTGGTGAATCTGGTGGACCACGTATTGCATTTAAGACCTCGTCCTTTTAGAGCTAACATTACAGTTTGCCTCTGCTACCAGTATGTAGGATGCTTCCCTACTGGTAAAGTCTAACTTAGCTCATAAAGGGAAAAGAGAAGAATGTCCACTGTTATTTCTCTTTAAAAAAGAAAGCTGGTCAATTCTTCCTTGAGGAGAACTTACTCCTGTCAGCGAGGGGTCTTTTACATTGAACATAGGACCTTTTCAGGGAACTGTTTGCTTACAATAACTTCTTGAATTGCAGGATTTGTCCTCACCCTTAGGGGACACTGCAGCAGGCCATTGCCTAAAGCACAGAGATGCAGGAAGGCCCACAACCCTTTTTCTCCATAGACTTCAATTAAGGTAAGAATGTACGGTGAGAAGAAGCACAATGCAGAGATTATGTAAAAATGTCTTTCAGAGCAAATCAGACTGCTCTGAAAGCAGAAATGTGAAAAGTGCTAAATAATTAAGCTAAAGGAAGTTCCTTTTTGTTTTCCTTTTTGTATTCTGTTGTTTCTTTTTGCCGTTTGAGGTGTTATGTATTTGGAAATAAAATGCATGTGCTAGAGCAGATGCTGTGGCAAAGTTTGAAGTTTTCACCAAAAGATTTTGTCCCCACTACTGACTATTTGCTGTCTGCTGTGTGGATGGTACAAGAAGGGTAGGCAGCAGAAAGATCATAAAAAATCAAAAATGCCCTCAAACCTGCCTTTAATTATTCAAGCCCAAAAAAATTAGCAAAATAGGTGCCTTAGTTTTCATAACCAAACAATCAAAACCCTGTTTAGGTTTTGGATCTACTAAGACTTACGCACCCCTTTCCTACAAAAAATCTTTGTTTAATTAAAATATTCCATGCTCATATTATTGTTGAGCAGGTAAAAAATATGTTTTTGTGTGTTTTTAATCATATTTCTCTTGGTCCTCGAGTATTTTTCACTTGCCAGTTTGGGCCATGTGACAAAACGTTTGGACACCCCTGCGGTAATGTGTTGTGTGGTGGAATGTATTGTTGATGATATTTGCTAACAAACTGCCATCTCATACTGACTCAGGTGTCCAGTAGCTTTGTCAGCTCCATTAATGTTTGAGTTTATTGACGCTACTGGCATCTTCAGCCTCCAAACTGCCTCCAGCAGATCTCTGCACAGTGAACTCAAGCCCCTTCCTTATTGGAAGAAGCATCAGTTTCCTTGCACACGGATGGCCACAGGATCTTGAAAGAGCGTTGTAGGCATTCAGCTGCAGGACGCTGTCACATAAAGAACTTGGTCAGGATGATGGCAGCTAAACTATTGGACTTAATTAAGCCCTGATTAAAAGAATAAGTAGTAAAAACTGCACTAGTGATAAAGACTTTACAGAGATCTAGTAGTAGGTGTCCTGAAACTGCAGTTAAACCAGGGATAAATTCACCCTCACTCCTTTTCTACTAACACAAAGTACAACTAGAGCATGAAATTTAGTTTTCACATTCTGCTGTGAAGGACTGAAGGAGCCCAGAAACGGGAGCAAAATCCCATCTGGTGACCAAAGCCTCTGGGTGGTGGTAGAGCCAGAAAATCAGTGTTTATCCCACATATCCTGCAGATAAGATTCATCTTTTTGTTATGTCACCAAATGGTTCTGACATGTAGATACTAAAAACAGCAAAAAAGTATGAAAATAGAAAGTGCAAGCTCTGTAAAACATGCTTTGTTCAAACAAAAATTCTCTTGAGCATATGGGGGCACAAGTGTATTCTTGTTTCCCCACTGAGTGGTATTAAGAAGTCCAGACTGTGCCCAGGACACATTTATCACCTCAAGCTTCCAGCAGAAGCCGGTGCTGCTGACAGAAGGCTGGCTGGGTGAGTAGATTTATGCTGAAGAAAGACAAATTATTATCCTTCTACTTGCATCCCCCAGCAGGAACTGAAATTCGTCAAGCTAGGTTATGCTTTTGCAGCCTTCTATAGTTCAGTGAGGATGTGCCTGTGCCAACTGTTGCTTTAGATTTCTGTTCTCGGCTCTTTCTGTTCTGTAAAAGTGGTTCCCTGAATTATTGTTGCCTTCTTTTCTAAAGCTGTTGTCAGATTGTTTCCTATTTCTCCATGATTGCTGGTGTACTGGTATGGGTCTACCATAAATCTATCATTAGGTGAGAAAATTAGGTGCATTTCATGGCACCAGGGGTTCGTCACATTTTTAAAGTATGTGTGTGGCTTTTGTGTGGGGGATGAAAGGTGTATAATTCGCAGTTACAATGCATCTGGAAGGGGCACACTATTTCTGCTAAGGCATTAGTCTCTTTAAATACATTTTTATACTTAATGATTGCCTGGAAATCTGCAGATGATAGTACAAAAAAGAAATTCTGTGAGTGCCCTGAAGTAATCAAATAAATATTAGCGGAAATAAATCAGAAAGTAGGTCAGGCTAACATGACCTGGAGTCATTCCAATCATTTGGAGGTACAGTAAGTGGTACTTCCTGTACCTCAGAGCCGACAGAGCCTCTGCATAGCGGAACATCAGATTAAGCAGTGTTATCATTGGATAAATGCTGTGTCATTTGTGTAGAACTTGTTAAATAGCTTTTTAACCCTAATTTTGAATCAGCCAATCATGTGGCAGCAGCTCAATGCTCTTAGACATCTTTGAACGTGCCTTTGAACGTGGCACGGTTTTTACTGGATTTTAATGCATGAACATCTCTAGGCTTTAGAGAAAATGGCCTAAAAAAGAAGTGAGTGGATAAAAATAGCTTGCTGATGTCAGGGTGAGCAGAGTGCTTGGAGATGGCAGAAAGGCAACAGTGGCTCAAATAACCAGTCGTTACCACTGAGGCATGAGGAATACCACTTCTGGACAAACAAGTTGAACCTAGAAGCAGACTTGCTACAGCAGCAGAAGGCCACACTAGATGCCACTTCTGTTAACTAAGCGCAGGAGATTGAGGCCATAATGCACACTGGCTCAGCAAAGTTTGACAATGACAGGTTAAAAAATGTTTTCTGGTCTAATGGGTCTTGATTTCAGCTACAACATTCAAATGGTAGCTACAGAGTCATATTTGTAGGCAGGTAATGTTGCAGTGTTATTAACTTTAAGCAGTGTGCCTTCCTGCACCATTGAAATGCAAGGCGGATACACAATAGTGGAACAGGGATATTAAGAACTGTTATGGACTCTGGAGACTAGCTTGTTTAAAGGTCAGCGGTTTCAGTCAGTTATTACTAAAACATACTGAAAAACATGCTAATTTTTCCTTTACAGTAATCCCAGTACCCCTGACCTTAATATAGAAAAAGGGGTCACACTGCTGCTGCTACTTGATAGGTTGACTGCATTAAAATCCATGTGTATTTTTGTGATAATAAAGACTTTGAGGAGTTCCTTTTTATAAAAAGGTACAGCTTGACATGAAATGCTCTAAATTTCGATTTATACATTCAACCCTTTTGATGTTTAACGTTACTCCAGCTTCATCACTCTGGTTATATTCCTCAGAGAAATTTGAGGAGATTCATGGAAAACAAGAACTAGAAGAAAATCCGAGTAAGAATGCTCCTCAGGGTAAATTTGGGCCCTGTAGAGATTTTCATGGCAGCACTGCTGCAGACCAGATTTAACTGCACCATCTGATACACAAAACAACCCAATCCAAGAGAGAGCAAGGTTTACTGGCAACAAAGGAGTAGCATTACCTGAGAAATGGAGCAACAGAGGGACTGATGGAGGAGATGCTGAAGGCACACTGCCATGTATTTGACTTATTGATTATGTGTGAAATCTCATCCACCTGATGTGGCTGGAAGAGGTGTAGTGTTGGTTATTTATAGCAATCTCTCTCCTCCATGCTGGGGTTGGGAATTTTTGATCAATGCTATGTCCACGGGGCTCTCTCCTCTGTCAGCGCCTCATCCGCTCCAACACAATGCAGCTCCGTAAAGGAGAACAACTGCATGTTAGAAATTCATGAAGAAGAAACCTTGAAGCAACCTTGTCTGTTTTTTCTGCACCCATGCCGTTCAGATTTAGGTCAATTAGCATGGAGCACAATGTTGCAGTGGGTTACTGGCCAACACACACACACTCACACTGCAGCCAAAATGTCACAGGTTTGAATCTAGCTCGTGACATTTGTTGAATGTCACTCCGCAGTGCTCTGTGTTGTCATGTTCTTCAATAAAACACAAATACCATTAACATCCCAACACGCAGTTGACAGACAAACCGTATGTTCTCTGCAATCTGACGAGTGAAAATGGTCAAACTGTCGGTGTGTCACTGTGACGAAATTTATTTTAATGAACTCCTGCAGGACACTGAATTATTTTCATAACAGACAATAAGCTAATTTTATCTCTTACTGCAGGAATATAATCTGACTAAATTAAATTATCTGGCATTTATACAGTGGTGGGGGGAACGCTCAAGTTTAAAGACAAAATTATTGACATATCCGCTGTTAATACTTTTCACACACTCGTGTTTAACCTCCTATAACATCTCACAAGGTTGGAGCACAAAGAGAGAGGGATCTTTGACCATTTCTCTTTGCACCACCTCTACAGATCTTCCAGAGTCCTGGATCCTGACTTTACTCTCCTCTATCCAGCTGATCCCAGTTTTCTATAGGATATAAACAACTGGGGACTGAGGAGGCCATGAAAGAAGGTTGATTTCATGTCTGCTGATGCATTTCTGTGCTGATTTCGCCATATGTTTTTGGAACAACGTCTAACTCTATCATCCCTATAAAAATATATTATTATTTTCAGGCAGAGGCTGCAAAATGTATGTTAATGTATTCTGGTTTATGTATTCTGAAAGAGGATATGGATTACTACTTGAAACTTCCTAGATGCTCTGACCAACTTAAAAAGGTAAACTGTAAATAAAGCAGGGCTTTGTTTATATTTATTAGCATGATACTGGTGATTTCATGAAAAAATATTTGAATTTCTCAAAATGGATTTGTTTCCCTACTAAAAAAATTGACTAAAATTTATTTTTTTTCAGTGTAATTATGCTTCTGCAATAAAAATGTCATTCATTTTCAGGCTTCTTAATACAACTTTACCAGGGGCATCAGAGGATGCTGAGGGCACTTTTCTTAATGCTTTTAGCAGCCATTCAGAGTTTCCTTTAAACTTCAGGTCAACCTCTGCCCTGCGTATCAATGGGCCGCCATCTTTCTTTCAGACTTTTGTGAATATGGAATGTAAAAACTAATAAAAATAAAAACATTTAACAAAGCTGGAGCTCTGCGGCAAGCAAAAGGAATTCATCTACAACCAGTGAGGAGGAGGATGAGCAAATGTCTTACAACACCATGAGGAGAGGTCCAATTATCTGTAATAAGCGAAAAGATGTGGGTGTGAACAACATCATGCTACGCCTGGCAGTGCAGGGATCTGAGGAAATGTACTAAATCTGAGTTATGATGCAGACCCATGTCTTGTAGCCATTTGAAGGCTCAACAGGCGGAGTGCTTATTTGCTTTCAACTGATGCTTCTGAGAGCTGCTCAATTAATGTTCTGACAGGAGTACACACTCCTGGTCTTTGCTGACTCAGAAGCATTTATCATCCTCCTCTGTCCCTTAACTTCCCATGAACCGTTTAACAGCTTAAAAGTTAAATTGCCTCCATTTCTTGAAAACAATCCTGCAGCTTTTACAGTTTTTAACTCGGTGTCTACAGGTTTAAGATAAAGAAATGAAAGATTTCATCACTTTGTTGAAATTTTTGAAGCCTTTTCCTTAAATGTTCCACTTATTAAGCACCTTCAAATTCTTTGTCTACTGAGTTAAAGATCTATTTTAGGGGTGTTAACAATCAAACTTTTTACTTCTAAAATGTTCTGGGAGCAAGGCCTGGATTCAAAAGAAATGAAAAGGTTTTTATACCCTCCAACATCTGTGTCTTACCCAGGCCTAGCAGGTCTACAGTCGGCTCTGTGCTTTTCTTTGGGCTGACTCTGGAATCTGTCAGCTGAGGAAGACAGAAACACAACAGAGACACAAATCAGCACAACTTATTTTAACAAACATGCTTTCATGGGATATTTATTAATATTCCAAATGTGTAGACTAAATTGTTTCCCCTTACTATTCTACTAATGTGATAACACAACCACCCTTCAAGGACAAGTTCATTTTATTTTGTATACAGCGCCAGAATACTGCGGAAGTTATTTAAAGTTAGCTTTCCTATGAAACAGGATTATACTGTTTCCTTTTATTAAACAAACTAAATAGCATTATGATTCATATCTGATTTACAAAACTGAAAAGGTCATTTCTGGTTTCTGTATTGCATGGCTTTGTTCTGCTCAAATGAATGCATTCACACATGCATGCCCAAAGCATCAGCTGATTATTGGTCTCAAGGTAAAGCACGATTCAAAAAGTTATGATTTCAGAACCACTAGAACTTTGACTCATACTGTTCTTCCAGGTTAAAATCCCTTTAACAAAAAGCCATAAAAAAAGTCTTGAAGTGAGACCATTTATTCTTTGCTGTGTGGAGCAGAGTCGCTCAGTCCTCACTATGGCAAGTCATTAAAACATTTAATAGCTAGGAAGGATCTTTAAACCAAATATCAATAATAATAATCTTTCTAGAAAAAAGATGGGATTTTGAAATATCTCGAGCTTATTTCTTACCAGTAAACCTTTAACATCTTTAATAAAAAAACATTACTAGTAAAAATGCTATGTTGACCAGGATGAATCACTGCTATCTAAAATGGAAATTTGAGATTCATTTGAGGTTTCTTTTGTGAATGTCAGCTTGTTAGACTCCCATAGAAGCGACAACATTCTGTGCAGTAAGCAAGGTTATTTAAAAACCTCTACTAAACTCAGTGGTTCCTCTCAATATTTCATTTCCACTGACAGTACCAGGGTAAAAATCTGTCCCGGAAAACAACACTTTGGCAATTGATTTAAAATCATTCACAGTTACAAATTTCCATGAAGTGTGGTGTAACTTTACCTAGTTTTTAAACCTTTACCGCTATGAGATAATCTGAGATTAATATCATTTTGATCAGATTTGACTGTTTTAATTACAGTGATGATTGCTGTTGCAGTTTGCAGTAATCCTTACCCACAGACTGCTGAAGCACACACACTCCTGCATTAGGAGGTCTTATCCAGATGTCATTTACATAAACAGCACGGTCTTAGAACAACAGAGGAAATACACAGTACTAACCTCCAATGTAAAGTAAAAGGTTCTGGCAAACAAAGTTGTGGGGTTATGTAAGCTTTTGACCAAAAGTGCTTTAAATACCAAAAGGAATGGGAGCATTTTATACAATTACATCATATGTAATATAAGTTTCTACTAATTCAGCTCTTATCTTTAATAAATATCACTTTTGGGTTCTACTAAATAGATCATAATAGCTATTTTCAGCTGAATCTCTAACTTTGTTTGTGTTTCTAAATGCCTTACAGAAGAAAACACACTGAAAACTAGTGGGAGCCTAAGGCAACTGAAAGACTAACGAGTTAAGGAAAAAATAAAAAAAGATGGTAAAGAAACAGCAGTTGTGAAGGGAGAATATAAAAAGGTTCACACATGGTCCACGAGGGATCTACAACACTGGTAACAAACCAAATTTCCCTCTGAACAAAAAGATCGATGGACCACATTAGCTTCAATGTCGTTTCCATCCAAGGTAATGAAAACAATTACCGTGTCCATGCCCAATCAACAATGCAGAGGGTGTGAACTGATGTGTGTTGGGGCTGCAGCACAGCTTCAACTGCAACGTGAACTGCAGCTGGAAGGTCATTTGTGGTTAGCAATAAATTTGAAGGTTTTTTTCTGCAGTATCAGAACTGGATAGAGCAACTTTAAAAAGTTAAAATATAAAGCTGAATCTAGTAGCAAGGAGAAAGGGTATTTCAAGTTACACAGATGAAGATGTAAAAATAGGCTTTGATTGAAAGTTTCTATAGATTAGAAAGTTTCAAAGTAACTTTGTATAATAATTTTCTATAATAATTCAGCCTAAGCATACTGACTAGGAAAGTTTAAGCAGTTTTTTTTTTTTACTGTAAGATATTTAACTCTGAAAACTACATCCTTGGCCTTGACCAGTGAAAAATATGAGAATGGAAAGCACATCCACTGAACAAGGTCTCTATGCAGGGTCCGCATTAGCATTGTAGCTGGAAATTACAGTAAGAAAAGCCGACTGAATTTGGTAAAACTGTGGCTTAAAAAAAAAAAGGCTTTTGTACGCCTGTCGATTTAATTTACAGTTGACATAAATTTGACATCAGACAGTCTTTTAGCACTGCATCCCACACAGCCACAGTGAAAAGAACATTCATTTGAGAAAATCCTGAATGACATTTTATTTGAAAACCTAAAATACTCTGCTGTAGTTTAAAAAAGATGTTGACAGATGTGCTGTAACATTTAAAGTCAGGGGGAAACTAAGTGCACCCTTGTGGCTTTGGTGATATTTAATAAAGAAAGTAGCATATACAGGGGTTAGACAATGAAACTGAAACACCCGTCATTTTAGAGTGGGAGGTTTCATGGCTAAATTGGACCAGCCTGGTAGCCAGCCTTCATTAATTGCACATTGCACCAGTAAGAGCAGAGTGTGAAGGTACAATTAGGAGGGTAACAGCACAGTTTTGCTCAAAATATTGAAATGCACACAACATTATGGGTGACATACCAGAGTTCAAAAGAGGACAAATTGTTGGTGCACGTCTTGCTGGTGCATCTGTGACCAAGACAGCAAGTCTTTGTGATGTATCAAGAGCCACGGTATCCAGGGTAATGTCAGCATACCACCAAGAAGGACGAACCACATCCAACTGGATTAACTGTGGACGCAAGAGGAAGCTGTCTGAAAGGGATGTTCAGGTGCTAACCCGGATTGTATCCAAAAAACATAAAACCACGGCTGCCCAAATCACGGCAAAATTAAATGTGCACCTCAACTCTCCTGTTTCCACCAGAACTGTCCGTCGGGAGCTCCACAGGGTCAATATACACGGCCGGGCTGCTATAGCCAAACCTTTGGTCACTCATGCCAATGCCAAACGTCGGTTTCAATTGTGCAAGGAGCACAAATCTTGGGCTGTGGACAAAGAGAAACATGTATTGTTCTCTGATGAGTCCACCTTTACTGTTTTCCCCACATCCGGGAGAGTTACGGTGTGGAGAAGCCCCAAACAATCGTACCACCCAGACTGTTGCATGTCCAGAGTGAAGCATTGGGGAGGATCAGTGATGGTTTGGGCTGCCATATCATGGCATTCCCTTGGCCCAATACTTGTGCTAGATGGGCAGGTCACTGCCAAGGACTACCGAACCATTCTTGAGGACCATGTGCATCCAATGGTTCAAACATTGTATCCTGAAGGCGGTGCTGTGTATCAGGATGACAATGCACCAATACACACAGCAAGACTGGTGAAAGATTGGTTTGATGAACATGAAAGTGAAGTTGAACATCTCCCATGGCCCTGCACAGTCACCAGGCCTAATATTATTGAGCCACTTTGGGGTGTTTTGGAGGAGCGAGTCAGGAAACGGGTTTCCCCCACCAGTATCACGTAGTGACCTGGCCACTATTCTGCAAGAAGAATGGCTTTAAAACCCCTCTGACCACTGTGCAGGACTTGTATATGTCATTCCCCAAGACGAATTGACGCTGTATTGGCCGCAAAAGGAGGCCCTACACCATACTAATAAAATTATTGTGGTCTAAAACCAGGTGTTTCAGTTTCATTGTCCAACCCCTGTAGGTGCTCATAAGTGAATATACTTGAAGCTGGAGTTTGGCAGGTTGCTGGTATGGAGCACACAGGTTTGTGTTAATACAACGCCAAGATGGAAAGACAACAGCAATAACAGAAATGGCAATTATTGATGCCCAACAATCTGGGAAGAGTTATAATATTTATATGATTATAAGATAATAAAAGAAATGGTGTAAAGCTAATGAATCCATCTCAGACTCTACAGGCTACAGTTAGCACGTTAAAGCTTACGCCAGGACAAATAGAGAAAGACTGACCAAGGGTTTCCAACAGAAAGTCTTTCCTCTTTAAAAAGAATATGTAAGCTGCAGAGCTGTGTCTGAATAAACCACTGGACTTCTGGAGAAATGTCTAAAAGCTTGTCTCAAACTGAAATCATCAACAGAACAAAGAACCTGAGAACAGCCATCTGATCAGGATGCTTCCTGCTGCTTTCTAGTTGCCTCGCTTTGGAGGTTTTGTGGGCACATCCTGGTGACAAGATGCACCAAGGCAGACCAGAACGTCATGGAGGGACTATAGATCCATTTAGGTCTGGAAGCCTTTAAAGATCCCTTAGGGGGAAATGGACCGTTCAGCTAGAAGAGGGATGCCTGAGTTGTTACCTCCATTGTTGAATGAGCAGATGACAATGGAGGAATGTAATGGATGTAATTTCTTACACACTTTAACATTTTGACTCAGTTTTCATAAAAAAAGTTAAATGTCATGTAAAGTTTATTGTTTGGGTCTGACTTTACCTAATTTAAATGCTTAAACTGCACCGTAAGATTTTTGTTGAAATGCAAAACCTTAGAACTGAGAAGTTTTTACTTTTTACCGATTTAGGTTATTTATTAGCTTTTAAAATTCTTTGCTATTTAATCTGGGGAACAACATTTATCATTGTTTCTATGACTAAATACCAGAAAAGCAGGTAGAGATAGTAAAACTACCGTTCACTGTGTTATAACTCAGTCTCCATTATATTCTTATGTATGGCTGCGTTTAATTTCAGTAAGATCTGCAGGAAAATAAGTAGACAGACTCCCTCGGCAGCTGCATACATGGAGCTATCTGGCTTCAATCTGTCTCATGCTTATTTATTCTCTTGTCGTCCAATCCATCATATATTTGCTACCCCTCCTGGATTTGTCCTTCCTTGTTTTCATTTTCTCCTTCATTCCCAATAACCTATTTGCAGCCTTAATCTCCTGCTCATCTTTGTCGTAAATTTTTTTTCTTGTCCTTTTTAAGTGTTATATGGTCTGGGTTTGTTCCATAACGTTGCTCTCGCTCTTTTTTCATTACAAGGTCAGTTTTTTTAAAGTTTTTTACTCGAACCTGTGTGTAAAACAAAGAACAGTAGAAACCTGAGTCGAGGTGATTTAAAGAGGCTGCAGGTTTGTAATCATTAGACATTAACATCACATTAATTTGGGACTTTTAATGATTTACTCAAACCCTTCTATTTACAAGATGGGGAACTTCAGTGATCTAAATGTAAAAATTGGATAAACAATTTTGAATTTATTAAGGGTTTTTTTCTAAACCACACAGGCTCAGAATGGTATTTACCAGCTCAAATATATTGGTAAAGGTCAGATCCACATCAGAAAACCACCAAACTCTTCTATGTATTCTTTGCTAGGATGCATAGATTTGGCCAACAGAGATGATTCAGATTCTGGTTGAATTGATTAATTTTTAAGCATGTGAAAACTCATTTTCATTTTAATATCTGTGACTACAAATCTTTCATGAAATTCCACTCCATCCATCCATTTATCCATCCATTCAATTTAAAGGAGACAGAGTCTTTTCTGTTATGGCTCCAAAACTTTGGAACGGACTGCCTTTAAACATTAGACAGACATCTTCGGCCCCTATTTTTAAATTTCTTTTAAAAACACATCTTTTGTCAAAAGCATTTGACCAGTCGTGAGTTGACTCTTCTATTGTAATGTGTTTTAAATGTCTGTAGGATATCTTGTTTTATCTTTTATTTATTTATTCTAGTTTGTGCTAGAATAAAGCACTTTGGCAACTTGCTGTTTTGAAGTGTGATTTATAAATAAAGTGAATTAGATTGGATCCATCCATATCCTTTAATTCAGGACTCAGATATTAAAGGTCCAGAAGGGAAACCCAGACATCACAGATAGACAGGGTTGACTGAGGTCATATTTAGGTAGCATGTAGCACTTAAACAAAACTACACTGGTACTATGAGTTGACAACTTTGCCAATAAAAGTTTCTCCACACCATTATACCACCACCATCTGCCTAAACCCTAGAACAAAAGCAGGATGGATCCATGCTTTAATGTACTGATCCTAATATCTAAATGTGGCAGCTGAAATTAAAACTAATTTAATGAGGCACAGTTTTCCAATCTATCATGGTTGATTGTAATGAGTGTGTTTTAATTGGAGGCTCAGTCTTCTGTTCTTAGCTGACAGGAGTGGCATCAGGTGTGGTCTTCTGCTGCTGTAGCCCATCTGTTTTAACGTTCCACTTTGGAAATGAGTTCAGAGATGGTTTTCAGCATGACTTTGTTCTAATGAGAGGTTATTTGGACATATGCCTTTCAATCATCTTAAACCAATGTCCCCATTCTCCTCCGACATCAACAAGGCATTTTCATCCACCTAACTGATGCTTACTGGATATTTTCTCTTTTTCGGACCAGGCATGATTAATCCAAGAGATCGTAATGCATGAAAACCCCAGTAGATCAGCAGTTTCCAAAATACTCACACAACAACCATGCCACATTCCAAGTCTTAAATCCCCTCTCTGCCCATTTCTGATGCTCGGTTTGAACTTCCTGAAATCGTCTTCATCACGTCTTGAAGCCTAAACGCACTAAGTTGCCGCCATGTGATCGGCTGGTTGCCATTTATGTCAACAAACAAGGTGCACATTAAAGTAGCCAGTGAGCGTATAGTTCCTTTAGCATGTTCTGGGTCTGCCCCAGAGTTTCCTCTCAGTAGGACATGTCCAGAAAAGGGAAAAGTTTGAAACATGGGAAAATAAATGGTCATTTTAAAATAAAAGGTCATTTTAGCAGCATCTGCTTCAGTGCCATTTCTTCAGTTTACTCCCCCCGTTGCTTCACTGTGCTGATCAGCTGCGTCGAATTCATAAAAGCTAAATGTCATACCTCTGTGAGGATGTTCTCTGTTTTGCTGCTGAGATGTCAGCCTGTTTTGTTCACCTGATAAATTTTACATGCAAAAGATAAATGCCAAATTCACAACCTGCTCCTTTTTTATTTCGCCCAGGTCTTTTCATAAGAGCCTTTACATTACTTGGACGAGACAGCTACCAGGTTGGATCTTGGGCCTGGCGTTTTGGATCCAATGATTATTTATATCCAGCATTAACACTACTGGCAGCTTACTTGGGATCCTTGAATATTTCTTTGTAACATTGGTTTCTCCTTATAAAGGCTCCTATACCAAACTGTACATGTACAGACGATGTAAATCTACTTGCTGTAAGACAGAGAACCTTATATCCATGTTGCCACCTGTAGTCAACTCATATAGTTAATTATAAGCCTGGCAAACACTCCATTACTAAAATAAAGGCAAGAAGATCTAACTTTTCTTTCAGCATATTCAGCATCTTTCAACATATAGTCATGGTAAACATCAATGACTGTCAATGAAGTCATGTAAAAAATAACTACACCCTATGATCCAATAGCTTGTAAAAACACATTTAGCAGTGATAACTCTCCGTGGTCTTCTTCTATCCGACTTTATCACTCTTTCCCATTATTGTGGAGTAATTTTGGTCCACTTTTCTTTCCAGGGTTGCCTCAGTTCATTGAGGTTTTTTTAGTATAGCTCTCTTAAGGTCCCACCGCAGCATTTGAATCAGGAGGGGTCTGGACCATGACTGGGCCATTGCAACACCTTGAATATTTTCTCTTTCAGTCATTCTGTGGAATAATTGCTGCTGGTTTGGGGATCATTGTCCTGTTGATGACTCAGGTTGGGCTTCAGCTGTTCGACAGATAACGTCACATTTGACTTTAGAATATTTTCATATACAGATTAGTTTGTGGTCAACTAAATGGCTACAAGGTGCCTTGGTCTGTGACTTTAAAAGAAGCCCAAATAATCAGCTCTCCACTACTGTGCTTAGGCATTTGTATGAGGTTATTGTTTTTATGTAGCAACATGGTGCTATGCTTTATAGCCAAACATTTCTGCTGTGTCTAAAGTCTTCATTCAGATAAAACTTTACAAACCTAAGACATAATGTCATATTCCTTCAAAACAAGCCATTTTTGTTAGGTATTTTAACTGTTCTGTCATAAACTGAGGACTGTGGTCTGAGATGGAGCCCTGGGGTTTTTGCAATCTCTCAGAATCTGACCTCGGGGTACATTTGCTGGGACTTTCACTCCCTGGATAATTGGTATTCGTACTAAACGTTTCCCACTTGTCATTAATATATAACGATGAACTTTAAAATATCGTAAAATTTCCTTTTAACCCTTCCTGTTTTGATTGCCAGCAACGGTTGCTTTTCTAGGGTCACTGTTGATGTAATTCCACCTTAGTATTGTGTTAGCATACACCTCTATGCTCCAAAGGTTCAAACTTAAATCTTTGGGGTAGGGAAGAGTGAGGTTTAAAAGACCCAATGAGGAGAAGATGGAGATTAGAGCAACCAGGATCGAAAAACAAGGAAACAAAAGACTGGAGAGAACAACGGGCAAAAGCACAGACAGGGTGAGGACCGCTGACTGAAAGACTGATGATGAAGAAAGAAAGGAATGACAGCAGGACCAAAAGGAGGAGATGGAAGGCAGGAGGGTGTGAACGGAGTGAAAGAAGTGAGCTGAAATTGCATTATCAATGCAGACTGGGGCAGAGGCATCTATATACAGAGGTGTGTGTGTTAAACCACAGTTAAGTGTGCTGTACTGGTGCTGTTCTACATCACTCAGAAAGATCTGTCACTCAGTTGGTGACACACACACACACACACACACAATAGAAAAGGTTTTGTCACAGAGGGTAGATCTTACACCCGTACACATAAGCAATTCTTCCTCCCTTTTAAATCCATCTGACAGTCACTGAAACCTCAGTGCACTGATAGCACGCCAACACATGCAGGTCTACACGCATGCATATCAATGCTGCGTTTGACACAGTGGATCATTGCATACTGATGGACTGAATAAATAGATATTATTGTCTGGTACTTGCTTGAAGGTTTAAGACTACTTTGTGTCATTTGGTACTTACAAATATGAGCAAACAAAGAACACATTTATTATTGTTTGAACCCTAAGCCATGGATTTCAACATTAAACTCCGGTACAGACTCTTCTGGAATTTTCAAAACAAACTGCATTAACCTACTTCCGGCACAACTTAGGAAAGGGGGGTATCAGCGGATTTCCCATGATGCCACTGGCTGTATAAAAGCACCCCCTTTCCAATGCCCCGATCTCTTCCATCCGGAACTCTGCTGAGAGGCTGGCCGGAGAGACAAGCGCGCTAATGTCTTTTGCTGGCAAAAAGACATAATCTCTTCAAACTGGATCCAAGAGTCTCATATGATCACCGATCATATGCAAAGATAAGTATGAGTGAATAACTGTTTGTGTACCCAGTATTCATTCAGAAAACGGGAATTAAGGTACACGCCTGGCTTGACTTTCTCTCCGAGGCCTGCTGAAGCAACGGTGTCCCAGAAAAGTCCCCAGCAGAGACGCGGTCTCTACAACCCGAGTGAAGCGGTTTTCCTTGCCTGAGAGAAGGACGACGAGTAGCCGCATGTGCAGTTTTTGCCGGCCGACAGAACGGGCCGCCCACCCACAGCTTCGTTAGGTTAGCCGAAGGCTAACCGCTTGTTGACTGTGGACGTTTCTTCAAACTTCGCCCTTGGACAACGTTTCCTCACCACGGTTCATGAGGTTATGTGTTTGGGCAGAATAACAGCTAGGATGAAATGATCTAAATGTTTTTCATTTTATGAAGTTTGGTTTTGTTTGTGTGAAACTGCTATCTTAGTGCTAGCAGGCTATCTGCAGCACACGTGGTCAGTTTGTGTTCTGTGTTTGTGTTTTTTTTTTAAAGTGCAGACAAACTTTATTTAAAGGGTGATTTTAAACACAGAAGATTGCTCATAACGCGCCGTCCGCGCTTATGCATTTTAACCCTTTTATTGATGGTATTTTAAAGGTATCTGTTTGGTTCTGGTGCTAAGCTAAGCTATCGGCCTCCTTTGTTAACTTAACTGCTAACCGATAAGAGCACGTGCTTGCTGCTACAGAATATTTAACAGAAAGGTTGTTAGTTTTCAAGTTAGTGAATAATAATCTCTAAACATTATTTTACTAAATCTGATAACTAAGTAAACACCATTAAGCCCCATTTCTCCAGAAAGATTTGGCTCTTTTCCAAATATTCCCTTAATATTTCTTCAAATATTATTTTAAACAAATAAAGGCAACTAATTAGACACCATTGAGAAATTATTCATCCAGAAGGTTGGTTTTATTCAGCAGATCATTCTTGAAAACATTATTTTGATAAAATAATATTTTATCTGATCTTACATTGTGAATGGTTGTCTAAATGTTTGCTAAATATTGTCTAAGTTGGTTCCAACACTAACTTAACTTCACTTCCAGATTCTTCAAGATAATCCTTGGTTCTCAAACATGAACATTGCATTGTAATGTTGCATCACTCTTTTGGTCATGATTTTCAATCATCTTTAATCAACTTGTTTATATTGTACATAGCCCATTAGTCTTCGTTATTCTTTAATTCTGCTTGGTAGTTTAGTTGGATTGTTTTAGCATAGTAAAGAGTTTGTTGATTGAAATATGTTCGACTTTGAGTTGACTTATTTTTGTTAATAAATTTTTGTATTTTAAGAAATTGTGTGAATTCATTCCATGTGTGTGCGGAGTTTATGCTGTTCAATAATGTCAGAGCTTGGCTCACACCTTTCAACTTTGTCCTAATACCATCGCCTTACTGGGCTGGTATTCACAGGATAACCCTTAACAGACCGAAATATTATTTGATAAAATATTAAAATATTAATATTAAATAATATTGTCAGATTAATAATCACAACATTATTATTATTCGAAATCTACCTGCTTCCCTTAGCTCCACGTATGGAGTGTTAAAAAATCTCTTATCATGTAGACTGTATATGCTGACAACACACAAAGGTAGACTTGCACTCCCTCCATAATTTGTATAAGTGAATGGGTCACAATTTTCTCCAACTTATTGTAGAAAAGCAGAAGTCATTGTTCTTGGTCACAAACATGCAAAATTACAGATCGGTCCATCGATCTATCCATCACTCCATTCATCCATGGTTATCCTTGCAGGGTTGCTAGGGCAGGCCAGGACAACACAGAGTCACACAGGATAAACAACCATGCACACTTATACCTAAACATAATTTAGAAAAACTGCAGTGGGGTGCTTGGAGTGGGCTGTATGTGGAGCTTGCGCTGTGTGGGTGTGGCTTCGTCGGCTTTTTGGTGATGGAGCTCACCTGTGGAGGTGTGAACCCGGGGCCGTGGGGAGGGGATTCATGGCATTTGGGTTCGGGGGCATGTGTTCGATATCTGTGTCCTGGTTGTGGAGAAATTCATGTAGGGGTTTATTGGGGGTGGGGGGCTCATGGGGTTAGGATCAGAATTCATTGAGGGGTTGGGACTGTTTCATCCTGTGGCAGCTCTGGTTGGCAGGCTAGTTTGGACCATGTAGACCCCTCTTTTTTTATGGCCCCCTCTCCGGATGAGGATGGGGGTCGTTGGGGAATGGGGTCGGGGCGGGGGGTTGGTGTCCGGGCCAGGGTCGCTCAGGTTCAGGCACCAGCCCAGGCTAGCCCAGCACAGGTTCAGGTCCTGGGGCGGTCTGCCCGTCTCCACCCCCGGAAGGAAGGGGACCACCTCCTGGGTCTGGGGGCTTGTTGCCACTATGGGGTATCGGCACCTGGACCTGGGAGTATAGAGTATGTACGGGAAGTGTGAGTGACGTCAGTTGATGTTTGTTTTTACGTTGGGTGCATGGGTGACAGTGTTTTTATGTGTACACATGAGGGTGGGAATGTGTGATTGTGACTGTCTGCCTCTTTTTTGTGTCAGGTTGGGTCTTGGACTGCTCCCTCTCCTGGATCAGTTTAGGCCCCCCATCAAATGTGGGGCCTATTTCCTCCCCGTTACACTACCTGCCAGTGGTTGGTGTCTCTGCCCGCTGGTGTACTTGTGGTTCTCGGTGTCCGGGACTGGGTGCTTTGGTGTGTACCGGCTCACTCCCGGTAGCTGCTTTGCAGGGCCTGGACCCCTGGGCTCTGTCGGGCCCCTGCTTGGGGAGTGATATGTCCCGGGGTCTCAGGTCTCTAAGGTCCATGGCTGGATCTGCTCGGACGTAGACGGCTGCCAGCGGGGCCTGTGGGCTCGTATTTTCTGGGGGGGTTACGGTAGTCCCAGCGATGGTTCTCCTGGGGTTCCTGTGCTCTGGGGGTCCTTTGGATGTCTAAGGCTTGGATCCCCTCCGTATCTGTTCTAGGTCTAGGGGGGCAGGTCTGTGGCTCCTCACACTCGCTATTGCATATTTTTTGGAGAAACTTGTATACACAAGCGCGCTCACACTCAGACCCACAGGTGTTTAGATTCAGTTGTTAACAGATACACAAATGTTCTATATTGATCCGCATTTACCACTAAATACATCTTGCATTCATAAGTACCGTGCTCTTTTGGTAAAAAAGCTGTTAATATGAAAATGAAAGTTTCTGCATGTGTAGAAGCAAGCAGGGTGTTATCTTGTATTCTCTTCATCCTTCTTTCTTTCCTCCATTCTTTTCTCATTCTCTCCCCTTTTCCTTTTTGCCCCACCTCTCTCTCTTTCGTGCGTGCTTTTTATTTTTTCCCTTTTCGTTTCTGTCTTCGTGCCCGTACCAACTGAAATAATCCCAAAGCAGTTTCTAATAAAGTTTCTTTTATAAATATCAAGCAGATAAACAGAAGCGTACAGCTGGAGCTGTAATGCTCCACTTGTGAAAGTAAGTCTGTTGGGCTTTTTCTTGGCACTCCCATTTGGACTGTTGGAGGAAGCTGGAGTATCTGGAGAGAACCCACGCATACATGGGAAGAACATGCAAACTCCATGCAGAAAGACCTTCCTGCTGCAAGAAAACAAAGCTACCAACTGAGACACTGTGCAACCTCAACTAAACTCAAGGAGGCTAAAAGCCGCTAAGTATGCAAGAAACCAAGGAGCTATTATAAACTCAGATTTAAATTTTAACAATCAAATAATGTTTATTAATGAATTAGCCTTCCCTGTTTCAAAAACACTGCCAGAATGAAATAGTTTCCCTGGCCAAAACAGCACACAGGAAAAAAAAAATCAACTAGAAGGCTGCAGATCATCCTAGCCAACACAATGAAAAACGGAGATGTGCAGAAAGTGTTGCCTTCTTTAAACCAGAAGTGAAATCCTTTTTACTGCAGTGTCCCCTTATAGGTTGAAGATTATTTTATCAGTTTATTTTCATCACATCTTAGCTATTTATCTGTTAAAAAGGGGAACTGTTTTGTTCCTTGTCATGTGAAGATTTGTTTTTCTATTTTTTTATATATTATTTCTTGTGTTTGATGTAATTTTCTTTACCTGTGGTCTTTTTTGTTCCAGTAGCAGTTTGAATCCCTTCATGTATAAACAGAGGTACACAAATAAACCTGCCTTTCCTTTAAAGGCAATAAACTCCAGTAATGCTTGCGAATGCAAACTGGTACCTAAACCCATGCAGAGAGTTAACAGCCATCTTCAAAGACACGTACCTGGGTGATTGTGGATGTTACGCAGTCTAATGGCTAAAGCCTGACGGCTGTGTTCAGGGAAAGAGTACCTAATCAAATAAAATACCGTCAACAAACACAAAAACTGACAAATGCTGCAATTTAACCAGGTGTTTTTAGAGGTGAATCTTATTTGTCACTAAGCAGGAGAGCATTCTGAGCGTTACCAATCTTGTTTAGGACGCGGTTCTGAGAGTGACAGCCAGCCTCAGGTTCAGGATTAGCTGTTTGGATTTAATGCCCACCTGGGTCGGAGCAGAAAATCCAAGAATATTTTCAGATGCAAGGAACACACACAGCTGGATTTGCTGCTCCAGCCTTTCAGTCAAACACTATCCCTCGAGTTTTTAACTGAAGAAATCAAGGCTGTATAAGAATATGTGCATCCGTCACGTGTTATGGACGACTCTGCGATCACAAACTCCCAGTCTAAGCTGATTTGAACCGTGAAGGAGCCGGGCTGATGCTCACATTGTTGTCACAAAATCAAAAATAACCATTTTTGGATAAAGTGATTGGATTTATGGTTCTTTATGAATGCTTCACTGGTTTCACTGTGTGCTTCACTTAAACATCCATCACAAACACAAATCTTGTGTGTCTATTCAGAAAGAGGAGAGTTGGCAGAGAACAGGAACAAAGCCCTCTGGATATGGGTCTAATAACAGGCAAAGAAGGACAATTAACCACCTGAAGCAAAAGATATAGAGGTGTTCACTCTTCACAGTCTGAAGGATTCTGTTTTCCTGGTGGGCACATTAAAGTCCCACACACTGCTGACTAGAAGCAAATCCAGTTCAGTCTTTGAATTACTGATTATTTATGAGTTTTATGTGAGAAGAAATGGAAGATCAGCAGATGATATGGTTTAATTTATTTGATTAACAAACATTTCATCCAAGTACTGAAAATGAAAAGTTAAAAGGTAGGATCATAGTTATGTAAATAAAACCATTGATGGCCAAAAAATGCTTAGAGGTTGTCCTGACTGTAAAAATACCATATAGATTCACTCCATTTAATGTATATCTGATGGCAAACATTGCAATTAAACAATAAATTGCTACCATTTAATACAACAAAAAATGTATAACATAACTCTTATGGGTCCCTTC
Organism: Crenichthys baileyi; assembly: GCA_036173005.1. Lineage (NCBI taxonomy): Eukaryota > Metazoa > Chordata > Actinopteri > Cyprinodontiformes > Goodeidae > Crenichthys > Crenichthys baileyi. The sequence goes on along the minus strand of JAHHUM010002047.1, from coordinate 626,919 downwards.
ATTTTGCACTCCCCCTGTGACTGAGAAGTCTCAAAGACTGTCATAGAAGTTTATTTCACATATATTTTTTGTACAGTTTTTAAAAATATTTGTCATTATGAACTTCATTTCTCAACATATAAATGACATAAGCATGCTGGGAGCTGCTGTAGACCTGACTAACTTCCTCTGCCAGAGCAAATCCACCTTATGCATCAGCTTCCTTGTGGTTGCACTATTGATTCCATGACTGTACATGTGTGGTGCATGAAGCGTGTCTGTGTGACAGTAGGTGTGCCACTCAATTACACAGAGCTGCTCCTTCGGCTGTCCTTCACACCATTCGCTCAAACTAACTCCAATCGACCGAGGATATTTTTTTAGCTCTAGCAACTCCTTTTCCTGCTGCTGTATGTGTGTGTGTTCTTAAGTCACACCCAATCTCATGAGTCCGGATGTACAGACCATCTAGCGGCAACACACTCCCCAAACTTGTAACACACACGTGCACAGAAGCACACGCTCTCTCCCTTCCACGTCCCTCAGCAACTACTGCGAGTGGATCTGTTGTCTATGAAAGAAAACAGCCGCTTGTTGTTTTTGATGATTTATTCATGGGTTGGTAGACAAAGACAACATGCAGCAGCAGCTGCAACTGGGTGACAGTAATTCAGTGTTTGCCACAGACACACAGAGAGTTAGAACAAGGGAGGCGGAGTGAGATAGCGGTGGGGACAAATGAAGGAGATATGGAGATGAAAGGGGGTGAGGAGAGAGTAAAAACAACTGGAGAAATAATAAGAGTCCCTCCTTGAAAATCACCGAGTGTTTTGGTAAAGGCACAAGAGTGGAATACTCAGTGTCTCAGCACAGATTTCCCATTGCTGTCAAGGTTATTTCACTCAATTAAATAACCCTGACATCCAGTCTGAACAAATCTGACTTAACTAAATTTGCCTGAGTTCATGTTTTCCTGGAGGATAAATATGACATGACCCACATGCAGATTTCTCTTCAACACTCTTGAAAATGGCAATGATAAGAGAACATGTGATTCAAGCAAGACATATGTGCACTGATATTTACAAGAAAGTACATAGCAACTAATTTCGCTTCCATCTACATCCCCAATTCCAGTGAAGTTGGGACACTGTGTAAATCGTAGATAAAAACAGAATACAATGATTTGCAAATCCTGGTCAACCTATAAGCAATTAAATCCACTACAAAGATGAGATATTTATTATTCAAACTGATAAACTTTATTGTTTTTTGCAAATATTCACTCATTTTGAATTTAATGCTTGCAACACTTTCCAAAAAACTGGGACAGGAACATGTTTACCACTCTGTTTCATCACCTTTCCTTTTAACATCAATTCAGTGTTTGGGAACTGATGACACTAATTGCGCCACACATCTTCAATGGGGGACAGGTCTGTCCTGCAGCCTAGTACCAGAACTCTTTTACTACGAAGCCATGCTGATGTAACACATTCAGAATGTGGCTTGAAATTGTCTTGCTGAAATAAGCAGAGATGTCCCTGAAAAAGACGTGGCTTAGATGGCAGAATATGTTGCTCTGAAACCTGTATGTATGTTCCAGCATGAACAGTACCTCCCCCACTCCCCCATTTCATCCCAGATGCTGGCTTTTGAACTTGGCGCTGATAGCCATGCGGATAGTCCTTTTCCTCTTTGGCCTGGAGGACACGGCGTCTACGATTTCCAAAAACTATTTTAAATGTGGACTCGTCAGACCACAGCACACTCTTCCACCTTGTATCAGTCCATCTCAGATGAGCTCGGTCCAGAGAAGCCGATGGCGTTTCTGGGTGTTGATTTATGGCTTTCACTTTGCATGGTAGAGTTTTAACTTGCACTTTTGTAGATTTAGCGACGACTGTGTTAACTGACGATGGTTTTCTGAAGTGATTCTGCTTTTACTGCAGTGCCTCATGAGGGGTCGAAGGTCACCGGTATCAAATCTTGGTATCAGTCTTGCTGCTTATGTCCAGAGGTTTCTCTAGATTCTCTAAATCATTTTTTTGATATTATTATGGAGTGTAGATGCTGCAATCTCTAAATTCATTGTAATTGTATGTTGACAAATGTTCTTCTTAAACTTTTGGGCTTTTGGACTCACGCAGTTGTTCACAAAGTAGTGAACCTCGCCCCATTCTTGCTTGTAAACGACTGAGCCTTTCAGGGACAATCACCTGTTTCCAATTAACATGTTCACCTGTGGAATGTTCCTAACAGGTGTTTTTTGAGCATTCCTCAAATTTCCAGGTCTTTTGGTGCCCCGTCCCAGCTTTTTTTGAACGTGCTGCATCAAACTCAAAATGAGTGAACATTTTGTCTTTGTAGTGTATTCAACTGCATATAGGTTGAATAGGATTGGCAAATCATTGTATTCTGTTTTTATTTAAGTTTTTTTATACTGTTGCTCAGTGTAGGGAGTAGTCGTCTTGTGATCAGGAAGTTGTGGATTTGATACCAGCTTCTTCCTGCCACATGTTAATGTGCCCCTGGGCAAGACAATTAACCTCAAGTTGCCTTCTGATCTGCGTATCAGTGTTTGAATGTGTGCACGTTTGTGAGTCCGATTGGGTGAATGTGGTTCTAGTGTAAAAGGGCTTTGAGCAGTCGGGATGAATGGAAAGACGCTATATAAGTTCAGTCCCTTTACCAGTCAGTCCAAAGAGAGAACAGAGGAAAGGACGGAGGATCTAAGGACGATCTACAGAGATTGTCCAAAATGAATAGTCAAAGATAATTTGTAATTATTTGTATAATTTGTCGGAGGCTGGAGCTCTGGGTAACGTCACATCCTGTTTTCGCTATTGCACTCAGTGAATTGTTTGATGTGTGAAGGCTCTCTCGTTTGATTTGATTTCTCTCTACTGTGATATCTCTTACTTGTTCTAATACATAAGCACGTTAAAACACATACTTTCTGTAGCTGTATTTGTCGTTTGGGGACTCTCCGTGTCTTGCACGGTTTTAACTGGCGAACATTTTGGGGAAAACCTGGTCTGATCCGGAGAGACGGCATCCATCCCACTTTGGATGGAGCAGCTCTATTTCTAGGAATCTGACCGAATTTATTAGTTCTCCAAAACTCTGACAACCCAGGGTTCAGACCAGAAAGCAGGGTCGTAGTTTAACACTCCTCTCTGCAGCTTCTGTACCGCTACCCACCCATTACCCTATTAAGACAGTGTCTCGCCCACGGCCCCCAAAATTGAATAGATTAAAAATAATCTAAGAGGAAATCAGAAAATTCTCATAAAAAAAAACTACAACTCAAGACTAAAAAGAAAATAAACAATTAAATGTGGCCCCCTACTGAACATACGATCTCTTTCTTCAAAGACATTGTTTAGTTAGTGACCCTGATTTCTGACAATCAGATTGATTTTATTTTTTGCCTCACAGAAACCTGGCTGCAGCAAAGAGGATTATGTTACTATAAATGAGTCAACTCCTACTAATTATTTAAATTTTTCACATTCCTCGAAATACTGGGGGGCGAGGAGGAGGAGTAGCAACCATCTTTTTCAGTCCGATTTTTTTGATTAGTCCCAGACCAGTCAATAGCTACAACTCTTTTGAATATTTTAATCCTTAGTTTTCCTCATCCGAATTGCAAAGCACTAAAACCACTTCTGTTTGTTTGTTTTGTACCCATCCACCCGGCCCTTTACTCTCCTATTTTTTAGATCAGTTTTTCAGACCTTTTATCTGATTTAGTGTAAAATACAGATAAAGTTTATTATAGTGTGGGATTTTTTAACATTCATGTTGACTACCGGAAGAAGTGATAACCTAAATAAATGGGCCTTTAATGCTATCTTAGACTCAATTGCCTTTGCTCAAAAAATTAACAAAACATAACCCACCTTTTGTCCCTTCATTCTCTGGACCTTGTGCTGACATATGGCATTAGTGTAAAGACATTAGAATTATTTTTCTCATGAACCCTGTCCCTGTCTGACCATTTCCTTAATAACCTTTGAGTTGAATTCAACCAGAAAATTTCATTATAGTAGGATCATTATCAGACAATGCTGTAACAACCCTTTTTAAAAGATCTGTTTTTCCACTTTTAATCTTTCCTCAATTATCACTGAAAGCACAGTGGAGGGCACTAATTTCCTGTTTCTTCTGGTCGCTTCACAAATTGATTTTCTTGTTTCATAGTGTTACTTCATCATTGCTGGTGCATTATAACAATGAGCCCCCTTGAAAAAGAAGGTAATTTTCCATAGGCGGGCAGGCTACTTGGGTTTAATTTTAGAGCGGCATCTTTTAAAGCCACAATGTTAGAAATTTTTTGGAGAGAAAAATGCGCCTCTACACAACTAAGAGGATTCCTACTTAATCTATAAAATAGCCTACTGTTGCCATAAAAAGACACTTCGCCGAAGCTAAACAGCTTTTATTTCTCATATTAATAGAAGGAGAAACAAGAAAAAAAAAAAATAATCCTAGTTTTCCTCCTATACGTTGACTAAACTTACACAGAGTCTATCTCTGTGCCGAGCCATCCATTCCCTTAGCTCTTAGCGTCGATGACTTTTTATGGATTCTTCTTTAAATAAAATTGATTCTATTAAAAATTAAAATCTTTGACACTACTCCCCCGAAGATGATTACTTCTCCCTCAGCAAGTGGAGACAACATTGGAAATAACTGGTAGAGCCCTAATCTGTTTTTTGGACTGTTTTTGATCCTGTGGAGCTTCCCTAGGTTATCAGAAATATTAGCTTCATCTAAACCTTAACTTGTATGGCTTAGACCCAATCCCAACCCAAATTTTTGTTTTAGGAAGTGTTTCCCCCTCTGATTACCAGCCCCATTTTTTAGATATGATTCATCTATCTTTAGTAAATGGATATGTACCACAAGGCTTTTTAGGTAGCTGTAATTAAACTTTACTTAAGAAAACTTCGCTTGATCGAGATGACTTGAAAAATTACAAGACCTATATCCAATCTTTCCCCATTCTTGTCTAAAATTCTTGAGAAAATAGTTGCTAATCAAGATGTGTGAGCATTTTACACAGCAGGGGATTCAGGGAAACAGCGCTAGGCTGGCTGAAAATCTTATCTGTCTGACAGATTTCCAGTTTTGTTTCATGTAAATGATAAATCATCTTTAAACTCCAGGGTTAATCGTGGAGTACCACAGGGTTCAGTACTTGGGCCAATTCTCTTTACTATATATATGCTTCCAATAGGTCAAATTATCAGGCAGCATAGGATAAATTTTCACTGTTACGCTGATGATACTCAGCTTTACTTATCCTTAAATCCTGATGAACCCAACCAGTTAGATAGACTACAAGCATGTCTTGAAGATATAAAAACTTGGATGACTTTACATTTTTTGCTTCTAAATTCAGACAAGACAGAAGTTGTCGTCTCTGGACCGGAGTCTTTAAAAAAGAAACTGCTTAGTCAATCACTTAACCTGGATGGCATTAAATTGACCTCCGGTAATAAAGTAAAAAATCTTGTTGTTACTTTTGACCAGGACATGTCATTTAAATCCCATATTAAATAGGGTTCTAGGATTTCCTTCTTTCACCTCCGGAACACTGCCAAAATTAGAAATATCCTGTCCAGGATTGATGCTGAAAAACTAGTCCATGCATTTGTTTCTTCAAGGCTGGACTATTGTAATTCTTTACTATCAGGATGTCCACAAAATGCAGTTAAAAGCCTTCAGCTGATTCAAAATGCTGCAGCAAGAGTTCTGATGAAAAATTAAAAAGAGAGATCATATTTCTCCTATTTTAGCTTCCCTTCATTGGCTCCCTGTTAAATCCAGAATAGAATTTAAAATTCTCCTCCTCACATATAAACCCCTTCTCTTTTCCAATGGTTAGAATCAGTCTGACAGAGAGAGGTATCCCAATCCTTGTGGTTTTTAGTATAACAATGACCATCAGTGGGACCCTTTGTGGGGTGCCTTGAGACGACATAGTTGAAAATAAGCACTGTTTAACTAAATAACCTGAACTGAAACTTTCTGTGTAGTTGTGCTGCTATAGGCTTAGGCTGCTGGAGGACATAATGACCACTTTCACCCTTTTCGTTACATTCTCAAACTACTCTCCAATTTTGCATTATTTGCTGTTATTTCAGCTTTTAACTTTATGTTCTCTCTCTTTTCTCTTCCTAGAAGCTACACCTGGCCTGATTCTGTCTACCTGTGACACCTTTCTGGAGAGGGGCATCGTCCGAGCTTCTGCTTGCAACAACTTAATGCTCACCCTCTACCGATGATCCACATGGGCCTGTCTTTCAGTGTTTAACTCTTTCTCTCTCCTAGACATGGCGATTGACTGAGCTTTTACTGTGACTAATTATATGTGCTCTCTTTCAGACTCTAACCTTGAAAACTGGCTCAGAGTTTATCTGTTCTTTCTGTCTAGATGAAACGACTAAAGGAGCAACATCCATTAACATTTACTTTTCCTTCCCATAGAAAGTACTCCTGGATCAGTGCTTCTGTGTTCTTTTTGTGTCTCTGCTCTGTTCTCTCTAACCCCCAGTCGGTCGTGGCAGATGGCTGGTTCTGTTGGAGGTTTTTTCCTGTTAAAAGGGAGTTTTTCCTCTCCACTGTCGCTACATGCATGCTCAGTATGAGGGATTGCTGCAAAGTCAACGCCAGTGACTGTCCACTGTCTCTACATGCTCATCCGGGAGGAGGGAATGCTGCAAGTCACTGACTGGATGCAATCTCCTGGGTTTCCTTAGACAGAAAAACTTTTTATCCAATTTGAATAAATAACTAACTGACTGCACTGTTCAATGGTTAGGACTAATTGTAATGTATGTACCTGAATTTTGTGAAGTGCCTTGAGACAACATGTGTTGTGAATTGGCGCTATATAAATAAAACTGAATTAAATTGAATTGAAAAGATCCCAATCTGTCTATGCTCCAACCCTGTGAAATGTAAGAATAAGTGGATTTATGGCAAGAGGGTTTACACAAAGACAAACAGCAGGGCTATCAATGATTGTGGTGAATAATCATCTAAATAAATATTTTCAGTTTAATATATATATATAATATATATATATTATATTTTAAAATAATATATATATATAATATTTTGATATATATTATTATATATATATATATATATCTAGAACTTTCTGTCTGTCACCTTGTCAATGTTTTAAATTTTTCAATAAAAGGCTGTATCCACAACCTGGTTACCGTCCAACAATTGCTACAGGCCAACATCTGAGCTGGCAGATCCCTGTGCATCTCCTAATGTTCTCTTTTTATGTTCGTTGCAGTGGTGGCAACCGTAAAAGCAACAAAGGGGTCAATTCAATATTAGGTGGGTGATCAGAAAGTGCTGATGTTGTTCCAATCTTGGGCTTTTAGCTATAATTACAACAACTCCAAACAAGCAAGTAGGGTTAACAGTTTACTGATTGAGTGCACCCAATACGCTGCCATTGATGTACCATTTTGTTCATTGCAGGCTAAATAAAGCTTGGCAAATCAGGTTTTTACATGCAGAAAAAGACACAGGTGGAGAATATCTGTCATTTTATCATAGTTTTCCTTATATTGTGTAAATATAATCTCATTCAATGGGCAAAAAAAGATTAAACTTCTACATGTCCTTAAAAACAGCATCACCCTGAAAATAAAGCACAGGTGATTGTATACATTTTGTAGATTCCTTTAGTTTCCCATCTTTTTGAGTGCCAACACATCCTGCAAGATACCAGCTTCCAATCAGTGCTGTGTTTAAATATTGCCTACAGACACTTGATTGGAAGTAAGAAGAAAGACAAAAGGTGAGCTTTGGCAGTCCAAAGCACTTGATATTCTACTTTCAGGGCCTACTTTACATCAGTATCTGTGTGTATCTTGTTACTGTTGCCTCTAGGATTGATATTCATGCATATTTTATATATGCAGCTAACTATTCTATTACAATCTGATAAAAGAAGGCTGAGTTGAAAAGTCAGCAGCACTGGTTAATTTCCACCTATAGGCGTAGCATGTCCCTGAGTTTGTACATCTATGTTCTTGTATAAATGTATCTATATACATTTATCCATCTCCATGCCCTTCAGCAGCAAATATAAAGGGGAATGTGTTTAGTCTGAAAATGCCTTTGAGTGGATGGTGGGGGACAATGTTCAAGAAGGTTTACTATTGAGCAAAAGCCACAAAGAAAAATACCATCTGAATTACAAAAAGAATGAAAATAAACCAACATGGATTTCAATAAAGCTGCGTTTTAGATGTTTTTTAATGGCTCATTGGCATGCTGTTGAAGAACTCAGCAAATACTGAGGAGGTAATTCAACCATTTAAATCAGGGGTCTGGAGCAGAAACTCATTAAAAACATGAAGGTTGCCAGATCCTGAGGACCAGAATTTCCCACCTCTGCAATATACTGATAAACCTATTGAGAACCCTGAATTAACGCTTCCTTTATCTAGAGTAAAGATTAGTAAATGACATAACTCAAACCAAACACATTGACTTAGTGTAAACAAATGCCCCTTGTTGTTTTTAATTTTTGTTATTTAGGAGCAAGAACAATTATATTTCCCATATTTAGTAGAGCAGCACTACAACCAGAAACTAAACACAAACACCAAAGTGTGGAGCGATCAATACTAGTCTAATTTTCTGTATCACTGAACTTAATGAAACCCTGTTTTACGGAAAATCATTTCATTGGAATGAAAACGTAATATGAATACTCAATCATTATTACCATGTGACTCTGGGTCACATAATGAATGTCTTGCTTCATCTTCCTTGATCTATTGGCTCACCTTCAGTTCTACCATTTTATCAAGTAAAGACTGATGAGCTCCCCCTCAGAGATGAAGGCAGATCTGACACTGCTGCTATGATGGTAGATGGTAAGCAGAATCATTGTAAGGTGAAGCTACTGTCAGGGGCTGAAATGAGGTAAGGGACAAGCACGAGGATGGTGAGTCAGAAAGGCAATGTCTCCAAATTCACTGGAGAGAAAGAGTTAAAAGTTAGCACGCTTGATTATAGAAGCACAAAAAACAATCCCGCAAATGTGGTGTTCTTAAACAGGACATACTGTTGGCTGTTTTCCTACATTTTCATGATTTCATTAATGCTTATCAAAATGTCCTGGAGAAAGGTCAGAGTGCGAAACGATTACAGAAAGAAATTACAAAAAACCCAGGACCCCCAATCTTAGACTCTGCAGGCCTGAGTTAGCTTGTTAAATGTTAAAGTTAATGACAGGACAATTAGAAAAAGACTGAAACAAGGTGGTCTGGAGGAAAGCCAAGGAGGTCTGGCAGCCAGCGGTGGTGAATGAGGTCTGGAGACCGCTGGCACTGGAGGTCTGGAAGCTGATGGTGGTGAAAGATGTCTGGAAGGCGGCAACAACGATCCACAGGGGAACCTTGTCTCAAGGTTGACGAGGGAACTGTGAGAACCCTGTTAGGAGGCTGGTGAGAAAGCATGAAAGGTCCAGGGTGCAGCTCAGGAGACAGGAACCTATGGTGGGACTCTGGAGACCGCAACCTTCAGAGTAACCCTAGAGAATGGCAGTGGAACCGCTGGAAACCTCTGAGATTTCTCTGGAGATTGGCAGTGGAACTGCTCAGATCCTCGGAAAAAACACTGGAGAACCCTTGACAGAACTGCTGGAACCCTCAACAGAGCTCTGGGGAGCAGCATGGAAAGCCAGGAGAACTCTGGAGACCCTGAAAAGGCAATAGAGACTCCACAGGATCATAGTACCTGCCATATTCTTTTCCGCCTAATGCCAGCAATACTGCCCCAATACAGGGTAATCATCTCCACTCCAGCTGCTGTGTCCTTTTTCTGGCTGGATCCTTCTGTCATGCTGTGGAGTTGTGAAGTAGGACCCAGGCGCAGAAGCGTTTGATGAACATAATGATTTAATAAATAAATAATTTTGGAGAACTTAAAGAGAAGCATAAGGAAAACCAGAGCACGATAACAAGAGAAATAACAGGCATAAAGAAGGGGAGTGTAAGGGGAGGATCCAGCAGGAAACACTGAAACTCAGTAAGTTTAGTGTAGAGAAAGACATGGCAAACAGGTGTGGGCAATCAGGTGAAGATGTGAAACAGCGGAGGCAGAAGAAGGCAGAGGAACTGAGGGGGGAGGAGACTAATTGGCTGAACAGAGGAGCTGAACAGAGAAAAATAACACCCTAGGGCAATCTAACAGAAATAAATCTAAGAGTACAAGAACACACGAATGAGCTAAGAACTAATAAACATAGCCATGTGCTAAAATGGCAACACCTAGAGTACGAAACAACAGGATATTGAAGAAAACAGAAACATGAAGGAAACTCAAATACCTAACGATCATAACAAACACAGCAGATCAGAACATACACTTCATACCAACTGTCAAGCATGATGGTGGAGTCAACCAAGACAGAATAGCTAAAAAGAATCCAATCAAGGTGCTTAACAATGGCCTAATCAAAGTCCAGCCTTCAACCTCATTAAAATTTTGAGTTGGGAAAACAAGGTAGCCTGCAAGAAGAATATATATGCCTGAAACCAACAAATTCAAGAAACTAATTGCCTGGTGCCACTGCAGACCCTCAGAAGCCTTACTGAGTCCATGCATCTGTGTATTATGACTTGGCTTTAGAGATGTGGGTATGATCAGGAATACTGATTAAAATGTGATGTGTCGGGGTGGGTTAGGTGTTAAAGAATGAACTACTAACGGTTTGTCTCCATTTAATGACACAATCTGTTGATGTGTGTTTCATCTTGTGCATGATCGTCTTCTGTCTTGATAGTACAGTTACCGTAGGTCTCTGCTTAGGGGACAGGAAGAAGAGAAACTGCACACATGAAGAAGAAAAAAAAAGGGAAGGAGAAAACCCTGGCTGTCAGCATGTTCCCCTCTGCACCAAAGATTCATGGCTTAAAGTGATGGCTTTCAGCACGTCAGCATGTACTTGGACTAACAAGTCTCTCCTTCTCTGTCTCTCCTTCGCACTGACACACACACAATCCCACACACAAGGAACGTCCTCAAATATCTCCTTGACACCGGAGCTTTTCAATGGAGGGAGAACAGCTGATAAGAAGGAGAGGAATGAATGGGAGACAAACAACTCACATCTCCGCCAGCACACATACAGTGCTGTGAAAAAATTATGTGTCCCCTTCCAGTTCTTCTGTTTGTGCTTTTGTCACACTTCAATGTTTCAGTTTAACTAATTTTAATATCAGACAAAGATAATCTGAGTAAATACACGGACCAGGTTTGAGTTATCCTAACTAAACCGGCCTGGCGTGAAAAGATAATTAAATCATAAATAAACTGAGGTTAACATTTTTTGGATAAATTTCACCAACCAAATTAACCAGGGCATGAATATTGTCTGCTCAACAAAATCATGAAATCACTAAAATATAGCCTGTCTGACAACATGATGTAGAACAAAAGATCTGCAAAGCAACATATAATGCCTCGATGTAAGGAAAGTTTAAGAATAGATGACAAAGTCAATGACATCTATTTGTCTCGAAGACCATTTCTAAGGCTTTGGGATTCCAGAGAACCACAGTAAGAGCCATTATCCACACACGGAGAAAACATACAACACAGGTGAACTTTTACAGGACTCTCCAGCCAACCAAATTTACTCCAAGAGCACACTGATTAGTCATCCAGGAGGTCACAAAATAACCCAGAACAACATCTGACCTGTCTCAGTTAAGGTTGATTTTTAACTATAGAACAGAGGTTGGAAAAAATGGCCTCAAAGAACCCATCTAACATTTGCCAAATAACATTTTTATGATCCCCAAGATTCTTGGGAGGCAAAGTGGAACCTTCTGGAAGTGGATCTTGCTACATCTGATATAAAACTAAAACAGCAATTCAGAAAAAAAAACAGTAAACATGGTGGCGATGGTGTGGTTGTTGGGTGCTGCTTTGCTGCCTAAGGGAATTTGCCGACTTTATTGACGGAGACATGAGCTTTGCACTATCCCAGAAAATCTTGAAGAAGAATGCCAGTCCATCAGTTTGTGACCTGAACCTCAGATGCACCTGGGTTATGCAGCAGGGCAATGTTTCAAAGTACACCAGCAAATCCAGCTCTAAATGGTTAAAAGCCTAAGGCTAAAAATTAAGGTTTTGGATTGGCCTAGTCAAAGTCGGGACTAAAATCTGATTGAGGAAGGTGGAGCAGTGCCAGGAATTCCCATCATGCATGCAAAGTCCATCATCCCACAGCCTAAGACCCTATAGCTGTGTAGCGTTGCACATGTTAAGTAAGAGGGGAAGGGGTGCCAAAGCGGCCCCCTGCCTGGGACCAGCCCCCAACTGGCCCAAGCCCTGTCCCACCCACACCACCAAAGTGGAGACATGACTAGGGACCCTCTAGAGTTCCCAGAAGCTGAAAGAGAGGCGTCAACCCCCCCAACGGGAGCAGTCCAGATCAACTTGGGCAAGCCGAGTGCACTCAGCACCCATCCAGCCACCCAGGACCCAGGGACTACACAGACCAGCTACAACCACAGGACTTAGCATTCTATCCATTCTATCTTCTTAGCTAATTTCCATCTGCAGTCCATGTGGCAGGTAAGAAAGAAAAGAAAATCAAGATAAATAAGTTGTTACTACAAAATAAAAAATAAAAAAATCACACACAGTTGTGTCTGACTTCACACTGTCACCCTCAATGATCTACCCATTTAGCCAAAAAACTCCTGTCTAATTAATTTCAGTGAATATAAGTAGTTAAAAAAAACTAGGCTGGTACAGTTTTAGGTCGAGACAAAAACAGACAGACCGAAGAGAATTGTGACAAAATACCTGAGACAGTTATAAACAGGAAACAAAGGTCGGTTTATGCTCAGTGTGGATGGAGTTAGTGTAAGAAACAAACAATGACAGAGATATTAGGTCTTTCTGTCAGTTGGCACGCTTGAATGTAACCCATATTCTAGGTCTCTGCAGAACGAGAAAATACACACACACACACCCACACACACAGAAAGCTACATTGCTGAAAGCAAAACCAATCCCTCTTCGCTTCACAGGTCACGAAAATACTCTGGATTTACCAACCATGACCCAAAAACACCTACCTTCACTGCCCTCCTCTCACTTTATTGATATATAACTACACACATACAATCGCTTTACATATCCCAGCTTTAACAGGTGCTAATGAGCAGTCAATTAAAAGCAAACCAAATTTTGTTTTCACCAGCAGTGACCTCACATCAGAAACTGCTGCTCATCCTGATGTCACCTAAAGCTCCTCTCAAACCCACATTACTCATTTCCACCCAATGACTTTGATGGCTGACAGCGGTTGACTTTCACTTACCTTTCCACCCATATGCTGTCATATCTGTATATCGAGACTAAGGTAGCTAGATGTACCAGCAGCAATGTCTGTGCTTGTGAAGCTATCAGGCCAAGAAAAACAGTAACATGTCAGAAACCTGTTTAAAGCAAACTGAGGTCAACGCTACGGGATTTTTATGCCACTGTGCATGATTGATGCAGGCAGAAACACTAAAGCATCTGCGAGCGACATGAATGTTTATGAGGACTTTCCCATGAGGATCCGGGTGGAGCAGCAGGTAGAGGAGCTAGGCCCTACTCTTGTCACACATCATCCATTCATAATGCATCACGGGCAGCAGCTCTTTTTGCTTTATTCTAGCTTACTGCTGCAAAATGTATGAAGCCAAATCACTGCCGACAGATAGCATCTCTTCTTTGTGTTGCTTATAGGCCAGACTTCATAATGAGCACTAAGTTTAAGGTTGTTACAGTGACATTTCTGGGTTGTCTTTTGTGAGCAAGTCTGTTGAGAGCACTCAAAATGCAAAATGGATTAAATTTGTCAGGACCCGGAAGAAGGTTCGAGTTTAGCAGGTTTACTGAAAATAAGGAGAATACCCAGAAGTGCTTTGATTTGGATGTAATTTACTGCTGATGTCTTTCCACCTTGGCATCATGTTAACACATACCAGCAAGGCCCAGACAAGTAAACGGCAAAAACTCCAGCTTTTATAGAGGTGGTCACACTTGCTGATTATCACCTGGCTGCTGCTTTACCTCTTACCCCTACAGTGAAAGCAGTGACAGAAGGAATCCAGACAGTAAGTGTGTGTGTTTTTTTTTCTAGTAAATTGGTTGTTGATATTGGGGAATTTGTAAAATTGCCATGTTCTTATTTGCCTCTCTAAACATAATAGCCAATGTGTTTGTGAGACAGTGCCGTCACTGCAGGAAGCAACCCAAAACAAATCATCTTTTTTCTGTGATGCTGACAATGGGAGCACAGCCAGTCTTTCTTATTTTTCTCTTACAGCTTTATGAAGGTATAATATATGACTCAAACTGTTTCATGTTTGTTGATTTAATGGAAACTGCTTCTAAAGAAAAAAATCCCATGACATCAAACTGCTGAGTTATGTCCCATAAAAATAAAATGTGGCTGCAGCCTTACAGTATAATAAGAACCAAACAAATCTGTTATGAGCATTGTAAATCAAAATGTTAATGAAAACTGAAGTTTCAACTTCCTCTGTGTTTATATCACTTGGATTAGATCTGGATTATATTGTCTCTGACTTGTTGGCCCAATTGTTCAGTTTTACAGCTGACACTTTGTGTTTGTACCTTAGTGTTACTGTGTCTTTCCACTTTGTCTGCAACCTTTTCTTTCTTCTTCTCCTCTTTCTTCTTGTCACGCTCCTTCTGCAGGCAAGAAAGACGTTATCACCCACAAAATTTAGAAACAGTCGAAACTCAGGAAAAGCTAATTCAGATTTAACATCCCAAATCTAAAGATTAGGGTGGAAAACTTAAAATTCACTGCTCACTACCTTGAAGTTTCATCTTATTGCAGAAGCAGCTAGAAAAATACTGAATCACTACTTTTTGAAGATGTTAAACCATACATATACTATGAAAAGCTAAATATTCTTTTTTTCTAAAATATAAACATTTTTCTTGTTGATTATGCTTTTTTTCAGAGGACAGACAGAAAACAAGTTCCAGAATCTAAAACTGGTGATTCATTGACAGTGGTTACACTATATAACACCAGAAAAATCACTCCAAACACTAAAAATGTGCCCATAACAAATAACCCCACTTCTGGAGCCATTTAAGAGCTGGAAACAAATGCCTCAAACAAGCATAAAAACCTACCAAGACATGACTGACAGGCCATGCAAAGAGAACATTCATCAGAGAAGCAGCCAAAAAGGCTCATTTTGATTCTGAAGGAGCTTTAGAGATCAATAACCAACGTCCCTGCAGGAGAACTATTAGATGTGAAAAACAACAAAAATAAGCAATTGTTGAAAGAAAGCCACAAGAAGTCTCATTTACAGTTTACCACAAATCCTGTAGGTACACAGCAAACATGTGGAAGAAGGTGCTCTTACCAGATGAGATCAAATTTGCCCAACTGCAAATTGGAATAGTTACAACGCACATAACCCCTGAAGACACCTTCCCTAGTGTGAAAACACGCTAGTGGCACCATCATGATGTGGAGATGCATTTCTACAGCAGGAATGGGGAAGGTGGTCAATTCATGGTAAAATGGGTGGACTGGGTGCAGGGTAAAACGTGCGACCAATATTCAGAGGCTTCAGTCCTCAACGCAGCTGTCACGGGTTCGATTCCCGGCCCAGGCGACCTTTGCTGCATGTCTTCCCCCTCTTTCCACCTCTTTCCTGCCATCTTACTGTCAAATAAAGGCCACTAGTGCCACAAAAAAACTAATAAAAAAATTAATAAATTCATCTTTTATTGCAGAGACAACATCTCACAATTAAAGTTTTAGAAAAACCCAATTGGGTTCATTTATTCATTGAAAAAGACCACTAGTGCCGCAAAAAAAAATTAAATAAACAAGATGGATGGATGGAGCTAAATGCAGAATAAAACTGCACACCACCCATGAAATGGATATGAGAGGGTACAGATTGGGAAAAGTAAAAACAAAAATTATCATTTTAAGTCTGCTTAACAATTACGCCCTACTTTATGTGGGTTTATCACACAAAATTTCAATAAAATTATTAGAGGTTTGTTGTTGGAACATGACAAAATGTCAAAAAGTTCAAGGGACATGAATACTAAACATAATGAGCTTCAATAAATCTGAATAGGGTTCAGATTATTTAGCATTTCATATTATTAAATTACACTTTTTTAACATGATAGGATAATTTTCCAACAAAACTATCCTATTATCACACTAGTTTTAAAAATTACACCATCCATTCCACTCGGATCATAATTAATGTGCGATGCTTGATAGGAAAGCAGAATGAAGGCACTTTTCTTCATCATCACCCCATTTGATGTCCATTATAACGCTGTGTAGGAGGAAGTTGCAGTCTCCATCATAAAGGCTTGCTGTATATCAAAGCTGGAACTAGATGCTTTTCCTTAATGTGATTTTAGTGCACTCACTGTGCAGATTTAATGTGCAGACATCAACCGAGAGCAGAAATGTGATGTAGTGTTTTCAGGTTAATGCTTCTGTATGCTATGTTATGTGCAAATGAGGCTGTGTCGATTGCCAACAGGCTTTAGCTAATGATTGTCAGCAAGCCAAAGTGAAAGGCTGCAGTTTAGCAAGCGTAGCCTATAATCTTGCCATTATGGCGACAGTAACTCTCTCCTCTCCATTTGCTGCTTAGTTGTTGCTATTTATTTATGTGGAGACAGATATTTCTTCTGGGATCTTGATAAATAGAACTATGTAATGCTCAATATTTAAGAGGATGGAAATGAAATCAGACAACGAGGGAATCTGCTTTGATGGCATCAGATGCTATCATTGTTCATCTTTGAAGAATAAAAGGATAAAACAATAAAAGGTAAACAGGAAATTATGAAAACTTGCACAATGAGAAAGTCTCTGGTGGCACCATTGCTTGATTTTTAAGTTCTGACAATAAATCATTTAAGCAGTTCCAAGAGGCAGCTACTGTGCAGAATAAAAGTATTTGCCCCCTGAAATATTTCTTTTGATTTAGCTTTTTTGTCACACTTGAATATTTCAGATCATGAAGCGAATTTTAATATCTGATGAAGGTAGCCTGAATAAATACAAAATGCAGTTCTTGAACGATCCATCAAGGTCATACGTGGAAATTTAACTGCCTCCTAAACTTAAAAATTGGTTGTGCCACCCTTGGTGGTAATAATTGCCATGAAGTGTTTATGATAATGGCCAGTGAGTCTTTTAAAGTGTGGAGTAAAAAATGGGAAGAATTGACCCCAATGAATGGGAGGATATTATTTTAATGCTTTCCAAGATATCAGTATGTAACAGATATAAAGAGATGCAGTATAATATCTCACATAAAGTTTATATATCTCCATACGTGTACAGTAAATATACACCAGGCCCCTGCAAACTGCTTAAAGTGCAAATTACTCAGGGGAACTACAATTCATTGTCTCTGTGAATGTGAGAAGATTCAACAGTTCTGGCAGGCCGTGTGCATAGAGGTTGGCGGTATGATTGGACAACAGCTAAAGCCTGATCCATTATTGTGTCTGCTGGGACTTTTACCTGACTCATTACAAAAGTATAAGGACACAATAAACCTTCTCCTCATGGTGGCAAGGAAGGCGGTGATGACGAAGTGGGTGGGTGATGAGAATCCATCACTTTTATTGCGGAAAAATATCACTTCAGAGACAATCACTCTGGAAAAGCTGAGATTCTGTATCAACGGACAATATCATCTGTTTAAAACAAAATTTGGCATGGTGCTGAAACGAATGCAGGTAAAGGTAAATGATCTGTAGAAGAATAATAATACAGAAAGACTCATGAGAGCCATTGTACGTATTCTTGAGTTTGTGTGCTATTGTAATGGATCTGTATGTTGGTATTAATTGTACTAGTTGGATTGTTATAATTATACCAAAAAAGTTTCAATAAAAAAAAATAAAAAAATCAGTAAGGAGTAATATTGACCCTCGAGATCGTGCGAGTAATATTGACCTACTCTACTACAAATTGCTTTATTTTATTGGGGTGAGGGGAAGGTTTCTTCATAAATGGCCTGTTGGTCTTTTTTTAGGATATTCCGGGGTGTGCTTGTTGGTGTATTTAGTATCAATAGCCGCTTTTCCATTAAAGGGACTTTCAGCCATTAACCAGGATTTTGAAAGCCCTCCGAGCATTTCAACACAATTTTACCCGAGTAGTTTCAATTTTTCAAGTTGACACTTTCCCTGATAAAAAGGTCCTGGTCTGGGGTTAGGACTTTCAGATTACCCTGGGATGGCTGAGGTGCGATGTTATGTGCTGAGCAACGATGATTGGTGGACCCGTTTTTGCAGTGTTCTGACTTCAGCTTACCTGTCATATATAAGACCTGTGTGTTATTGTTGTTTTCTACTTTATAAGAGATTTATATTTAAGTGTACGTTTTCATTGAGAATGGACCAATGTTTTCAGGCGATCGCCTGCCTTCCTTCACATGCAGATCGCTGGGTTTTAATTACAATGTGGTACAAGACCACAAGCAAAAAGCCAATTGGGCTTTTTCCCTTTTGTGTGAACAAATGAGGGGACACGGGCTTCTCGAGCGGGCTTTGCTTGTTTGGCCTTTGATTTCTTATTACTGCCACCCACTGGACTGGAGGTGTAGTGCAGTTTTCTTTACTACTTCCCCATACGTTGATGATTTAAATTAATTTTCCAGGGCCTTTCAGAGCAGTGTAAACAGAAAGCACACAAATAAATACTTTTACCCGGGTAAAATAAAATCGCAGCTCTTCAAATCCCTGGACTTTCAGTGGAAAAGGGGCTAATTCTCCTGCGGCAAAACCCAGGTGCAATTGAGTTTAAGATCATAAGCTAATGGCTGGAAATTCTACTTCAGGATTTTTTGGAAGAGAGCAAAATTCATGGTTCCATCAATCATGGCAATCATGGTCATCTAATCCTGAAGCAGCATAGCAGCCCAGATTATTATACTACCCAGGGCCAGTTCTAGGCATGCATAAACGAGGGGGCAGGCAGAAATGTTAAAGGGGCATCATCATGGGTACACATTATGTGCGTGTTTATTGTTGTTGTTGATTACTGTTTTCTTTATGTGACTGGGGTAAACTGTGTAGTACTGTGCAATTTGCCAGACTGCACTGGTTTCCTCCCAGTTTGGCTTATTTGGAACATGTTGGGGTGGAAAAAAAAAGCTTTGTGTGGGTTGTTAAAATTTGGCCTGCTTTTCACAACATTTGGAATGTTTTTAGTAATTATTCCTATCAAAATAGTTGTCATTGGTGGCAGAAAAGTAAAAACCTGGACATCTCAAAATGTTGTGTTTTTTTACTCATTAATAGCTGATTTATTTTGAAAAAGAGAATCTGTTGAACATGACATCATTAATCAATGATGGTCATTGGTTAATCAATTGTCACTGTGAAATTATATTGGTCAATTGTAAACGCCCAAAACGCTGTTAAGAGTTCATCTAAAATACACTGAGATGCAGCCTTTACTTTGTTAAGCTTTGACTTGATGTTGAGAGACAGCATCATGCTGAAGAGGAAAATACAAAAGCTATCCAGAAAGCTAAAACCAGACCAGAACTTGCACAGACAGGTGTTGAAGCCAAAAAAACGGGCATCCGTTGCCAAATTTATTTATAAAATTTAAATTAAAAAAACAGGATATATTTATGCTTTTATGGCCTCCCGTTTCTTGGAGTTATGCTGCAAAATTTGTAAATGAAATAAGTCAATGTTTTGCTATGCATCGTAATCAAAAGAGATGCACTGAATCAGGTGAGAAAAAAAGTATACTTTGTTTTCTGACAGAGTTGAAACATGCTAATAATAAACCATTACCAATATCAATATAACTCACCACACTTTCATGTAGCTCAACTTAAGAACCACCTTTCATTTTAAATCACAAACCTACTTTAGGTAGTTAATGTTAGCTTTGGCTCCATTATTATGCTAACAAAATCAAACAGACAGCTAAGTAACATTTTCCTATTTATTAATCATTTTTTGTTTGTTGCTTTCTATCATAGAACATAATATTCAGCTTTCAACATATATTAGCCTGTAATGTTAGCTACCTAGCAAAATGATTCCTCAACTGTTGGAGTAGAAATGCTTGCATGAAAAGAGCTTCTTAAATTAAAGTGACTTTTACCTACCCAGAACAGAGTTTGGCCAGTATGCTGTAATTATACAATTCTGTATGTTTGCTTTTTATTATCAACACGTTATTGTGAGGGTTAGGCTCCTAGACATTCAGAACAATGGTTGTGGTCATATGGAAGTAAAATAGTATCATTAGAATCAGACATTTTTTAGACATTGGATTTATGACACTGAATTTATCCTGTGCAATTATGTAGGTGAATTTTTTTTTGTACTTAAAATTTGCCAGCAAAAATTCACCTGCAAGAATTCGCCTGAAAAAATGTACCTGCAGAAATTCGCCTGCAAAAATTCACCTGCAGAAATTCACCTGCAGAAATTCACCTGCAGAAATTCGCCTGCAAAAATTCACCTGCAAAAATTCACCTGCAAGAATTCACCTGCAGAAATTTGCCTGCAAATGTGTTGCCGCTTCTTCCAGTCACTTCAAAACAAGAGCATCTGTGGACAGGGTTGGGGCACTAGCTGTCATCAGGTCAGTCAAACATTTCATTCAGTTCCATTAGATGAAAAAAAAATACAGAATCTCAAATGGGTGTTAATTACCTGACGTTTTGTAATAATATATTTTTGGCAGAAAAATCTCATCACTGATCTTCATTAAGCCACTATCCAGCAAACTGTTAAGAGACTCTCCTCTGCCCAAGGCAATGGTGTGTCACGTGATCAAATAAGCGTAATCCGATTGGCTAAAAGACGCTCGACTCGATCGAGTGTTGATTGCTTTAACAACCATTTGAGATTCGGTATTTTTTTTTCATCTAATGGAACTGAATGAAATGTTTGACTGACCTGATGACAGCTAGTGCCCCAACCCTGTCCGCAGATGCTCTTGTTTTGAAATGACCGGAAGAAGCGGCAACACATTTGCAGGCGAATTTTTTCAGGCGAATTCTTGCAGGCGAATTTCTGCAGGTGAATTTTTGCTGGCAAATTTTAAGTACAAAAAAAAATTCACATACAAAATTGCACAGGATAAAAATTCAGTGTTATAAATTCCATATCTAAAAAATGTCTGATTCTAATGAGACTATTTTACTTCCATATGGTCATGCTTTTTCTTTTCTTCTTCAGACTTTGACATCAAAATAATTAAGTGAAATGGTCTAATTTGTCTGTTTGGTTGTATATCCCCCTCTCTGTCTCTTCATTAAACCTGACAAACATCAGTCAACAGATGGATTTTATGAGTACCAAACATGTAGTGGCTTTTTGGGATCTTTCAGTCTACTTCATGTTGTCAGATGGGTGCTATGTGAATGATTTCCATGGGGGTGGTTTATAGGTTGCTTTTGGTAAGCCTCCTTAGCCTTCTTTCCCTCAATAAAGCAAATTATCATTTAAAAATTGCATTTTATGTTGCCTCGGGTTATATCTGTCCGATATTAAAGTTTGTTTGATGATCTGAAACATTTAAATTGGACAAAAAAACTGGTTAATATCCTCATAGTTTGCCAGCACCTTTGGTAACACATCTGTTAAAGAGTTTGAGCATATTATGTCCAAGGCTCTTTGCCCTGCTCCAGGTCTCTGACTCCATTAACTGGGAACTAATGATGCAAGCATTACCCAATTTGCTTGTGCAGCATTAGAAGGCCATTAGACTCCTATCTGATCATCACTAATAAAAGAATCAAAATTGCGGCAGTGTTCACCCTATCACAAATAATGTTGACTCAGTGTTGCCTTTTTTAATCAGTTTCTGTCTATTTAGCCAGCAGAAATCACAGGAAAACTGACTATGTGCGCAAATGCAAAGGCTTTTGAATGACTGCCTTAATCTGCTGAGTGAATATGGTGTCGCTCATAGCGAGAGAGAGAGAGAAAAATTAAATCAACAGCCAAACAGCTAAAGGAGAAAGAAATGACAATAGAACAGCACATTTTTGAAGGGGATAGGCATCTGAACATAGCTGTTGCAGCTGGTAGCAACTACTTAAAATGACTAGTTATAAACCAGCTGGTGTCACTGGTTGTTAAATCAAATCAGTTTCATAGCTCAAGTCAATCTGAAGCATGAATTACGCCTTTTCATTGAGTTAACTGTAAACACACTAATTTTAAATTATTATTTAAAATTATTATTCCAAGAAAAACATGGAAAATTATGTTTTTAAAGATATAAGAGGAAAAAAATGCTGAGCAATGTCTTCTTTCTACTGATGAACCAAAACTAAAATCAAAACTATCTGGAGATTTAAAAAAATGTATTTCTCTGCTACACACTATTTATTGAGGAAAAGTTATTCAACAACAAATCATGTAGTGTATAAAAGATTAAGCTGATACAATATGTCAAAGGTATCAAGAGTCGGACTCTCGCATCTCAAGAGGAAGACTTTGATGGTCTAATTCAGATGTGTATGACCTAATTTCAGCTAAAATGAGAAGAGTAAAATAATGGACCACAAAAAAGGGAAGCAGCAACGTTTTGGAGGCAACAGCTGTTGAATCAGAACACCAGCAGCAGGATAGAGAAAGATGCCTTACTTTGGTTTGAGCTACTAATTTTGGAACCGGGTTGGTTTGCCCAGACATGTGGGTCCACACGTGGCAAAAAAGGTAGACTTGCTTCCAGTGTTGCAGAAAATTTTGTGACCAATGTGACTGCAACTTGTAGTTATTATAGTTCAACTGATGGATAAACTGTAAAAAAAGGGTTTCTTAAACCAGTCCTTTTGAGCCATCCCAGTGCCCGTACAAGTCACACATCCCTTACAGATGCAGGTTTTTTATAGTTATTTTAGCCAGCTTAAAGATCAAGATAAACTTTATCATCCCCAAGGGGGAAGTTGTTTTGCAGCTAGAAGAGAACAAATGCAAAGAAAAATACAAATACAACTGACAGAAAGAATAACCACAACATTCATTATACAGCTAGGATACACACATAGGCTAGTACAGTCTCTGGGCTTATCAGGTCAAATTATTATTGAGCCTGACACTAACAGAGAATGAACATTTGTACTTTTTTGTATTGCACTTTATTATCATGTGAGCAGATAGCAGTAACCTGTAATTATGGTACAGACCTAGTTTAAGTGAGCAAAGATAGCTTTAGTCTTCCTTGTGACTTGAATTAAACAGTTCTAGCATAAATCTTAAAAGGTCGCTACCTTAAAATGCACATTTTGGAAAAGCCAGAAAATCTTCCCAGTTTGCCCTTCCCCTACATCATACAACAGCTGGTTATTTACATGAAGATGAAAAGAGTAGGACTGGGGGTTAGTGTGACAGAGCAAGGGCTGAACTCTGAATCCCCTGTAGTCTAACTCTGTATGACAGAGTTAAGGCTCCTACAGAGCCAGTCCGCGCGAACTCAAGGCGAACTCGATGCAGACGTCAATGGCACACACATACTTGGTGTCACACAATATACTGCTCAGCAGGAAAAAGTCTTCACGCCTTACTGTTTTATATGTGACACTGAGAATTTAATAAAGCATGTTTTTGATTTTAATTTTATAGAGGTGTAGAAAACTACAGTTTTAAATTAGTTCTCTCACTACTGCTTCCGCACAGTTGGTACTAATAAAAAATCTGGCCAAAAATATTAATTTATTCCAAGAGTCACCTCCAACATTATTTGTGACACAGTAGTTTGCCAAGGCAATACAACACACTGCTCTGAGCAACCAGTTGTGTTTCACTGACACTCTCTACGCTACACTGGCAGGTGTACGACGGGTGGCTTGGAGGAGAAGAAACGGGTCAAGGCGCCCAACTAGTTGCTCAGACTTGCTGCTATGTGTCAGGAAGTATTCAAAGTGTTTCTTGTTGTCCACCATCTTTATGTCCTTCACAAAGGTATTGTATTCCCCTTCTTTGCCTCTAGTCTGGTTTAATGGTTTTATATACAACCTACCTTTCTTTTTTTGTTTTTCCAAAGCTACAAGGCAAATTAGCTCTTCCTCCATGTCCGATGACGCCATGGCAGAAAATGTGGGAAATTTAGGAATTTTTCATGAGAAATGTAGGACATTGGTACGCTCTACTATTAGATTTCAAACATCTGTGGACAGTGTACGCGGAGTCTGCACTGTTCACTGCGTTCAGTATGCCCACTCTGTGGGAGCCTTTAGACTAAAGGTTTCTTCCACCGAACTTGAAGTAGTAGAGTACATAACAAAGAAGAAACCCGCACCTCTGATTTGGTCTTGTCAGCTTGGGAGGACGGCGAGGTGGAAGGAGCAGCTGCTTCAGGTTTCTGCTGGAAGACAGAGAATTGGCTGTTAGACATAAGGACGAGAAAATCATAAAAATGAGAAGAGACAGAACATTTAGATGAGCATGGCAAAGGGCATGGTGGGAAGGGAAAAGTGAGGCAGTGGGAGCAGAGAGCTAATTAGGAATAAAGGAGGATTTTCTCTACAGCAGCAGAACACTTCTCACACAATAGAAAGAGTCCTGAGTCCTAAAGGTTTAGGCAACCTTCATGAGCCTGTTGATGACCCCTGAGAAAGATTATGAGCATGGCTGGATCTTTATTCTGCAGTGATGTGATGTTTCACCATACAATGGATTTCTGTGTTCATAACTGTTTAACAATTTGAAGTCAATCATTCTACAGACAGAAAGGCTACAGATGGAAAACATTTAATCTTCCCAGGAGTGGACAGCAATCTCACCCCATGATCAGGGTGTTGAATGCTCAAAAAATTACCCAAAAAACCTGCAGCTCTACCTCAGACTCTACAGGCCTTAGCTAGGACGTTAAATGTTTGAGTTAAAGTCAAGACGTTTAGAAAAAGACTGTTTGGATTGTCTTGAGGAGAAAGCACAAGCCTGGTCCATGACAAGCGTCTGAAGAGACGACAACCGGGGCGAATGATGAACCCACAGTGAAGGTAAAGCCACAAAAAGTGTTTGGTTAAGCTGCTGAATTCACTCTGACGTGACACACGTCTGTCTGTTTTCCCTGAGGAAGTGTTTGAGAAAAGTTTTAGACTGAGCTTGACTGATTAAGTTTGTATCTGCGTGTGTTAGTGTATGCACAAATCAACCTTTTTCAGTCACATTTAAGTGTGTAGATAATATTAGTATTCAGATGACTCAAATATAAACTAAAATACTCAAATAATACATAGTTATTAATATCATTACATTTTTGGTGAAGCATCTGATTAAAACAGATTTTTCATTCATGACTGAATTCCAACCCATGTTTCTAAATCCAGTTTATGTTCATGTTGGACATCTGCATATTGTGGCTTTTTTATTTTTAACTATATAAATAATAAGAGCTTCATTTGCTTCCATCAGATGAAACTGATGACATAATTCATACTTTACACATTTCTGTTCATATATAATTTGTGGTATGCAATTTATACAAAGGTTTACCATAGAAAGCAGACTTTTGGAGGAAAAATTGATGAAAATATAAAAATTTTAGTTATTCGTGGCAGCCCAAAACAACTGAGCTGAAAATAAAATTAATCTAGGTATTACAATGGCTATTGCAATGGCCTAGTCAAAGTTCAGACCTCAACCTGAATGAAATGTGGTGGGACTTAAAGAGATAGGTTTGAACCTCAATGAAATGAAAGGATGTAAACAAATGTACAGAAAGCAGTTTTTGAATCCTGAACAGAAAAATCATAAGTGGAAGAAAAATAGAAGCCCACACTCAGGCCTACAAGGACAGTATTGTGAGGAGATAGTTCCTTCCTGTCCAATATCAGGCAGGAAAGCTCAGTTTCTGGCGCTGCACGGACAGAGGCGGATGAATAAAGGATAAGGAGGAACAGATAAAGACTTTAGGGAGAGACACAAAGAACAAAGTAAGGAAAGGTTCATTTTCATTTCTCCATTTGCATGCACAGCGCTTTCATGTTCAGGACACTCAGGAGACTTCAAACCAAGTAAGAGAAAAGCTCTGCTAATGCTTTCAACAGCGTAGTGCCCACAAAATCCGTCATAAAAGCAGGTGAGCAACAAGAAATGAAAGCACTACCATCATTACTGCCATTCTCAATCTGTCGCTGCGACCTGTTCTGATCCTCTCCCATCAGCTTCTTCAACGCAGAACTTCCTACAGCTCTTCCACTGACAGCTAACAGATTTAACTGATGCAACCATGACCTTGTGTGCATCTCACTCTTATTTATGCTTTACCATCTGGATGTTTGCTCCCTTTCTCCATGCATCGCAGGTTTCCCTGGAGATTTTCACTTCGTCTAGCTTAAGCTTCTCCTCTCAGCTGCTGAACTTCTGATTTCAGAAGGCACTGAGAGTTATAATATCCAAAGGATGTGGAATAGAAAAACAGAACACAGCCATGCAAAAAGCAAAGTGTTTCATAGTATTTTCTAGAATGTGAGAGATAACTTGTAGACGCTAATGGGAAAAAAACTGTGTGAGCTTGGTTTATTTAAATATTTGCTTTTTTGCTCTCATTGCTACGGTTTATTTAAATATTTGCTTTTTTGCTCTCATTGCTACAGTTTATTCAGTTTTCACAAAAAAACTGGCCAAAGGTCCTAAACCATTTTTTTGCACTGCAAGCAATGGTAATCGTACTGACAGTTTGTCAATGACCTTTAATCCCAGGTGAGAAAAAGACAAAAGCTAAATGAAGCTTATTTGGAATGAGTAAAACTATAATGAAAATTATTGAGCCCCAATTATTTTTTTTCTAGTACAAACTACAAAAAAGAAATAAATGGGGGCAGGGGTCTAATTCTAGTTATTTGAGAAGGAAAAAGTTGCAAAAGCAGCCAATGAGCCTTTATGTTTGCTTTAAATTCATATTCTCTTCATGATTTTTGGATTAGGGAGTTTTTCCTCTCCACTGTCGCTACATGCATGCTCAGTGTGAGGGATTGCTGCAAAGTCAATGCAAGCAACTGTCCACTGTCTCTACATGCTCATCCAGGAGGAGTGAATGCTACAAGTCACTGACTCTATGCAATCTGCTGGGTGTCCTTAGAAAAACGTTTAACCAGTTTGAATAGTGAAAAAGTGAATTTCACTGCACAATTATTTGGAATGTATCTACGTGACTTAAAATCTGTATGATTCCATTGAATTGACTTTGTAAAGTGCCTTGAGGCAACATGTGTATGTATAAATAAGCTCATTTGAATTGGATAAATCTGTTGTGCTCCGCCCCCATTTGTGGACAGTAAAATGTGCAGGAATGTGAGAGTTTTTGAATTTTGCTTTAATTTTGGAGCCCTTTGCAGAAACGGCAGGAGCAGAAACATAAAACGCACACTGACATTAACTGCAAGCCCGACGTATCCGAGTTTGAAAAAATAACTCATTGCATCTTTTTCTTTGATGTAAAAACAGGTCCTACATTCCTACACCAAAATAGTTAAAAAGCTTTATTATACTTTAGTCTTCAGAAATAGTTCTTATATAACATTGGGATTTTCCTAAAGACATTTTAACACTGTATTATGAATAATAGCAGTTTTTTTCTCTGATCTCTTCAAAGATTATACAGCCTCAATGATTATGACCCATCAGCGGGTAATTTTGGTTTGGATCAAAATAAAAAGCCAAAAAGCACAAACCAAAGGAAATGGGCAAGAAAAAACCCTAAATACTTTGCATTCCTGCTGAAAGTGCCCTAAACACGTAATATTCTTTATGCTAATTTCTCAATTTATTATACTGACTCTTCAGCTAGTCAAAGGATATTTTGCAATGTAGATTATGATGGAAGGATCTTTTCATGATATGCAATATTCGAAGGTTTAGCAACTGCATGCCTTATAAACTCAGACAAATGTCTTGAATCAGAAGCCAAAGTTAGAACACAAGGAGCAAAAAAACTATAAAAGTCTAACTCTCTACTGCTTCAGATCAAAAATACAAAACACCTTTTGGCCTCTAATGCTAAAACCAGACAAGATTTCCAAAAATAGGGGATCTAACAAACATCACCTGCTCCTTTCGTCTCTAAACCACCACAGGCAGAAAACTAATGCTGACTACTGAGGGCAGGACAGAGAAATGTTTTCATCTTTCTCCATTTACATCCCTCTCCCTTATCAACTGTTAAGGCATCAAAACACGGCTTCTTCTTGTTGCCTGTGGTGGGGAATTCAGAACATTTTCTACTCTCTTCGCTGATTCTGTTGAGCTCTTTCAGGGTTTTCCCCCTCCCCGTTAAAGCCTCCTCTTCCTTCTCTTTGGACTTCAGCGCTGCAGGAGATGTTAGCCCAGGTTTAAACATGCAAAGACGGGCCGCTGAGGACGATAAAAAGAAAGAAGCTGGAGGGTAAGAGGCATGAGTGAAGGGGATGGAGACTGCAGGGGGATGAGAAGAATGCAAAGAACAAGAGGACTGTTGTGAGGTGGATAACAGGATGAACAGAGACTGAATAGATATAGGACTTAAAAAGGAAAGTGGGTTTATAGACATAATATCAGAGTGGATGCTATGCTACCTTTCATTAGCTTTAAGCATTTAAACTGGATATATTGGCATTATTTAAAGCTCAGTTGAGTTCATTTATATATCGGCAATTTGCAACAAATGTCATCTCAAGGTACTTTCACAAGAAAAACAGAGAAATGTCCAATAAAAACAGTTCAAAGCAATACAAACAGACATACATATATACACATATACAGGGGTTGGACAATGAAACTGAAACACCTGGTTTTAGACCACAATAATTTATTAGTATGGTGTAGGGCCTCCTTTTGCGGCCAATACAGCGTCAATTCGTCTTGGGAATGACATATACAAGTCCTGCACAGTGGTCAGAGGGATTTTAAGCCATTCTTCTTGCAGGATAGTGGCCAGGTCACTACGTGATACTGGTGGAGGAAAACGTTTCCTGACTCGTTCCTCCAAAACACCCCAAAGTGGCTCAATAATATTTAGATCTGGTGACTGTGCAGGCCATGGGAGATGTTCAACTTCACTTTCATGTTCATCAAACCAATCTTTCACCAGTCTTGCTGTGTGTATTGGTGCATTGTCATCCTGATGCACGGCACCGCCTTCAGGATACAATGTTTGAACCATTGGATGCACATGGTCCACAAGAATGGTTCGGTAGTCCTTGGCAGTGACGCGCCCATCTAGCACAAGTATTGGGCCAAGGGAATGCCATGATATGGCAGCCCAAACCATCACTGGGGCTTCTCCACACCGTAACTCTCCCGGATGTGGGGAAAACAGTAAAGGTGGACTCATCAGAGAACAATACATGTTTCACATTGTCCACAGCCCAAGATTTGCGCTCCTTGCACCATTGAAACCGACGTTTGGCATTGGCATGAGTGACCAAAGGTTTGGCTATAGCAGCCCGGCCGTGTATATTGACCCTGTGGAGCTCCGGACGGACAGTTCTGGTGGAAACAGGAGAGTTGAGGTGCACATTTAATTCTGCCGTGATTTGGGCAGCCGTGGTTTTATGTTTTTTGGATACTTTCATATATGAGCAGATTAGACTAAATCACACAAAGTTTAGTTTGATTTTATATATAATTAAGTTATAAAAAAGTTATTGGTAAATCTTCTATATAAGGAAGGGCAGCTAACTGCATCAAGTTTGCAGCAATCTGTTCAGACTGAGCGAATATGTAGCAACAGATGGCCACGTAAATCCACCAACTGGCTAGTGACAAATAAGACTAAATGGAAGTTGTGTTTCACAAACCAGGACGTAAACATGAACATCATTTTGTCTATAGACACAATAATAGCTATAGTTAAGGGGAAAACTAGGTATACTCCATTATTCCTCAGCTAACTGAGTCACCTTTAGCAGCAACAACTTTCAGTAGTTGTTTTCTGTCTGACTCTCAAATCAATGTGGAGGACCTAGAACAGCATTTGAATCAGTTGGAGGTTTGGACTTTGACTGGGCCACTGCAGCACATATGTTTTCAGTGATTCAGTTGCAGATCTGCTGGTGTGTTTGGGATCATTGTTCTGTTGATGAACCTAATCGAGCCAAGCTTCAGCTGTCATACATTGTCATACAAAGGACGGTAAAATGTAAATATTTGTGATGTTGGGATGGGGTTAAGAAAATTAGGATCTTTTTAGAAATTTAGAAACTTTTAAATGGGGAGAAAAAAGCTTTAAACCTCTGTCCAGTAATCTGCCATTATCAAGCCTGCTGAGGACAACAGAAATATTACGTCACCACTGATACAAAAGGCAAAGAAATGTGAACTCTTCTGTGCACATCAGAGTGGGAGAGAGCTCAGAGTTGTTGAGCAAAAAAATAAAGCAAGAAAAAAACAGAGGAGCCAAGGCTGTGGACACAGCAGGCAGGACAGTCCTATGACTAACACAGACAAATAAGGCTGAGAATAAGCAAAGTAACCCCTGAGGCAACTCTGCTGCTCTCTTGTGACATTTTTAGGCCAATCGGTGGAGTCATCACAGAGGTTTTGCAAGATGCACGCTGATGTATCGTTGATTTGGCTTACACTGAAATAAGACCCACAACACACACAGATACACCCCTACTAATCCACCCATGAAGGAACAATAAACCCACGCTACAGGAGCAGACGAAAAGGACAAAAGGCCCTCACATACTCCAGCACGGACAGAGTTCTCTGAGATTCATTTATCTGCTTTACTGCGACTCATCTGAAAACTGATGCATTGAAGCATAAAGCAAACATACATACAGAATAAAATGTCTTTGTAGTCTCAAAGCCGTAATATTAAATCGATTAATCAAAGACAAAGTATTTAAAATCAAATGTACAGAAACTCTGATTCATATTTCTGAGGATGCCCATATTTGGCATCATTATCTGTCCTAGAGATCCAATCAGAACATCGGGTTCATAACTGGCATTAAAATGTTCCCTTCAGTGGTTCCCCTACTATTATATTGGTATTTAGAACATGTCTATATCTTTTCCTTTTATCAAACAAACTAAAAATATTTATGTTATACATCATATTTATGTCATTTCTGTCTCTACATGGTCTATGGGTAATCACAATTATTTTGATCAATATTTGAATCCCTGCTATTTGAAATGATAATTCATTAGGATTTGACAATCTATTGCGATTGAAAAACAGTAAAATTGCCTTAAACATGAAGTTTTCTCTGATATTCTCTCGGTTTGGCTTTTAAGACTATGATGCATTAAGAAACAGTCTCATTTTACAGCACAATGTTGAACGCCTTTTACTCATCATACAAAGTTTTCTGTCAAAATAAAATTAAACAAGCAGATTCCTTACTGTACTCAACAAAACAGAACTGGACCCCCTGAGTGTTTATTCTGTTTTCAACACAAGCTGCAGCTGAGCGTTACCGTAGTCCGCCCTTTTCTCTTCTCTCTTTCACCATCTGTGAGAAACTACTTAAAGTGATAATGAATTGTTTTTAGTAATTAACTTGCATATAAAAGCAGAGCTGCCTGTGTGGGCAACAGAAACAGATCCTGGATCACAGTCTGGCTGCTGGCAACGCCTCAGAGAAACACAGAGAAACAAGAGAGGAAGAGGAGGAGAAGCGGAAAATGAGAGAAAGATTGCTCTGTTGGTGTGCACCAGTGTCTCAGCCCTAGGTGAGTTTGATCTAAAGTGTTTCCAGTTATTGTTTTTAGGTTTTCTGGTTCCTTGCTGATTCAAATCTTGCAGCAGGAAATACAATTATATTAGTGTGATTCTCTTGAATACAATGTAGAAAAACTTTTATATCATGTTTATTAGCTTTTAATCATTTACAGTGGTTAGACATGACAACGTGTTAAACAATCAGGCCATGATAAATTGTAGTCTTTTTTGGTAGGAGTCTATCAGCATCCCACGTCTTGACTGGGATGCTGATCTACAGTGTTTTAGCAAACATCTAAAACTGATCAAAACTTTGCAATTTTATCCTTCCTGATAAAAATCCAGTTAAAGAAAGCAACCCCATAGAATGATGCTGCCACCACCATGTTTCACTGTGGTTATGGTGTTCTTCCGGTGATCCTTGGTGTTGTTGATCCGCCAAAAATACAAGTACAGCTCAAAAAATGTTAATATTGTGGAAAAATGTTTGTCACTCATTTCAAAAAGTAAAACTCAGATATTATATAGATTCATTACACAGTGTGAAATATTTCAAGCCTTTAATTCTTATTTTTATCATTAAGGCTTACAGATAAAAACCCAGAATTCAGCATTTTCGAAAATTTTAATATTACATAAGATCAATAAAAAAGGATATTATAAACAAAAATGTGAGGCTTCTGAGAAGTATGTTGATTTCTATTTACTCAATACTTTGGTTGATTTTTGACACATGTAGAAAACAGCCAGCCCAAGCATTGATGGCTGTCTAAATTATACCATGTTATATAAATACCGTGGAGCTGTGGATTATTTTGTACCTTCTCCTGACCGATACCTTTGTGCAAGAAGATCCTTTGTGACATTTCTGCAAACTATGGCTTTAGCAAAAGGATGCAAATGATCAAATGTCAGGAAAATCATACAAGGACTGCTAAGTTTGATTCCCAGTTAATCAGATGTAAAACTTATAGCAGCTGTGAACTCAAGAACACCAAAAGCTTAATCTGAACCAGAAATTGCTTCAACAAAGTATTAAATTAAAAGCTTGCACACCTTTGCAACTTGGTAATTGAATTTTTAAAAATATTCCTTCTGACATATTTGTTTGTTTCTAGTTGAATTGTACAGGATGGGTTAAATTAAAGGTGGAAATGAATCATCATGCACAGGCAGCCCTTCAGTCTAAAATACACAGAAAAAGAAAGTCAGCACACTCAAAAAGACCAAAAACTGTTATCTTTGACTGTATTCGTAAAGTCTTTGCATCAGTTCTGGTGTTGGCTGTGCAGTAATTAGGGCTGAAAGGGCTTTCACTGCATTTACGTGGTTATATACCTAGAAAATGCCATTATTGTAATGGATCTAAAGACAAAACAGGTCAGCAGCAGCAACAGAACCAAAAGCAAAGTCAGATGATGGCAAAAATCAGCGCCAGAATGCATTCTTGTAAGAAAAAGGACCAAAACAAAAAGTCTGTTTCAGCTGTTCACTATACATTGTTAGTGTTTCAAGAATATATGAACGATAAAGATTTATAAATATCAAGCTGTATATTTAGAGAGGGCTTCAAAAATATGTGAAAGTTAATCCCTGCTGAGTGGGGTGGGATGTTTTCAACAAGGAGGAGACATACAAGCTTAAGGGAAGGAAAAAGTTGTAATTTTGCATAAGGATGATTTCTGTCCTCTGCATATTCTAGCCTCAACCCCCTCCCCACCCCGCATCGAACCCCCCAGCTAACATGTTACATAAAACAGCCTCCAAGCACTACAGCTGTAACAATAACATGCACTGACTGAAAACACGTGCTGGTGATACTCACTGAAGCTCCGGCCAAGGCCTCCTGGTCGCAGTACTTCTTCCTCTCATATTTGTCCCGGATGAAGACTTCCACAGCTCTAGAGCTCGGAGTTAAGGACTGAATCTGAACAAAAGTCATCAAGTGCTAACAAAAGTTATCAGTTTTATATAAAAGCTGTCGAAGATTGCAGATGAAAGATGTTCTGCACAGCAATGTCAAGAACAAGCTGCAGGAACTTCCAAACCAGGGCTGCATGAACCAAATGAGATCTTTCTGGTTTTTGCAGGTCTGGAAGAGAAAAAATTTGTCTGTCCTTCTGGTGTAAGTACAGGCCTTCAGAGTAGAAACATAACATGGCTTCAGAAAAGTGCTAAAAGTCATATCTCAGACTTCTCATTTTTTCACAGAGATTTTAGTGCCAACCGAGTACCTAATGACTAACAAGAAACTGAGGTTCTGTTGAACTTGCCTTGGTTACACACAGTTAACATATAGCTATTAGTTTACATCCACTCATCATAGGCATGGATGCATTATTACTTGGCTTTTAGTTATTTATTGGATCTATGTTTTCAGGATGGAGGGATTTTATACCCTTTTTTATGCATTGTCCACAAATTGTTTCGATTTGTGTTTGGGACCACTGTCCTGTTGGGACAACTTATTGTGTCTACGTTTTAACCTTCTAGCCGTTGATTTAAGTTTAAAATATCTCTAGGCAGTCCTAGTTTATTATTCCATTCATTTTGTGCAGTGTATCAGTAGCGCTGGAAGCGCAAGAGACCCGCAGCAA
This sequence comes from Crenichthys baileyi, assembly GCA_036173005.1. Taxonomy (NCBI): domain Eukaryota; kingdom Metazoa; phylum Chordata; class Actinopteri; order Cyprinodontiformes; family Goodeidae; genus Crenichthys; species Crenichthys baileyi. The sequence goes on along the minus strand of JAHHUM010002047.1, from coordinate 592,602 downwards.
GATGTGGCCACCACCATGCTTGACAGTTGCTAGTGTTCTTAGGTTTGTCAAGTCTTTATTTCACAATGCTGAAAAAATAAAAGAAGAATTGGCAGAATTGGCCTGGAAACGGTAGGTCTATGTCTTTGTCTTCAATTGGAGGAGAGGCCCTGCCAGTATAGATCATTTCAGACCAGGTTGTTTTTTCTTTTTAAATGTTGCAGTTTTGGTTGTAGTGCTGAGAAAATTACAGGAGTTAAAGAGAAACGTAATCAACACTTTAAATGAAGATCTTTACACATACAGCATATGAAGAATGTGTTGAAATAAATCCTTTAAAATGTATGTTGTTGTTTTTCCCGTAGCACACCTGTGAAACACATGAAATAAAAACAAAAAAAGCTATAGCATCAAGAAAAGTTTGGCCATGATTGTAACTTTGGTCTTTGACACATTAGCTGCTGTTTTAATCAGGGACTGCTTCATAAACCTGCAGCGCAATGCGGACCTGCTCCAGCTAAAATAAGAAAAACAGGAAGAAATCAAAGCTAAACAGCTACAGATCAGAATCTGGGGATTTTCCATTGATTGGAACTGATCTGTGATCAGCAGGTCAAACATTAACAAACCCAGATTTTTTTCCAAATTATTCCCAAACTCCCAAAGTAGGCAAGTCTATAAACTTATTAACCAACACTATATAATTTGATGCGTTGTGTTGAGTTCAATAAAACAAATCTTATAAAGGTTAGGGACGTAGGCTTCTGTGCATAAAATGTTGATAATCTTATAAATCCTTTATTTTCTGTTGGATTCAAACATAGTACATCTTTCATAGATGCTGCAGCTCGTTTATTTCTCATTTATGTTTTATAGTCTGAATGAAAAAAGTCAGAATCAGCTGGTCAGATGTTAAATAAAAACAGAAAATCGGTTTGAGAGGTTTGGAAAAGCCCAATTGGTGCATCTCCACCGGATACAGTGGAAAAATAAACATGCTGATAGAAACAGAACAGCTGATATTTAGTTTCTCCAGGTATGAAGCTCATCAGGTTTATTTTGTGGAAAGTTTTCATCATTTTTTTAATGCAAACATGTAGTTTAGAACAAAGTCAGCATGTTATAGTGATCAATCAGTTAAGAGTTTAAAGATATTTAGTTATGAAACCGTTTGTTTGCATTTGGAAAACTGCCGCTGTAAACAAACTCTATATCACATATGCAAGTGTGGACGCAAACTCTTAAGCTCGCACTATTCCACCCCACACTGTCACAGCAGGAGCATTAATCCTAAACCTCTTATCTCCCCATTTCAGCAGCAATGCCTCCGTCAGATCAAGTAATAGACGTCAAAACATTGAGGAGCGATGACCACCCACACGGGTGGAGCCAAGAGATAGAAGAGGCAGGCTGCTGGAGATGCATCTCAAACACGGCCTTTATTTATCACAGTTGAGTGGAAACAGCAGAGCAGAGAAGATGCAACTCGCCGTGCTTCTCGGGAGGATAGTTGGTTACTGTGAGCCAAATGACAGCACCGTTATGTGAGACACGACTTCTGGGTAGTGTCTGATTAGGGTGGAACAAGGAAGCCACAAAACATCCAAAACCAGATTTAGGAACTAATATATATAAAAGGCCCAATTGTTGATTTGACACATGAATCATATCTGGTCACAAAGATGACTGAAACATCTTATCATTCAGGATTTCTTTTATCAAACAGGGCCCAGTGCTAAGTGATCAACGTTTCATCGTGGTAATTAGTGAAGTAATTTATACTTTTAAAAATGAATTACTACTTCTGACGAAGACGGGGGGAATGGGAAATAAAAGAGGATCTTTTGGTGTGAAATTATCCGCATTTGAAATGTATTGTAATGGTTATATAATCGTAACTCTATGTGTGTAAAGGAATGTGATGTTTTTCCCTGATAGGGAAAAATTATTTAAAAATCAACAGAAAATGTTAAAGGAAGCTTTTAATCTGAAAGAGATGTCAAATGTCAAATCTCCAGTTTGGAAAGCATTTCTAAAAATCTCAACTCTTCAAACTAAAAACATAATTTGCATGTGAAGAAGTGCAGGAAAAGTTTTGCCAAACATCCCTGTTAGTGTGAATAAGGCCTCACGATCAGCCGTCATGCAATGAATGGAGATCAGTGCACCGCTCAGAGCTCCCAGCTGAACGCATAAACGCCGCTTGTGACTCAGTTTATAAAAGCTGTCAGGTTTTTAATATCATCAGCTGCTGGGAATAAATCCTGCTTGAGAAGGTGTTTGTAGCTCATGCTCGCAGCGCTGCTGATAAATACCAAGCAGAGACCAGTAATGGAGTGTGGATTGCGCAGAGCACACACAACGTTTAAGTTGGAGATATTAACTTTTGGCATCTATGGTCAATCCAACAAGATGAGACTGTTTTCATAACTACCATGTAAAAAAACCTACAGTTATGGAATGCTGCTGTTAACTCTTTCCCAGTTTTTGTTTGACGTTGATAGACCTAAAACCATTAAAGTTTTAATCTGATTAAGTTCAATGAAATGGGCAAGCGTTGCATTTCTTTCCATATATTTGTCAGTTAAATCAGATAATACTACTGCATATTAAGAATATACCAGAGAATACTGACATGGACCTGGGGCTGGGCGTGTTGGTAATAATAAAAACAGGCATGGGTCAATTTTAGCTTTTTCTGCCCTCTTTAGCTGAGCATAGATGAGAAAACGTTCATAATCAGACACGGACACTGAATTTATTTTAGTTTATTTTGTGTTTTATATGTTTATTAAGTTTGTTTAAGAGTTACAGCCGACAAGATACAAAAACCTATAAATACACTGGTATTTCTATAAGAAATATATGTATTTAGTCTCAATATATATGAATATTTTACCTTTAAAAGCTTATAATTTAACCTGTTTTTACTTTTGCAAGTCCCATGAGCATGTTTGTTGTAATAAAAAGTTATTTTTCATTACAGATTTCTGGATTTGTGTGTATTGTGGGGCCCAATATGTAAATATAGTAGTTACAAGTAAAACATATACCACATCATGTAGGTGGAGTTGTGTTGAAAAAAAATTAAACCAAACAAGGATTTGCTTAACATTTTTGTATGTGAATTTAAATTATTCAGAAACTGCCCAAATAAGCTCAGACCATGAAGGGTTAAGACAACGGTTTACAAGGAAGGGGGCCGGGGTGAATCTGTGGCCCTCAAGATTGGTTCGAGTGGCCCTCATCCCGATTTCAAGAATGGTACAAATTTTTTGTTATAATAATTATGGGCCTTTAGAAAGACAAAACAAAATCAGGGCAACTTTTTTAGTGAATGAGATCTTTCAGACAAATTAAATCGTCTTAAACTGGAAATGTTGGGTACAACACAAAGTATTCATCTTTTGTCAAGTGAGCTTTTTGCTATTATTTCATGTAAACAGGAACACAAACATCCAGACCTTTGACCTTTACTTAAAAACAGACTTGGCCACTTCCACTTATTAAACTTTGCCTAACAAAAAAAAAAAATGGATAATCGACCCACACTGTGTTCTTGTTACTGAGAATGCACAAAAAAGGTCTAGACAGAGAAAATTTAAAACAACTGACTGAAAAGATTTATGCCATAAAATCCTTCTTTTGTTTTTTTTTTTTGTTGTTTTTTTTTTACCGTGTCCTGTCCGGCAGAGTAGCGCTCACAATTGTTGTCTGAGTGCCAAGAAATTGCCCAACAGATTTACTTTCACAAGCGGAGCATCGCAGCTATTGCTTTAAAGCTCTGTTTGATATTTATAAAAGAAACTTTATTATAAACTTCTTTGGGAATATTTCAATTGTTACGGACACAGAGACTGAAATGAAAAGGAAAACAGAAGCTGGACAAAGAAAAAGATGGGGCAAAAAGGAAGAAGGGGAAAAAAGGAGGAGAGAGTGGAGGAGAGAAAGAAGGATGAATAGAATAAAAGATTACACCCTGCTTGCTTATACACAAAATAGCACACGGGATTTCTGAATGTAAAATGTACTTAGTGAGAAGTGCAGCCCTGTGTGGATGCGCTTTGTATACAAGGTTTCTCCACAAAAATATGCAATAGCGAGTGTGAGGACCCACCGACCTGCCCCGTGGTCCCCGGGCGGACACTGAGGAGATCCGAGCCACAGACATCCAAAGGCCCCCCAAAGCACAGGAACCCCAGGACAACCACCGCCGGGACTACTGCAACCCCCCCAGAGAAGAGCAGTGGAGAGTCCCAGGGGAGCCACCCAGCAGCAACAGTGCAGAAGCCCCAGGGAACGGCAGCGACGAGCCCACAGGCCCCGCCGGCAGCCATCCATGCCCGAGCAGATCCACCCATGGACCCAGAGACCCAAGACCCCGGGACACTCCACCCCCAAGGCAGAGGCCCAGCAGAGCCCAGGGGTCCAGGCCCCTGGCAGGCAGCCACCGGGAGTGAGCCAGCACACACCAAAGCACCCAGCCCCGGACACCGAGAACCACAAGTACACCAGCGGGCAGAGACTCCAACCCCCAGCAGGCAGGGTGGCGGGGAGGAAATAGGCCCCCCATCTCTTTTGTTTTTTTTTAAACGCAAATGTGGGAGAACCTTTTTATTTTTTGTATACATAAAGATTTACAGATCCCTTTTCTACAAAAAAAAGAAAAATCAGACACTTTTGTGTCAGTTCAGTTTATTGCTGAGAAGGCAAAAATTACGATTTTACTGTAAAATTATTCTTTTGATATTTATATTTTTTAAAAATTATAATTTTGGTGGCCTAACTAGTCATTTTTGGCCTGGGTGTTGAACATTCTGGATACAGCTGCTTTACTGGAATATTAAGGCCATCTGTGAAATTAAATTGTCTCTTAACTGTAATCCTGGACAGAAAATATTTAAAAAGTAGGATAAACATTTACCTAAGGTAACGTTTTTAGTGATATCTTAATGTGACTCCAAGGTGGAGCTCTGGCTGTGAAAACCAAACCGGCTCTTAACAGGGAACTGCTTTGGTGGAAAAAAATAAATATTTTAATATATTGGGGTCCTGAGGTTTCAGGAGTGTTTTAGCACAATGCCAAGGACCAAAGACCTCAGCAATGACCTTAGAGGAGCAACCTTTTACTCAGCATAGGGTACTCTAGTAAGGTGACCCTGCCGTCAAACACAAAACTTTAACTTGCTAATTGACTTGCTAATTGACTTGCTAATTGAGGCCTGTGGCTACATCGCCACAGGCCTCAATTAGCAAGTTAAAAGTTAGCGTCAATTAAATTACAGCGTGAAAAATATGAAATAAATATGATCTTTTTAAGGCTTCTGATTTTATGGAAATGTATACTGTTATTAATTCTGCTCTGGATAGGAAATGCCTTTTGTTGTTTAAAATAAAAGAAATACTTGTTTTTCTAAATAAATATTTTTTATAATTCACATGGTAAAAAGGAGTTAGCAGTCTAATATTCTTGTATTTATTTATGATGAATACACAATGACTTGAACATGCAGGGATTCATGCAGGGATTCATCCACTCATCGTCTTTACCCGCATATCGCGGGGGGGCTGGTGCCTGTATCCAGCAGTCATTGTATAAAACATGCAAACTCCATGCAGAAATACCCCATGCTGAGATTTGAACCAAGGACCTTTTTGCTGCAAGGCAACAGTGCTACCAGCTGTGCCACCGTGCAGCCTGATGCAGGATTAAAAAAAAAAAATGGCAGGAATTAAATTTTTTATTGGCATTCATTGCCTTTCAGCTCAGAATATTGTGTTGAGCAGAAGCATAGAAGCACACACAGAAATACACACATTAAGGCGGTCGCTCTGCTAATCCTTGGCCTGTTATCTGCACCTTTCAGCCAGCACTGCTGCTGTCAGAACAACTAATGGACTTCAAAAGAATGAACGATGACCGCCCGCACAAATGGGCCCAGCCAGATTCTAGATACTCCATTAGAACCACATTTTGCACATAAGAGAATATTTATTTCAGTCTGCTGGTGGAAATATAAACAGACGCAGCTACTGTTGTATCTTATATCACAGAGAAGGAGAAACTGAAAAGCTGCTTTCATATCGCTGTGGACACAGAGAAAGCTGCTTTTTCTATCACCTCCAGCTGAGACGTCAGGATCTTCAGGGTCACTGAAATTAGTGACTGAATCAAATGGAATCTTGTTTCTAGAAGGAGCAATGTGTAGGAGGAAAATTAGCAGCCAGGTGCTGCTATTCAAATCCAACAAAGATCCCAAACACAGCAGCATATCTACAACAGAATGGCTGAAAAAGAAAAGAATCAAGGTGCTGCAATGGCCCAGGCAAAGTTCAAACCGTAAACTGACCGAAATGTTGTGCAGAAGCAAATGTAGACCTAAATGAACTTAAGCAATGTGGTAAAGAGTCAATCAAAACTCCTCCACAATGATGTGAGAGACTAATAAAGTCAGTCAGACATGAAACTGAGAGTTATTGCTGCTAAAGGTGCATCTAAAAGCTGTTTCTGGGCTGTACTTAGTTTTTCCACAAACCAGTTTTTCATTTCATTTTCAATTTTTTTAATAAACAATGTTAGTATGGAATATTGAGCGTGCTTTTAAAGTGTGGTTAAGTTGTAATTATTTTTTTAAAATCTATCTGTTGCCCTGACACATAAAAACCTGGAACAGAAAGAGGGTGTACTTTCTTTTTACCATGACTGCATGTGGAGTGTTTTACTAAGGAAAATGTAATTTCCGTTATGGATGGAATCTACAGGGGTTGGACAATGAATCTGAAACACCCGTCATTTTAGTGTGGGAGGTTTCATGGCTAAATTGGACCAGCCTGGTAGCCAGTCTTCATTGATTGCACATTGCACCAGTAAGAGCAGAGTGTGAAGGTTCAATTAGCAGGGTAAGAGCACAGTTTTGCTCAAAATATTGAAATGCACACTACATTATGGGTGACATACCAGAGTTCAAAAGAGGACAAATTGTTGCTGGCGCATCTGTGACCAAGACATCAAGTCTTTGTGATGTATCAAGAGCCACAGTATCCAGGGTAATGTCAGCATACCACCAAGAAGGACGAACCGCATCCAACAGGATTAACTGTGGACGCAAGAAGAAGCTGTCTGAAAAAGATGTTCGGGTGCTAACCCGGATTGTATCCAAAAAACATAAAACCACGGCTGCCCAAATCACGGCAGAATTAAATGTGCACCTCAACTCTTCTGTTTCCACCAGAACTATCCGTCGGGAGCTCCACAGGGTCAATGTACAGGGCCGGGCTGCTATAGCCAAAACTTTGGTCACTCATGCCAATGCCAAACGTTGGTTTCAGTGGTGCAAGGAGCGCAGATCTTGGACTGTGGACAATGTGAAACATGTATTGTTCTCTGATGAGTCCACCTTTACTGTTTTCCCCACATGATGGTTTGGGCTGCCATATCATGGCATTCCCTTGGCCCAATACTTGTGCTAGATGGGCGCGTCACTGCCAAGGACTACCGAACCATTCTTGAGGACCATGTGCATCCAGTGGTTCAAACATTGTATCCTGAAGGCGGTGCCGTGCATCAGGATGACAATGCACCAATACACACAGCAAGACTGGTGAAAGATTGGTTTGATGAACATGAAAGTGAAGTTGAACATCTCCCATGGCCTGCACAGTCACCAGATCTAAATATTATTGAGCCACTTTGGGGTGTTTTGGAGGAGCGAGTCAGGAAACGTTTTCCTCCACCAGTATCACGTAGTGACCTGGCCACTATCCTGCAAGAAGAATGGCTTAAAATCCCTCTGACCACTGTGCAGGACTTGTATATGTCATTCTCAAGACGAATTGACGCTGTATTGGCCGCAAAAGGAGGCCCTACACCATACTAATAAATTATTGTGGTCTAAAACCAGGTGTTTCAGTTTCATTGTCCAACCCCTGTATATGTGTATATATGTATGTCTGTTTGTATTGCTTTGAACTGTTTTTATTGGACATTTCTCTGTTTTTCTTGTGAAAGTACCTTGAGATGACATTTGTTGCAAATTGCCGATATATAAATGAACTCAACTGAGCTTTAAATAATGCCAATATATCCAGTTTAAATGCTTAAAGCTAATGAAAGGTAGCATAGCATCCACTCTGATATTATGTCTATAAACCCACTTTCCTTTTTAAGTCCTATATCTATTCAGTCTCTGTTCATCCTGTTATCCACCTCACAACAGTCCTCTTGTTCTTTGCATTCTTCTCATCCCCCTGCAGTCTCCATCCCCTTCACTCATGCCTCTTACCCTCCAGCTTCTTTCTTTTTATCGTCCTCAGCGGCCCGTCTTTGCATGTTTAAACCTGGGCTAACATCTCCTGCAGCGCTGAAGTCCAAAGAGAAGGAAGAGGAGGCTTTAACGGGGAGGGGGAAAACCCTGAAAGAGCTCAACAGAATCAGCGAAGAGAGTAGAAAATGTTCTGAATTCCCCACCACAGGCAACAAGAAGAAGCCGTGTTTTGATGCCTTAACAGTTGATAAGGGAGAGGGATGTAAATGGAGAAAGATGAAAACATTTCTCTGTCCTGCCCTCAGTAGTCAGCATTAGTTTTCTGCCTGTGGTGGTTTAGAGACGAAAGGAGCAGGTGATGTTTGTTAGATCCCCTATTTTTGGAAATCTTGTCTGGTTTTAGCATTAGAGGCCAAAAGGTGTTTTGTATTTTTGATCTGAAGCAGTAGAGAGTTAGACTTTTATAGTTTTTTTGCTCCTTGTGTTCTAACTTTGGCTTCTGATTCAAGACATTTGTCTGAGTTTATAAGGCATGCAGTTGCTAAACCTTCGAATATTGCATATCATGAAAAGATCCTTCCATCATAATCTACATTGCAAAATATCCTTTGACTAGCTGAAGAGTCAGTATAATAAATTGAGAAATTAGCATAAAGAATATTACGTGTTTAGGGCACTTTCAGCAGGAATGCAAAGTATTTAGGGTTTTTTCTTGCCCATTTCCTTTGGTTTGTGCTTTTTGGCTTTTTATTTTGATCCAAACCAAAATTACCCGCTGATGGGTCATAATCATTGAGGCTGTATAATCTTTGAAGAGATCAGAGAAAAAAACTGCTATTATTCATAATACAGTGTTAAAATGTCTTTAGGAAAATCCCAATGTTATATAAGAACTATTTCTGAAGACTAAAGTATAATAAAGCTTTTTAACTATTTTGGTGTAGGAATGTAGGACCTGTTTTTACATCAAAGAAAAAGATGCAATGAGTTATTTTTTCAAACTCGGATACGTCGGGCTTGCAGTTAATGTCAGTGTGCGTTTTATGTTTCTGCTCCTGCCGTTTCTGCAAAGGGCTCCAAAATTAAAGCAAAATTCAAAAACTCTCACATTCCTGCACATTTTACTGTCCACAAATGGGGGCGGAGCACAACAGATTTATCCAATTCAAATGAGCTTATTTATACATACACATGTTGCCTCAAGGCACTTTACAAAGTCAATTCAATGGAATCATACAGATTTTAAGTCACGTAGATACATTCCAAATAATTGTGCAGTGAAATTCACTTTTTCACTATTCAAACTGGTTAAACGTTTTTCTAAGGACACCCAGCAGATTGCATAGAGTCAGTGACTTGTAGCATTCACTCCTCCTGGATGAGCATGTAGAGACAGTGGACAGTTGCTTGCATTGACTTTGCAGCAATCCCTCACACTGAGCATGCATGTAGCGACAGTGGAGAGGAAAAACTCCCTAATCCAAAAATCATGAAGAGAATATGAATTTAAAGCAAACATAAAGGCTCATTGGCTGCTTTTGCAACTTTTTCCTTCTCAAATAACTAGAATTAGACCCCTGCCCCCATTTATTTCTTTTTTGTAGTTTGTACTAGAAAAAAAATAATTGGGGCTCAATAATTTTCATTATAGTTTTACTCATTCCAAATAAGCTTCATTTAGCTTTTGTCTTTTTCTCACCTGGGATTAAAGGTCATTGACAAACTGTCAGTACGATTACCATTGCTTGCAGTGCAAAAAAATGGTTTAGGACCTTTGGCCAGTTTTTTTGTGAAAACTGAATAAACTGTAGCAATGAGAGCAAAAAAGCAAATATTTAAATAAACCGTAGCAATGAGAGCAAAAAAGCAAATATTTAAATAAACCAAGCTCACACAGTTTTTTTCCCATTAGCGTCTACAAGTTATCTCTCACATTCTAGAAAATACTATGAAACACTTTGCTTTTTGCATGGCTGTGTTCTGTTTTTCTATTCCACATCCTTTGGATATTATAACTCTCAGTGCCTTCTGAAATCAGAAGTTCAGCAGCTGAGAGGAGAAGCTTAAGCTAGACGAAGTGAAAATCTCCAGGGAAACCTGCGATGCATGGAGAAAGGGAGCAAACATCCAGATGGTAAAGCATAAATAAGAGTGAGATGCACACAAGGTCATGGTTGCATCAGTTAAATCTGTTAGCTGTCAGTGGAAGAGCTGTAGGAAGTTCTGCGTTGAAGAAGCTGATGGGAGAGGATCAGAACAGGTCGCAGCGACAGATTGAGAATGGCAGTAATGATGGTAGTGCTTTCATTTCTTGTTGCTCACCTGCTTTTATGACGGATTTTGTGGGCACTACGCTGTTGAAAGCATTAGCAGAGCTTTTCTCTTACTTGGTTTGAAGTCTCCTGAGTGTCCTGAACATGAAAGCGCTGTGCATGCAAATGGAGAAATGAAAATGAACCTTTCCTTACTTTGTTCTTTGTGTCTCTCCCTAAAGTCTTTATCTGTTCCTCCTTATCCTTTATTCATCCGCCTCTGTCCGTGCAGCGCCAGAAACTGAGCTTTCCTGCCTGATATTGGACAGGAAGGAACTATCTCCTCACAATACTGTCCTTGTAGGCCTGAGTGTGGGCTTCTATTTTTCTTCCACTTATGATTTTTCTGTTCAGGATTCAAAAACTGCTTTCTGTACATTTGTTTACATCCTTTCATTTCATTGAGGTTCAAACCTATCTCTTTAAGTCCCACCACATTTCATTCAGGTTGAGGTCTGAACTTTGACTAGGCCATTGCAATAGCCATTGTAATACCTAGATTAATTTTATTTTCAGCTCAGTTGTTTTGGGCTGCCACGAATAACTAAAATTTTTATATTTTCATCAATTTTTCCTCCAAAAGTCTGCTTTCTATGGTAAACCTTTGTATAAATTGCATACCACAAATTATATATGAACAGAAATGTGTAAAGTATGAATTATGTCATCAGTTTCATCTGATGGAAGCAAATGAAGCTCTTATTATTTATATAGTTAAAAATAAAAAAGCCACAATATGCAGATGTCCAACATGAACATAAACTGGATTTAGAAACATGGGTTGGAATTCAGTCATGAATGAAAAATCTGTTTTAATCAGATGCTTCACCAAAAATGTAATGATATTAATAACTATGTATTATTTGAGTATTTTAGTTTATATTTGAGTCATCTGAATACTAATATTATCTACACACTTAAATGTGACTGAAAAAGGTTGATTTGTGCATACACTAACACACGCAGATACAAACTTAATCAGTCAAGCTCAGTCTAAAACTTTTCTCAAACACTTCCTCAGGGAAAACAGACAGACGTGTGTCACGTCAGAGTGAATTCAGCAGCTTAACCAAACACTTTTTGTGGCTTTACCTTCACTGTGGGTTCATCATTCGCCCCGGTTGTCGTCTCTTCAGACGCTTGTCATGGACCAGGCTTGTGCTTTCTCCTCAAGACAATCCAAACAGTCTTTTTCTAAACGTCTTGACTTTAACTCAAACATTTAACGTCCTAGCTAAGGCCTGTAGAGTCTGAGGTAGAGCTGCAGGTTTTTTGGGTAATTTTTTGAGCATTCAACACCCTGATCATGGGGTGAGATTGCTGTCCACTCCTGGGAAGATTAAATGTTTTCCATCTGTAGCCTTTCTGTCTGTAGAATGATTGACTTCAAATTGTTAAACAGTTATGAACACAGAAATCCATTGTATGGTGAAACATCACATCACTGCAGAATAAAGATCCAGCCATGCTCATAATCTTTCTCAGGGGTCATCAACAGGCTCATGAAGGTTGCCTAAACCTTTAGGACTCAGGACTCTTTCTATTGTGTGAGAAGTGTTCTGCTGCTGTAGAGAAAATCCTCCTTTATTCCTAATTAGCTCTCTGCTCCCACTGCCTCACTTTTCCCTTCCCACCATGCCCTTTGCCATGCTCATCTAAATGTTCTGTCTCTTCTCATTTTTATGATTTTCTCGTCCTTATGTCTAACAGCCAATTCTCTGTCTTCCAGCAGAAACCTGAAGCAGCTGCTCCTTCCACCTCGCCGTCCTCCCAAGCTGACAAGACCAAATCAGAGGTGCGGGTTTCTTCTTTGTTATGTACTCTACTACTTCAAGTTCGGTGGAAGAAACCTTTAGTCTAAAGGCTCCCACAGAGTGGGCATACTGAACGCAGTGAACAGTGCAGACTCCGCGTACACTGTCCACAGATGTTTGAAATCTAATAGTAGAGCGTACCAATGTCCTACATTTCTCATGAAAAATTCCTAAATTTCCCACATTTTCTGCCATGGCGTCATCGGACATGGAGGAAGAGCTAATTTGCCTTGTAGCTTTGGAAAAACAAAAAAAGAAAGGTAGGTTGTATATAAAACCATTAAACCAGACTAGAGGCAAAGAAGGGGAATACAATACCTTTGTGAAGGACATAAAGATGGTGGACAACAAGAAACACTTTGAATACTTCCTGACACATAGCAGCAAGTCTGAGCAACTAGTTGGGCGCCTTGACCCGTTTCTTCTCCTCCAAGCCACCCGTCGTACACCTGCCAGTGTAGCGTAGAGAGTGTCAGTGAAACACAACTGGTTGCTCAGAGCAGTGTGTTGTATTGCCTTGGCAAACTACTGTGTCACAAATAATGTTGGAGGTGACTCTTGGAATAAATTAATATTTTTGGCCAGATTTTTTATTAGTACCAACTGTGCGGAAGCAGTAGTGAGAGAACTAATTTAAAACTGTAGTTTTCTACACCTCTATAAAATTAAAATCAAAAACATGCTTTATTAAATTCTCAGTGTCACATATAAAACAGTAAGGCGTGAAGACTTTTTCCTGCTGAGCAGTATATTGTGTGACACCAAGTATGTGTGTGCCATTGACGTCTGCATCGAGTTCGCCTTGAGTTCGCGCGGACTGGCTCTGTAGGAGCCTTAACTCTGTCATACAGAGTTAGACTACAGGGGATTCAGAGTTCAGCCCTTGCTCTGTCACACTAACCCCCAGTCCTACTCTTTTCATCTTCATGTAAATAACCAGCTGTTGTATGATGTAGGGGAAGGGCAAACTGGGAAGATTTTCTGGCTTTTCCAAAATGTGCATTTTAAGGTAGCGACCTTTTAAGATTTATGCTAGAACTGTTTAATTCAAGTCACAAGGAAGACTAAAGCTATCTTTGCTCACTTAAACTAGGTCTGTACCATAATTACAGGTTACTGCTATCTGCTCACATGATAATAAAGTGCAATACAAAAAAGTACAAATGTTCATTCTCTGTTAGTGTCAGGCTCAATAATAATTTGACCTGATAAGCCCAGAGACTGTACTAGCCTATGTGTGTATCCTAGCTGTATAATGAATGTTGTGGTTATTCTTTCTGTCAGTTGTATTTGTATTTTTCTTTGCATTTGTTCTCTTCTAGCTGCAAAACAACTTCCCCCTTGGGGATGATAAAGTTTATCTTGATCTTTAAGCTGGCTAAAATAACTATAAAAAACCTGCATCTGTAAGGGATGTGTGACTTGTACGGGCACTGGGATGGCTCAAAAGGACTGGTTTAAGAAACCCTTTTTTTACAGTTTATCCATCAGTTGAACTATAATAACTACAAGTTGCAGTCACATTGGTCACAAAATTTTCTGCAACACTGGAAGCAAGTCTACCTTTTTTGCCACGTGTGGACCCACATGTCTGGGCAAACCAACCCGGTTCCAAAATTAGTAGCTCAAACCAAAGTAAGGCATCTTTCTCTATCCTGCTGCTGGTGTTCTGATTCAACAGCTGTTGCCTCCAAAACGTTGCTGCTTCCCTTTTTTGTGGTCCATTATTTTACTCTTCTCATTTTAGCTGAAATTAGGTCATACACATCTGAATTAGACCATCAAAGTCTTCCTCTTGAGATGCGAGAGTCCGACTCTTGATACCTTTGACATATTGTATCAGCTTAATCTTTTATACACTACATGATTTGTTGTTGAATAACTTTTCCTCAATAAATAGTGTGTAGCAGAGAAATACATTTTTTTAAATCTCCAGATAGTTTTGATTTTAGTTTTGGTTCATCAGTAGAAAGAAGACATTGCTCAGCATTTTTTTCCTCTTATATCTTTAAAAACATAATTTTCCATGTTTTTCTTGGAATAATAATTTTAAATAATAATTTAAAATTAGTGTGTTTACAGTTAACTCAATGAAAAGGCGTAATTCATGCTTCAGATTGACTTGAGCTATGAAACTGATTTGATTTAACAACCAGTGACACCAGCTGGTTTATAACTAGTCATTTTAAGTAGTTGCTACCAGCTGCAACAGCTATGTTCAGATGCCTATCCCCTTCAAAAATGTGCTGTTCTATTGTCATTTCTTTCTCCTTTAGCTGTTTGGCTGTTGATTTAATTTTTCTCTCTCTCTCTCGCTATGAGCGACACCATATTCACTCAGCAGATTAAGGCAGTCATTCAAAAGCCTTTGCATTTGCGCACATAGTCAGTTTTCCTGTGATTTCTGCTGGCTAAATAGACAGAAACTGATTAAAAAAGGCAACACTGAGTCAACATTATTTGTGATAGGGTGAACACTGCCGCAATTTTGATTCTTTTATTAGTGATGATCAGATAGGAGTCTAATGGCCTTCTAATGCTGCACAAGCAAATTGGGTAATGCTTGCATCATTAGTTCCCAGTTAATGGAGTCAGAGACCTGGAGCAGGGCAAAGAGCCTTGGACATAATATGCTCAAACTCTTTAACAGATGTGTTACCAAAGGTGCTGGCAAACTATGAGGATATTAACCAGTTTTTTTGTCCAATTTAAATGTTTCAGATCATCAAACAAACTTTAATATCGGACAGATATAACCCGAGGCAACATAAAATGCAATTTTTAAATGATAATTTGCTTTATTGAGGGAAAGAAGGCTAAGGAGGCTTACCAAAAGCAACCTATAAACCACCCCCATGGAAATCATTCACATAGCACCCATCTGACAACATGAAGTAGACTGAAAGATCCCAAAAAGCCACTACATGTTTGGTACTCATAAAATCCATCTGTTGACTGATGTTTGTCAGGTTTAATGAAGAGACAGAGAGGGGGATATACAACCAAACAGACAAATTAGACCATTTCACTTAATTATTTTGATGTCAAAGTCTGAAGAAGAAAAGAAAAAGCATGACCATATGGAAGTAAAATAGTCTCATTAGAATCAGACATTTTTTAGATATGGAATTTATAACACTGAATTTTTATCCTGTGCAATTTTGTATGTGAATTTTTTTTTGTACTTAAAATTTGCCAGCAAAAATTCACCTGCAGAAATTCGCCTGCAAGAATTCGCCTGAAAAAATTCGCCTGCAAATGTGTTGCCGCTTCTTCCGGTCATTTCAAAACAAGAGCATCTGCGGACAGGGTTGGGGCACTAGCTGTCATCAGGTCAGTCAAACATTTCATTCAGTTCCATTAGATGAAAAAAAAATACAGAATCTCAAATGGGTGTTAATTACCTGACGTTTTGTAATAATATATTTTTGGCAGAAAAATCTCATCACTGATCTTCATTAAGCCACTATCCAGCAAACTGTTAAGAGACTCTCCTCTGCCCAAGGCAATGGTGTGTCACGTGATCAAATAAGCGTAATCCGATTGGCTAAAAGACGCTCGACTCGATCGAGTGTTGATTGCTTTAACAACCATTTGAGATTCGGTATTTTTTTTTCATCTAATGGAACTGAATGAAATGTTTGACTGACCTGATGACAGCTAGTGCCCCAACCCTGTCCGCAGATGCTCTTGTTTTGAAATGACCGGAAGAAGCGGCAACACATTTGCAGGCGAATTTTTTCAGGCGAATTCTTGCAGGCGAATTTCTGCAGGTGAATTTTTGCTGGCAAATTTTAAGTACAAAAAAAAATTCACATACAAAATTGCACAGGATAAAAATTCAGTGTTATAAATTCCATATCTAAAAAATGTCTGATTCTAATGAGACTATTTTACTTCCATATGGTCATGCTTTTTCTTTTCTTCTTCAGACTTTGACATCAAAATAATTAAGTGAAATGGTCTAATTTGTCTGTTTGGTTGTATATCCCCCTCTCTGTCTCTTCATTAAACCTGACAAACATCAGTCAACAGATGGATTTTATGAGTACCAAACATGTAGTGGCTTTTTGGGATCTTTCAGTCTACTTCATGTTGTCAGATGGGTGCTATGTGAATGATTTCCATGGGGGTGGTTTATAGGTTGCTTTTGGTAAGCCTCCTTAGCCTTCTTTCCCTCAATAAAGCAAATTATCATTTAAAAATTGCATTTTATGTTGCCTCGGGTTATATCTGTCCGATATTAAAGTTTGTTTGATGATCTGAAACATTTAAATTGGACAAAAAAACTGGTTAATATCCTCATAGTTTGCCAGCACCTTTGGTAACACATCTGTTAAAGAGTTTGAGCATATTATGTCCAAGGCTCTTTGCCCTGCTCCAGGTCTCTGACTCCATTAACTGGGAACTAATGATGCAAGCATTACCCAATTTGCTTGTGCAGCATTAGAAGGCCATTAGACTCCTATCTGATCATCACTAATAAAAGAATCAAAATTGCGGCAGTGTTCACCCTATCACAAATAATGTTGACTCAGTGTTGCCTTTTTTAATCAGTTTCTGTCTATTTAGCCAGCAGAAATCACAGGAAAACTGACTATGTGCGCAAATGCAAAGGCTTTTGAATGACTGCCTTAATCTGCTGAGTGAATATGGTGTCGCTCATAGCGAGAGAGAGAGAGAAAAATTAAATCAACAGCCAAACAGCTAAAGGAGAAAGAAATGACAATAGAACAGCACATTTTTGAAGGGGATAGGCATCTGAACATAGCTGTTGCAGCTGGTAGCAACTACTTAAAATGACTAGTTATAAACCAGCTGGTGTCACTGGTTGTTAAATCAAATCAGTTTCATAGCTCAAGTCAATCTGAAGCATGAATTACGCCTTTTCATTGAGTTAACTGTAAACACACTAATTTTAAATTATTATTTAAAATTATTATTCCAAGAAAAACATGGAAAATTATGTTTTTAAAGATATAAGAGGAAAAAAATGCTGAGCAATGTCTTCTTTCTACTGATGAACCAAAACTAAAATCAAAACTATCTGGAGATTTAAAAAAATGTATTTCTCTGCTACACACTATTTATTGAGGAAAAGTTATTCAACAACAAATCATGTAGTGTATAAAAGATTAAGCTGATACAATATGTCAAAGGTATCAAGAGTCGGACTCTCGCATCTCAAGAGGAAGACTTTGATGGTCTAATTCAGATGTGTATGACCTAATTTCAGCTAAAATGAGAAGAGTAAAATAATGGACCACAAAAAAGGGAAGCAGCAACGTTTTGGAGGCAACAGCTGTTGAATCAGAACACCAGCAGCAGGATAGAGAAAGATGCCTTACTTTGGTTTGAGCTACTAATTTTGGAACCGGGTTGGTTTGCCCAGACATGTGGGTCCACACGTGGCAAAAAAGGTAGACTTGCTTCCAGTGTTGCAGAAAATTTTGTGACCAATGTGACTGCAACTTGTAGTTATTATAGTTCAACTGATGGATAAACTGTAAAAAAAGGGTTTCTTAAACCAGTCCTTTTGAGCCATCCCAGTGCCCGTACAAGTCACACATCCCTTACAGATGCAGGTTTTTTATAGTTATTTTAGCCAGCTTAAAGATCAAGATAAACTTTATCATCCCCAAGGGGGAAGTTGTTTTGCAGCTAGAAGAGAACAAATGCAAAGAAAAATACAAATACAACTGACAGAAAGAATAACCACAACATTCATTATACAGCTAGGATACACACATAGGCTAGTACAGTCTCTGGGCTTATCAGGTCAAATTATTATTGAGCCTGACACTAACAGAGAATGAACATTTGTACTTTTTTGTATTGCACTTTATTATCATGTGAGCAGATAGCAGTAACCTGTAATTATGGTACAGACCTAGTTTAAGTGAGCAAAGATAGCTTTAGTCTTCCTTGTGACTTGAATTAAACAGTTCTAGCATAAATCTTAAAAGGTCGCTACCTTAAAATGCACATTTTGGAAAAGCCAGAAAATCTTCCCAGTTTGCCCTTCCCCTACATCATACAACAGCTGGTTATTTACATGAAGATGAAAAGAGTAGGACTGGGGGTTAGTGTGACAGAGCAAGGGCTGAACTCTGAATCCCCTGTAGTCTAACTCTGTATGACAGAGTTAAGGCTCCTACAGAGCCAGTCCGCGCGAACTCAAGGCGAACTCGATGCAGACGTCAATGGCACACACATACTTGGTGTCACACAATATACTGCTCAGCAGGAAAAAGTCTTCACGCCTTACTGTTTTATATGTGACACTGAGAATTTAATAAAGCATGTTTTTGATTTTAATTTTATAGAGGTGTAGAAAACTACAGTTTTAAATTAGTTCTCTCACTACTGCTTCCGCACAGTTGGTACTAATAAAAAATCTGGCCAAAAATATTAATTTATTCCAAGAGTCACCTCCAACATTATTTGTGACACAGTAGTTTGCCAAGGCAATACAACACACTGCTCTGAGCAACCAGTTGTGTTTCACTGACACTCTCTACGCTACACTGGCAGGTGTACGACGGGTGGCTTGGAGGAGAAGAAACGGGTCAAGGCGCCCAACTAGTTGCTCAGACTTGCTGCTATGTGTCAGGAAGTATTCAAAGTGTTTCTTGTTGTCCACCATCTTTATGTCCTTCACAAAGGTATTGTATTCCCCTTCTTTGCCTCTAGTCTGGTTTAATGGTTTTATATACAACCTACCTTTCTTTTTTTGTTTTTCCAAAGCTACAAGGCAAATTAGCTCTTCCTCCATGTCCGATGACGCCATGGCAGAAAATGTGGGAAATTTAGGAATTTTTCATGAGAAATGTAGGACATTGGTACGCTCTACTATTAGATTTCAAACATCTGTGGACAGTGTACGCGGAGTCTGCACTGTTCACTGCGTTCAGTATGCCCACTCTGTGGGAGCCTTTAGACTAAAGGTTTCTTCCACCGAACTTGAAGTAGTAGAGTACATAACAAAGAAGAAACCCGCACCTCTGATTTGGTCTTGTCAGCTTGGGAGGACGGCGAGGTGGAAGGAGCAGCTGCTTCAGGTTTCTGCTGGAAGACAGAGAATTGGCTGTTAGACATAAGGACGAGAAAATCATAAAAATGAGAAGAGACAGAACATTTAGATGAGCATGGCAAAGGGCATGGTGGGAAGGGAAAAGTGAGGCAGTGGGAGCAGAGAGCTAATTAGGAATAAAGGAGGATTTTCTCTACAGCAGCAGAACACTTCTCACACAATAGAAAGAGTCCTGAGTCCTAAAGGTTTAGGCAACCTTCATGAGCCTGTTGATGACCCCTGAGAAAGATTATGAGCATGGCTGGATCTTTATTCTGCAGTGATGTGATGTTTCACCATACAATGGATTTCTGTGTTCATAACTGTTTAACAATTTGAAGTCAATCATTCTACAGACAGAAAGGCTACAGATGGAAAACATTTAATCTTCCCAGGAGTGGACAGCAATCTCACCCCATGATCAGGGTGTTGAATGCTCAAAAAATTACCCAAAAAACCTGCAGCTCTACCTCAGACTCTACAGGCCTTAGCTAGGACGTTAAATGTTTGAGTTAAAGTCAAGACGTTTAGAAAAAGACTGTTTGGATTGTCTTGAGGAGAAAGCACAAGCCTGGTCCATGACAAGCGTCTGAAGAGACGACAACCGGGGCGAATGATGAACCCACAGTGAAGGTAAAGCCACAAAAAGTGTTTGGTTAAGCTGCTGAATTCACTCTGACGTGACACACGTCTGTCTGTTTTCCCTGAGGAAGTGTTTGAGAAAAGTTTTAGACTGAGCTTGACTGATTAAGTTTGTATCTGCGTGTGTTAGTGTATGCACAAATCAACCTTTTTCAGTCACATTTAAGTGTGTAGATAATATTAGTATTCAGATGACTCAAATATAAACTAAAATACTCAAATAATACATAGTTATTAATATCATTACATTTTTGGTGAAGCATCTGATTAAAACAGATTTTTCATTCATGACTGAATTCCAACCCATGTTTCTAAATCCAGTTTATGTTCATGTTGGACATCTGCATATTGTGGCTTTTTTATTTTTAACTATATAAATAATAAGAGCTTCATTTGCTTCCATCAGATGAAACTGATGACATAATTCATACTTTACACATTTCTGTTCATATATAATTTGTGGTATGCAATTTATACAAAGGTTTACCATAGAAAGCAGACTTTTGGAGGAAAAATTGATGAAAATATAAAAATTTTAGTTATTCGTGGCAGCCCAAAACAACTGAGCTGAAAATAAAATTAATCTAGGTATTACAATGGCTATTGCAATGGCCTAGTCAAAGTTCAGACCTCAACCTGAATGAAATGTGGTGGGACTTAAAGAGATAGGTTTGAACCTCAATGAAATGAAAGGATGTAAACAAATGTACAGAAAGCAGTTTTTGAATCCTGAACAGAAAAATCATAAGTGGAAGAAAAATAGAAGCCCACACTCAGGCCTACAAGGACAGTATTGTGAGGAGATAGTTCCTTCCTGTCCAATATCAGGCAGGAAAGCTCAGTTTCTGGCGCTGCACGGACAGAGGCGGATGAATAAAGGATAAGGAGGAACAGATAAAGACTTTAGGGAGAGACACAAAGAACAAAGTAAGGAAAGGTTCATTTTCATTTCTCCATTTGCATGCACAGCGCTTTCATGTTCAGGACACTCAGGAGACTTCAAACCAAGTAAGAGAAAAGCTCTGCTAATGCTTTCAACAGCGTAGTGCCCACAAAATCCGTCATAAAAGCAGGTGAGCAACAAGAAATGAAAGCACTACCATCATTACTGCCATTCTCAATCTGTCGCTGCGACCTGTTCTGATCCTCTCCCATCAGCTTCTCAACGCAGAACTTCCTACAGCTCTTCCACTGACAGCTAACAGATTTAACTGATGCAACCATGACCTTGTGTGCATCTCACTCTTATTTATGCTTTACCATCTGGATGTTTGCTCCCTTTCTCCATGCATCGCAGGTTTCCCTGGAGATTTTCACTTCGTCTAGCTTAAGCTTCTCCTCTCAGCTGCTGAACTTCTGATTTCAGAAGGCACTGAGAGTTATAATATCCAAAGGATGTGGAATAGAAAAACAGAACACAGCCATGCAAAAAGCAAAGTGTTTCATAGTATTTTCTAGAATGTGAGAGATAACTTGTAGACGCTAATGGGAAAAAAACTGTGTGAGCTTGGTTTATTTAAATATTTGCTTTTTTGCTCTCATTGCTACGGTTTATTTAAATATTTGCTTTTTTGCTCTCATTGCTACAGTTTATTCAGTTTTCACAAAAAAACTGGCCAAAGGTCCTAAACCATTTTTTTGCACTGCAAGCAATGGTAATCGTACTGACAGTTTGTCAATGACCTTTAATCCCAGGTGAGAAAAAGACAAAAGCTAAATGAAGCTTATTTGGAATGAGTAAAACTATAATGAAAATTATTGAGCCCCAATTATTTTTTTTCTAGTACAAACTACAAAAAAGAAATAAATGGGGGCAGGGGTCTAATTCTAGTTATTTGAGAAGGAAAAAGTTGCAAAAGCAGCCAATGAGCCTTTATGTTTGCTTTAAATTCATATTCTCTTCATGATTTTTGGATTAGGGAGTTTTTCCTCTCCACTGTCGCTACATGCATGCTCAGTGTGAGGGATTGCTGCAAAGTCAATGCAAGCAACTGTCCACTGTCTCTACATGCTCATCCAGGAGGAGTGAATGCTACAAGTCACTGACTCTATGCAATCTGCTGGGTGTCCTTAGAAAAACGTTTAACCAGTTTGAATAGTGAAAAAGTGAATTTCACTGCACAATTATTTGGAATGTATCTACGTGACTTAAAATCTGTATGATTCCATTGAATTGACTTTGTAAAGTGCCTTGAGGCAACATGTGTATGTATAAATAAGCTCATTTGAATTGGATAAATCTGTTGTGCTCCGCCCCCATTTGTGGACAGTAAAATGTGCAGGAATGTGAGAGTTTTTGAATTTTGCTTTAATTTTGGAGCCCTTTGCAGAAACGGCAGGAGCAGAAACATAAAACGCACACTGACATTAACTGCAAGCCCGACGTATCCGAGTTTGAAAAAATAACTCATTGCATCTTTTTCTTTGATGTAAAAACAGGTCCTACATTCCTACACCAAAATAGTTAAAAAGCTTTATTATACTTTAGTCTTCAGAAATAGTTCTTATATAACATTGGGATTTTCCTAAAGACATTTTAACACTGTATTATGAATAATAGCAGTTTTTTTCTCTGATCTCTTCAAAGATTATACAGCCTCAATGATTATGACCCATCAGCGGGTAATTTTGGTTTGGATCAAAATAAAAAGCCAAAAAGCACAAACCAAAGGAAATGGGCAAGAAAAAACCCTAAATACTTTGCATTCCTGCTGAAAGTGCCCTAAACACGTAATATTCTTTATGCTAATTTCTCAATTTATTATACTGACTCTTCAGCTAGTCAAAGGATATTTTGCAATGTAGATTATGATGGAAGGATCTTTTCATGATATGCAATATTCGAAGGTTTAGCAACTGCATGCCTTATAAACTCAGACAAATGTCTTGAATCAGAAGCCAAAGTTAGAACACAAGGAGCAAAAAAACTATAAAAGTCTAACTCTCTACTGCTTCAGATCAAAAATACAAAACACCTTTTGGCCTCTAATGCTAAAACCAGACAAGATTTCCAAAAATAGGGGATCTAACAAACATCACCTGCTCCTTTCGTCTCTAAACCACCACAGGCAGAAAACTAATGCTGACTACTGAGGGCAGGACAGAGAAATGTTTTCATCTTTCTCCATTTACATCCCTCTCCCTTATCAACTGTTAAGGCATCAAAACACGGCTTCTTCTTGTTGCCTGTGGTGGGGAATTCAGAACATTTTCTACTCTCTTCGCTGATTCTGTTGAGCTCTTTCAGGGTTTTCCCCCTCCCCGTTAAAGCCTCCTCTTCCTTCTCTTTGGACTTCAGCGCTGCAGGAGATGTTAGCCCAGGTTTAAACATGCAAAGACGGGCCGCTGAGGACGATAAAAAGAAAGAAGCTGGAGGGTAAGAGGCATGAGTGAAGGGGATGGAGACTGCAGGGGGATGAGAAGAATGCAAAGAACAAGAGGACTGTTGTGAGGTGGATAACAGGATGAACAGAGACTGAATAGATATAGGACTTAAAAAGGAAAGTGGGTTTATAGACATAATATCAGAGTGGATGCTATGCTACCTTTCATTAGCTTTAAGCATTTAAACTGGATATATTGGCATTATTTAAAGCTCAGTTGAGTTCATTTATATATCGGCAATTTGCAACAAATGTCATCTCAAGGTACTTTCACAAGAAAAACAGAGAAATGTCCAATAAAAACAGTTCAAAGCAATACAAACAGACATACATATATACACATATACAGGGGTTGGACAATGAAACTGAAACACCTGGTTTTAGACCACAATAATTTATTAGTATGGTGTAGGGCCTCCTTTTGCGGCCAATACAGCGTCAATTCGTCTTGAGAATGACATATACAAGTCCTGCACAGTGGTCAGAGGGATTTTAAGCCATTCTTCTTGCAGGATAGTGGCCAGGTCACTACGTGATACTGGTGGAGGAAAACGTTTCCTGACTCGCTCCTCCAAAGCACCCCAAAGTGGCTGAATAATATTTAGATCTGGTGACTGTGCAGGCCATGGGAGATGTTCAACTTCACTTTCATGTTCATCAAACCAATCTTTCACCAGTCTTGCTGTGTGTATTGGTGCATTGTCATCCTGATACACGGCACCGCCTTCAGGATACAATGTTTGAACCATTGGATGCACATGGTCCACAAGAATGGTTCGGTAGTCCTTGGCAGTGACGCGCCCATCTAGCACAAGTATTGGGCCAAGGGAATGCCATGATATGGCAGCCCAAACCATCACTGGGGCTTCTCCACACCGTAACTCTCCCGGATGTGGGGAAAACAGTAAAGGTGGACTCATCAGAGAACAATACATGTTTCACATTGTCCACAGCCCAAGATTTGCGCTCCTTGCACCATTGAAACCGACGTTTGGCATTGGCATGAGTGACCAAAGGTTTGGCTATAGCAGCCCGGCCGTGTATATTGACCCTGTGGAGCTCCGGACGGACAGTTCTGGTGGAAACAGGAGAGTTGAGGTGCACATTTAATTCTGCCGTGATTTGGGCAGCCGTGGTTTTATGTTTTTTGGATACTTTCATATATGAGCAGATTAGACTAAATCACACAAAGTTTAGTTTGATTTTATATATAATTAAGTTATAAAAAAGTTATTGGTAAATCTTCTATATAAGGAAGGGCAGCTAACTGCATCAAGTTTGCAGCAATCTGTTCAGACTGAGCGAATATGTAGCAACAGATGGCCACGTAAATCCACCAACTGGCTAGTGACAAATAAGACTAAATGGAAGTTGTGTTTCACAAACCAGGACGTAAACATGAACATCATTTTGTCTATAGACACAATAATAGCTATAGTTAAGGGGAAAACTAGGTATACTCCATTATTCCTCAGCTAACTGAGTCACCTTTAGCAGCAACAACTTTCAGTAGTTGTTTTCTGTCTGACTCTCAAATCAATGTGGAGGACCTAGAACAGCATTTGAATCAGTTGGAGGTTTGGACTTTGACTGGGCCACTGCAGCACATATGTTTTCAGTGATTCAGTTGCAGATCTGCTGGTGTGTTTGGGATCATTGTTCTGTTGATGAACCTAATCGAGCCAAGCTTCAGCTGTCATACATTGTCATACAAAGGACGGTAAAATGTAAATATTTGTGATGTTGGGATGGGGTTAAGAAAATTAGGATCTTTTTAGAAATTTAGAAACTTTTAAATGGGGAGAAAAAAGCTTTAAACCTCTGTCCAGTAATCTGCCATTATCAAGCCTGCTGAGGACAACAGAAATATTACGTCACCACTGATACAAAAGGCAAAGAAATGTGAACTCTTCTGTGCACATCAGAGTGGGAGAGAGCTCAGAGTTGTTGAGCAAAAAAATAAAGCAAGAAAAAAACAGAGGAGCCAAGGCTGTGGACACAGCAGGCAGGACAGTCCTATGACTAACACAGACAAATAAGGCTGAGAATAAGCAAAGTAACCCCTGAGGCAACTCTGCTGCTCTCTTGTGACATTTTTAGGCCAATCGGTGGAGTCATCACAGAGGTTTTGCAAGATGCACGCTGATGTATCGTTGATTTGGCTTACACTGAAATAAGACCCACAACACACACAGATACACCCCTACTAATCCACCCATGAAGGAACAATAAACCCACGCTACAGGAGCAGACGAAAAGGACAAAAGGCCCTCACATACTCCAGCACGGACAGAGTTCTCTGAGATTCATTTATCTGCTTTACTGCGACTCATCTGAAAACTGATGCATTGAAGCATAAAGCAAACATACATACAGAATAAAATGTCTTTGTAGTCTCAAAGCCGTAATATTAAATCGATTAATCAAAGACAAAGTATTTAAAATCAAATGTACAGAAACTCTGATTCATATTTCTGAGGATGCCCATATTTGGCATCATTATCTGTCCTAGAGATCCAATCAGAACATCGGGTTCATAACTGGCATTAAAATGTTCCCTTCAGTGGTTCCCCTACTATTATATTGGTATTTAGAACATGTCTATATCTTTTCCTTTTATCAAACAAACTAAAAATATTTATGTTATACATCATATTTATGTCATTTCTGTCTCTACATGGTCTATGGGTAATCACAATTATTTTGATCAATATTTGAATCCCTGCTATTTGAAATGATAATTCATTAGGATTTGACAATCTATTGCGATTGAAAAACAGTAAAATTGCCTTAAACATGAAGTTTTCTCTGATATTCTCTCGGTTTGGCTTTTAAGACTATGATGCATTAAGAAACAGTCTCATTTTACAGCACAATGTTGAACGCCTTTTACTCATCATACAAAGTTTTCTGTCAAAATAAAATTAAACAAGCAGATTCCTTACTGTACTCAACAAAACAGAACTGGACCCCCTGAGTGTTTATTCTGTTTTCAACACAAGCTGCAGCTGAGCGTTACCGTAGTCCGCCCTTTTCTCTTCTCTCTTTCACCATCTGTGAGAAACTACTTAAAGTGATAATGAATTGTTTTTAGTAATTAACTTGCATATAAAAGCAGAGCTGCCTGTGTGGGCAACAGAAACAGATCCTGGATCACAGTCTGGCTGCTGGCAACGCCTCAGAGAAACACAGAGAAACAAGAGAGGAAGAGGAGGAGAAGCGGAAAATGAGAGAAAGATTGCTCTGTTGGTGTGCACCAGTGTCTCAGCCCTAGGTGAGTTTGATCTAAAGTGTTTCCAGTTATTGTTTTTAGGTTTTCTGGTTCCTTGCTGATTCAAATCTTGCAGCAGGAAATACAATTATATTAGTGTGATTCTCTTGAATACAATGTAGAAAAACTTTTATATCATGTTTATTAGCTTTTAATCATTTACAGTGGTTAGACATGACAACGTGTTAAACAATCAGGCCATGATAAATTGTAGTCTTTTTTGGTAGGAGTCTATCAGCATCCCACGTCTTGACTGGGATGCTGATCTACAGTGTTTTAGCAAACATCTAAAACTGATCAAAACTTTGCAATTTTATCCTTCCTGATAAAAATCCAGTTAAAGAAAGCAACCCCATAGAATGATGCTGCCACCACCATGTTTCACTGTGGTTATGGTGTTCTTCCGGTGATCCTTGGTGTTGTTGATCCGCCAAAAATACAAGTACAGCTCAAAAAATGTTAATATTGTGGAAAAATGTTTGTCACTCATTTCAAAAAGTAAAACTCAGATATTATATAGATTCATTACACAGTGTGAAATATTTCAAGCCTTTAATTCTTATTTTTATCATTAAGGCTTACAGATAAAAACCCAGAATTCAGCATTTTCGAAAATTTTAATATTACATAAGATCAATAAAAAAGGATATTATAAACAAAAATGTGAGGCTTCTGAGAAGTATGTTGATTTCTATTTACTCAATACTTTGGTTGATTTTTGACACATGTAGAAAACAGCCAGCCCAAGCATTGATGGCTGTCTAAATTATACCATGTTATATAAATACCGTGGAGCTGTGGATTATTTTGTACCTTCTCCTGACCGATACCTTTGTGCAAGAAGATCCTTTGTGACATTTCTGCAAACTATGGCTTTAGCAAAAGGATGCAAATGATCAAATGTCAGGAAAATCATACAAGGACTGCTAAGTTTGATTCCCAGTTAATCAGATGTAAAACTTATAGCAGCTGTGAACTCAAGAACACCAAAAGCTTAATCTGAACCAGAAATTGCTTCAACAAAGTATTAAATTAAAAGCTTGCACACCTTTGCAACTTGGTAATTGAATTTTTAAAAATATTCCTTCTGACATATTTGTTTGTTTCTAGTTGAATTGTACAGGATGGGTTAAATTAAAGGTGGAAATGAATCATCATGCACAGGCAGCCCTTCAGTCTAAAATACACAGAAAAAGAAAGTCAGCACACTCAAAAAGACCAAAAACTGTTATCTTTGACTGTATTCGTAAAGTCTTTGCATCAGTTCTGGTGTTGGCTGTGCAGTAATTAGGGCTGAAAGGGCTTTCACTGCATTTACGTGGTTATATACCTAGAAAATGCCATTATTGTAATGGATCTAAAGACAAAACAGGTCAGCAGCAGCAACAGAACCAAAAGCAAAGTCAGATGATGGCAAAAATCAGCGCCAGAATGCATTCTTGTAAGAAAAAGGACCAAAACAAAAAGTCTGTTTCAGCTGTTCACTATACATTGTTAGTGTTTCAAGAATATATGAACGATAAAGATTTATAAATATCAAGCTGTATATTTAGAGAGGGCTTCAAAAATATGTGAAAGTTAATCCCTGCTGAGTGGGGTGGGATGTTTTCAACAAGGAGGAGACATACAAGCTTAAGGGAAGGAAAAAGTTGTAATTTTGCATAAGGATGATTTCTGTCCTCTGCATATTCTAGCCTCAACCCCCTCCCCACCCCGCATCGAACCCCCCAGCTAACATGTTACATAAAACAGCCTCCAAGCACTACAGCTGTAACAATAACATGCACTGACTGAAAACACGTGCTGGTGATACTCACTGAAGCTCCGGCCAAGGCCTCCTGGTCGCAGTACTTCTTCCTCTCATATTTGTCCCGGATGAAGACTTCCACAGCTCTAGAGCTCGGAGTTAAGGACTGAATCTGAACAAAAGTCATCAAGTGCTAACAAAAGTTATCAGTTTTATATAAAAGCTGTCGAAGATTGCAGATGAAAGATGTTCTGCACAGCAATGTCAAGAACAAGCTGCAGGAACTTCCAAACCAGGGCTGCATGAACCAAATGAGATCTTTCTGGTTTTTGCAGGTCTGGAAGAGAAAAAATTTGTCTGTCCTTCTGGTGTAAGTACAGGCCTTCAGAGTAGAAACATAACATGGCTTCAGAAAAGTGCTAAAAGTCATATCTCAGACTTCTCATTTTTTCACAGAGATTTTAGTGCCAACCGAGTACCTAATGACTAACAAGAAACTGAGGTTCTGTTGAACTTGCCTTGGTTACACACAGTTAACATATAGCTATTAGTTTACATCCACTCATCATAGGCATGGATGCATTATTACTTGGCTTTTAGTTATTTATTGGATCTATGTTTTCAGGATGGAGGGATTTTATACCCTTTTTTATGCATTGTCCACAAATTGTTTCGATTTGTGTTTGGGACCACTGTCCTGTTGGGACAACTTATTGTGTCTACGTTTTAACCTTCTAGCCGTTGATTTAAGTTTAAAATATCTCTAGGCAGTCCTAGTTTATTATTCCATTCATTTTGTGCAGTGTATCAGTAGCGCTGGAAGCGCAAGAGACCCGCAGCAAGATGTGGCCACCACCATGCTTGACAGTTGCTAGTGTTCTTAGGTTTGTCAAGTCTTTATTTCACAATGCTGAAAAAATAAAAGAAGAATTGGCAGAATTGGCCTGGAAACGGTAGGTCTATGTCTTTGTCTTCAATTGGAGGAGAGGCCCTGCCAGTATAGATCATTTCAGACCAGGTTGTTTTTTCTTTTTAAATGTTGCAGTTTTGGTTGTAGTGCTGAGAAAATTACAGGAGTTAAAGAGAAACGTAATCAACACTTTAAATGAAGATCTTTACACATACAGCATATGAAGAATGTGTTGAAATAAATCCTTTAAAATGTATGTTGTTGTTTTTCCCGTAGCACACCTGTGAAACACATGAAATAAAAACAAAAAAAGCTATAGCATCAAGAAAAGTTTGGCCATGATTGTAACTTTGGTCTTTGACACATTAGCTGCTGTTTTAATCAGGGACTGCTTCATAAACCTGCAGCGCAATGCGGACCTGCTCCAGCTAAAATAAGAAAAACAGGAAGAAATCAAAGCTAAACAGCTACAGATCAGAATCTGGGGATTTTCCATTGATTGGAACTGATCTGTGATCAGCAGGTCAAACATTAACAAACCCAGATTTTTTTCCAAATTATTCCCAAACTCCCAAAGTAGGCAAGTCTATAAACTTATTAACCAACACTATATAATTTGATGCGTTGTGTTGAGTTCAATAAAACAAATCTTATAAAGGTTAGGGACGTAGGCTTCTGTGCATAAAATGTTGATAATCTTATAAATCCTTTATTTTCTGTTGGATTCAAACATAGTACATCTTTCATAGATGCTGCAGCTCGTTTATTTCTCATTTATGTTTTATAGTCTGAATGAAAAAAGTCAGAATCAGCTGGTCAGATGTTAAATAAAAACAGAAAATCGGTTTGAGAGGTTTGGAAAAGCCCAATTGGTGCATCTCCACCGGATACAGTGGAAAAATAAACATGCTGATAGAAACAGAACAGCTGATATTTAGTTTCTCCAGGTATGAAGCTCATCAGGTTTATTTTGTGGAAAGTTTTCATCATTTTTTTAATGCAAACATGTAGTTTAGAACAAAGTCAGCATGTTATAGTGATCAATCAGTTAAGAGTTTAAAGATATTTAGTTATGAAACCGTTTGTTTGCATTTGGAAAACTGCCGCTGTAAACAAACTCTATATCACATATGCAAGTGTGGACGCAAACTCTTAAGCTCGCACTATTCCACCCCACACTGTCACAGCAGGAGCATTAATCCTAAACCTCTTATCTCCCCATTTCAGCAGCAATGCCTCCGTCAGATCAAGTAATAGACGTCAAAACATTGAGGAGCGATGACCACCCACACGGGTGGAGCCAAGAGATAGAAGAGGCAGGCTGCTGGAGATGCATCTCAAACACGGCCTTTATTTATCACAGTTGAGTGGAAACAGCAGAGCAGAGAAGATGCAACTCGCCGTGCTTCTCGGGAGGATAGTTGGTTACTGTGAGCCAAATGACAGCACCGTTATGTGAGACACGACTTCTGGGTAGTGTCTGATTAGGGTGGAACAAGGAAGCCACAAAACATCCAAAACCAGATTTAGGAACTAATATATATAAAAGGCCCAATTGTTGATTTGACACATGAATCATATCTGGTCACAAAGATGACTGAAACATCTTATCATTCAGGATTTCTTTTATCAAACAGGGCCCAGTGCTAAGTGATCAACGTTTCATCGTGGTAATTAGTGAAGTAATTTATACTTTTAAAAATGAATTACTACTTCTGACGAAGACGGGGGGAATGGGAAATAAAAGAGGATCTTTTGGTGTGAAATTATCCGCATTTGAAATGTATTGTAATGGTTATATAATCGTAACTCTATGTGTGTAAAGGAATGTGATGTTTTTCCCTGATAGGGAAAAATTATTTAAAAATCAACAGAAAATGTTAAAGGAAGCTTTTAATCTGAAAGAGATGTCAAATGTCAAATCTCCAGTTTGGAAAGCATTTCTAAAAATCTCAACTCTTCAAACTAAAAACATAATTTGCATGTGAAGAAGTGCAGGAAAAGTTTTGCCAAACATCCCTGTTAGTGTGAATAAGGCCTCACGATCAGCCGTCATGCAATGAATGGAGATCAGTGCACCGCTCAGAGCTCCCAGCTGAACGCATAAACGCCGCTTGTGACTCAGTTTATAAAAGCTGTCAGGTTTTTAATATCATCAGCTGCTGGGAATAAATCCTGCTTGAGAAGGTGTTTGTAGCTCATGCTCGCAGCGCTGCTGATAAATACCAAGCAGAGACCAGTAATGGAGTGTGGATTGCGCAGAGCACACACAACGTTTAAGTTGGAGATATTAACTTTTGGCATCTATGGTCAATCCAACAAGATGAGACTGTTTTCATAACTACCATGTAAAAAAACCTACAGTTATGGAATGCTGCTGTTAACTCTTTCCCAGTTTTTGTTTGACGTTGATAGACCTAAAACCATTAAAGTTTTAATCTGATTAAGTTCAATGAAATGGGCAAGCGTTGCATTTCTTTCCATATATTTGTCAGTTAAATCAGATAATACTACTGCATATTAAGAATATACCAGAGAATACTGACATGGACCTGGGGCTGGGCGTGTTGGTAATAATAAAAACAGGCATGGGTCAATTTTAGCTTTTTCTGCCCTCTTTAGCTGAGCATAGATGAGAAAACGTTCATAATCAGACACGGACACTGAATTTATTTTAGTTTATTTTGTGTTTTATATGTTTATTAAGTTTGTTTAAGAGTTACAGCCGACAAGATACAAAAACCTATAAATACACTGGTATTTCTATAAGAAATATATGTATTTAGTCTCAATATATATGAATATTTTACCTTTAAAAGCTTATAATTTAACCTGTTTTTACTTTTGCAAGTCCCATGAGCATGTTTGTTGTAATAAAAAGTTATTTTTCATTACAGATTTCTGGATTTGTGTGTATTGTGGGGCCCAATATGTAAATATAGTAGTTACAAGTAAAACATATACCACATCATGTAGGTGGAGTTGTGTTGAAAAAAAATTAAACCAAACAAGGATTTGCTTAACATTTTTGTATGTGAATTTAAATTATTCAGAAACTGCCCAAATAAGCTCAGACCATGAAGGGTTAAGACAACGGTTTACAAGGAAGGGGGCCGGGGTGAATCTGTGGCCCTCAAGATTGGTTCGAGTGGCCCTCATCCCGATTTCAAGAATGGTACAAATTTTTTGTTATAATAATTATGGGCCTTTAGAAAGACAAAACAAAATCAGGGCAACTTTTTTAGTGAATGAGATCTTTCAGACAAATTAAATCGTCTTAAACTGGAAATGTTGGGTACAACACAAAGTATTCATCTTTTGTCAAGTGAGCTTTTTGCTATTATTTCATGTAAACAGGAACACAAACATCCAGACCTTTGACCTTTACTTAAAAACAGACTTGGCCACTTCCACTTATTAAACTTTGCCTAACAAAAAAAAAAAATGGATAATCGACCCACACTGTGTTCTTGTTACTGAGAATGCACAAAAAAGGTCTAGACAGAGAAAATTTAAAACAACTGACTGAAAAGATTTATGCCATAAAATCCTTCTTTTGTTTTTTTTTTTTGTTGTTTTTTTTTTACCGTGTCCTGTCCGGCAGAGTAGCGCTCAGAATTGTTGTCTGAGTGCCAAGAAATTGCCCAACAGATTTACTTTCACAAGCGGAGCATCACAGCTATTGCTTTAAAGCTCTGCTTGATATTTATAAAAGAAACTTTATTATAAACTTCTTTGGGAATATTTCAATTGTTACGGACACAGAGACTGAAATGAAAAGGAAAACAGAAGCTAGACAAAGAGAGAGATGGGGCAAAAGGGAAGAAGGGGAAAAAAGGAGGAGAGAGTGGAGGAGAGAAAGAAGGATGAATAGAATAAAAGATTACACCCTGCTTGCTTATACACAAAATAGCACACGGGATTTCTGAATGTAAAATGTACTTAGTGAGAAGTGCAGCCCTGTGTGGATGCGCTTTGTATACAAGGTTTCTCCACAAAAATATGCAATAGCGAGTGTGAGGACCCACCGACCTGCCCCGTGGTCCCCGGGCGGACACTGAGGAGATCCGAGCCACAGACATCCAAAGGCCCCCCAAAGCACAGGAACCCCAGGACAACCACCGCCGGGACTACTGCAACCCCCCCAGAGAAGAGCAGTGGAGAGTCCCAGGGGAGCCACCCAGCAGCAACAGTGCAGAAGCCCCAGGGAACGGCAGCGACGAGCCCACAGGCCCCGCCGGCAGCCATCCATGCCCGAGCAGATCCACCCATGGACCCAGAGACCCAAGACCCCGGGACACTCCACCCCCAAGGCAGAGGCCCAGCAGAGCCCAGGGGTCCAGGCCCCTGGCAGGCAGCCACCGGGAGTGAGCCAGCACACACCAAAGCACCCAGCCCCGGACACCGAGAACCACAAGTACACCAGCGGGCAGAGACTCCAACCCCCAGCAGGCAGGGTGGCGGGGAGGAAATAGGCCCCCCATCTCTTTTGTTTTTTTTTAAACGCAAATGTGGGAGAACCTTTTTATTTTTTGTATACATAAAGATTTACAGATCCCTTTTCTACAAAAAAAAGAAAAATCAGACACTTTTGTGTCAGTTCAGTTTATTGCTGAGAAGGCAAAAATTACGATTTTACTGTAAAATTATTCTTTTGATATTTATATTTTTTAAAAATTATAATTTTGGTGGCCTAACTAGTCATTTTTGGCCTGGGTGTTGAACATTCTGGATACAGCTGCTTTACTGGAATATTAAGGCCATCTGTGAAATTAAATTGTCTCTTAACTGTAATCCTGGACAGAAAATATTTAAAAAGTAGGATAAACATTTACCTAAGGTAACGTTTTTAGTGATATCTTAATGTGACTCCAAGGTGGAGCTCTGGCTGTGAAAACCAAACCGGCTCTTAACAGGGAACTGCTTTGGTGGAAAAAAATAAATATTTTAATATATTGGGGTCCTGAGGTTTCAGGAGTGTTTTAGCACAATGCCAAGGACCAAAGACCTCAGCAATGACCTTAGAGGAGCAACCTTTTACTCAGCATAGGGTACTCTAGTAAGGTGACCCTGCCGTCAAACACAAAACTTTAACTTGCTAATTGACTTGCTAATTGACTTGCTAATTGAGGCCTGTGGCTACATCGCCACAGGCCTCAATTAGCAAGTTAAAAGTTAGCGTCAATTAAATTACAGCGTGAAAAATATGAAATAAATATGATCTTTTTAAGGCTTCTGATTTTATGGAAATGTATACTGTTATTAATTCTGCTCTGGATAGGAAATGCCTTTTGTTGTTTAAAATAAAAGAAATACTTGTTTTTCTAAATAAATATTTTTTATAATTCACATGGTAAAAAGGAGTTAGCAGTCTAATATTCTTGTATTTATTTATGATGAATACACAATGACTTGAACATGCAGGGATTCATGCAGGGATTCATCCACTCATCGTCTTTACCCGCATATCGCGGGGGGGCTGGTGCCTGTATCCAGCAGTCATTGTATAAAACATGCAAACTCCATGCAGAAATACCCCATGCTGAGATTTGAACCAAGGACCTTTTTGCTGCAAGGCAACAGTGCTACCAGCTGTGCCACCGTGCAGCCTGATGCAGGATTAAAAAAAAAAAATGGCAGGAATTAAATTTTTTATTGGCATTCATTGCCTTTCAGCTCAGAATATTGTGTTGAGCAGAAGCATAGAAGCACACACAGAAATACACACATTAAGGCGGTCGCTCTGCTAATCCTTGGCCTGTTATCTGCACCTTTCAGCCAGCACTGCTGCTGTCAGAACAACTAATGGACTTCAAAAGAATGAACGATGACCGCCCGCACAAATGGGCCCAGCCAGATTCTAGATACTCCATTAGAACCACATTTTGCACATAAGAGAATATTTATTTCAGTCTGCTGGTGGAAATATAAACAGACGCAGCTACTGTTGTATCTTATATCACAGAGAAGGAGAAACTGAAAAGCTGCTTTCATATCGCTGTGGACACAGAGAAAGCTGCTTTTTCTATCACCTCCAGCTGAGACGTCAGGATCTTCAGGGTCACTGAAATTAGTGACTGAATCAAATGGAATCTTGTTTCTAGAAGGAGCAATGTGTAGGAGGAAAATTAGCAGCCAGGTGCTGCTATTCAAATCCAACAAAGATCCCAAACACAGCAGCATATCTACAACAGAATGGCTGAAAAAGAAAAGAATCAAGGTGCTGCAATGGCCCAGGCAAAGTTCAAACCGTAAACTGACCGAAATGTTGTGCAGAAGCAAATGTAGACCTAAATGAACTTAAGCAATGTGGTAAAGAGTCAATCAAAACTCCTCCACAATGATGTGAGAGACTAATAAAGTCAGTCAGACATGAAACTGAGAGTTATTGCTGCTAAAGGTGCATCTAAAAGCTGTTTCTGGGCTGTACTTAGTTTTTCCACAAACCAGTTTTTCATTTCATTTTCAATTTTTTTAATAAACAATGTTAGTATGGAATATTGAGCGTGCTTTTAAAGTGTGGTTAAGTTGTAATTATTTTTTTAAAATCTATCTGTTGCCCTGACACATAAAAACCTGGAACAGAAAGAGGGTGTACTTTCTTTTTACCATGACTGCATGTGGAGTGTTTTACTAAGGAAAATGTAATTTCCGTTATGGATGGAATCTACAGGGGTTGGACAATGAATCTGAAACACCCGTCATTTTAGTGTGGGAGGTTTCATGGCTAAATTGGACCAGCCTGGTAGCCAGTCTTCATTGATTGCACATTGCACCAGTAAGAGCAGAGTGTGAAGGTTCAATTAGCAGGGTAAGAGCACAGTTTTGCTCAAAATATTGAAATGCACACTACATTATGGGTGACATACCAGAGTTCAAAAGAGGACAAATTGTTGCTGGCGCATCTGTGACCAAGACATCAAGTCTTTGTGATGTATCAAGAGCCACAGTATCCAGGGTAATGTCAGCATACCACCAAGAAGGACGAACCGCATCCAACAGGATTAACTGTGGACGCAAGAGGAAGCTGTCTGAAAGGGATGTTCGGGTGCTAACCCAGATTGTATCCAAAAAACATAAAACCACGGCTGCCCAAATCACAGCAGAATTAAATGTGCACCTCAACTCTCCTGTTTCCACCAGAACTGTCCGTCCGGAGCTCCACAGGGTCAATATACACGGCCGGGCTGCTATAGCCAAACCTTTGGTCACTCATGCCAATGCCAAACGTCGGTTTCAATGGTGCAAGGAGCGCAAATCTTGGGCTGTGGACAATGTGAAACATGTATTGTTCTCTGATGAGTCCACCTTTACTGTTTTCCCCACATCCGGGAGAGTTACGGTGTGGAGAAGCCCCAGTGATGGTTTGGGCTGCCATATCATGGCATTCCCTTGGCCCAATACTTGTGCTAGATGGGCGCGTCACTGCCAAGGACTACCGAACCATTCTTGTGGACCATGTGCATCCAATGGTTCAAACATTGTATCCTGAAGGCGGTGCCGTGTATCAGGATGACAATGCACCAATACACACAGCAAGACTGGTGAAAGATTGGTTTGATGAACATGAAAGTGAAGTTGAACATCTCCCATGGCCTGCACAGTCACCAGATCTAAATATTATTGAGCCACTTTGGGGTGTTTTGGAGGAGCGAGTCAGGAAACGTTTTCCTCCACCAGTATCACGTAGTGACCTGGCCACTATCCTGCAAGAAGAATGGCTTAAAATCCCTCTGACCACTGTGCAGGACTTGTATATGTCATTCTCAAGACGAATTGACGCTGTATTGGCCGCAAAAGGAGGCCCTACACCATACTAATAAATTATTGTGGTCTAAAACCAGGTGTTTCAGTTTCATTGTCCAACCCCTGTATATGTGTATATATGTATGTCTGTTTGTATTGCTTTGAACTGTTTTTATTGGACATTTCTCTGTTTTTCTTGTGAAAGTACCTTGAGATGACATTTGTTGCAAATTGCCGATATATAAATGAACTCAACTGAGCTTTAAATAATGCCAATATATCCAGTTTAAATGCTTAAAGCTAATGAAAGGTAGCATAGCATCCACTCTGATATTATGTCTATAAACCCACTTTCCTTTTTAAGTCCTATATCTATTCAGTCTCTGTTCATCCTGTTATCCACCTCACAACAGTCCTCTTGTTCTTTGCATTCTTCTCATCCCCCTGCAGTCTCCATCCCCTTCACTCATGCCTCTTACCCTCCAGCTTCTTTCTTTTTATCGTCCTCAGCGGCCCGTCTTTGCATGTTTAAACCTGGGCTAACATCTCCTGCAGCGCTGAAGTCCAAAGAGAAGGAAGAGGAGGCTTTAACGGGGAGGGGGAAAACCCTGAAAGAGCTCAACAGAATCAGCGAAGAGAGTAGAAAATGTTCTGAATTCCCCACCACAGGCAACAAGAAGAAGCCGTGTTTTGATGCCTTAACAGTTGATAAGGGAGAGGGATGTAAATGGAGAAAGATGAAAACATTTCTCTGTCCTGCCCTCAGTAGTCAGCATTAGTTTTCTGCCTGTGGTGGTTTAGAGACGAAAGGAGCAGGTGATGTTTGTTAGATCCCCTATTTTTGGAAATCTTGTCTGGTTTTAGCATTAGAGGCCAAAAGGTGTTTTGTATTTTTGATCTGAAGCAGTAGAGAGTTAGACTTTTATAGTTTTTTTGCTCCTTGTGTTCTAACTTTGGCTTCTGATTCAAGACATTTGTCTGAGTTTATAAGGCATGCAGTTGCTAAACCTTCGAATATTGCATATCATGAAAAGATCCTTCCATCATAATCTACATTGCAAAATATCCTTTGACTAGCTGAAGAGTCAGTATAATAAATTGAGAAATTAGCATAAAGAATATTACGTGTTTAGGGCACTTTCAGCAGGAATGCAAAGTATTTAGGGTTTTTTCTTGCCCATTTCCTTTGGTTTGTGCTTTTTGGCTTTTTATTTTGATCCAAACCAAAATTACCCGCTGATGGGTCATAATCATTGAGGCTGTATAATCTTTGAAGAGATCAGAGAAAAAAACTGCTATTATTCATAATACAGTGTTAAAATGTCTTTAGGAAAATCCCAATGTTATATAAGAACTATTTCTGAAGACTAAAGTATAATAAAGCTTTTTAACTATTTTGGTGTAGGAATGTAGGACCTGTTTTTACATCAAAGAAAAAGATGCAATGAGTTATTTTTTCAAACTCGGATACGTCGGGCTTGCAGTTAATGTCAGTGTGCGTTTTATGTTTCTGCTCCTGCCGTTTCTGCAAAGGGCTCCAAAATTAAAGCAAAATTCAAAAACTCTCACATTCCTGCACATTTTACTGTCCACAAATGGGGGCGGAGCACAACAGATTTATCCAATTCAAATGAGCTTATTTATACATACACATGTTGCCTCAAGGCACTTTACAAAGTCAATTCAATGGAATCATACAGATTTTAAGTCACGTAGATACATTCCAAATAATTGTGCAGTGAAATTCACTTTTTCACTATTCAAACTGGTTAAACGTTTTTCTAAGGACACCCAGCAGATTGCATAGAGTCAGTGACTTGTAGCATTCACTCCTCCTGGATGAGCATGTAGAGACAGTGGACAGTTGCTTGCATTGACTTTGCAGCAATCCCTCACACTGAGCATGCATGTAGCGACAGTGGAGAGGAAAAACTCCCTAATCCAAAAATCATGAAGAGAATATGAATTTAAAGCAAACATAAAGGCTCATTGGCTGCTTTTGCAACTTTTTCCTTCTCAAATAACTAGAATTAGACCCCTGCCCCCATTTATTTCTTTTTTGTAGTTTGTACTAGAAAAAAAATAATTGGGGCTCAATAATTTTCATTATAGTTTTACTCATTCCAAATAAGCTTCATTTAGCTTTTGTCTTTTTCTCACCTGGGATTAAAGGTCATTGACAAACTGTCAGTACGATTACCATTGCTTGCAGTGCAAAAAAATGGTTTAGGACCTTTGGCCAGTTTTTTTGTGAAAACTGAATAAACTGTAGCAATGAGAGCAAAAAAGCAAATATTTAAATAAACCGTAGCAATGAGAGCAAAAAAGCAAATATTTAAATAAACCAAGCTCACACAGTTTTTTTCCCATTAGCGTCTACAAGTTATCTCTCACATTCTAGAAAATACTATGAAACACTTTGCTTTTTGCATGGCTGTGTTCTGTTTTTCTATTCCACATCCTTTGGATATTATAACTCTCAGTGCCTTCTGAAATCAGAAGTTCAGCAGCTGAGAGGAGAAGCTTAAGCTAGACGAAGTGAAAATCTCCAGGGAAACCTGCGATGCATGGAGAAAGGGAGCAAACATCCAGATGGTAAAGCATAAATAAGAGTGAGATGCACACAAGGTCATGGTTGCATCAGTTAAATCTGTTAGCTGTCAGTGGAAGAGCTGTAGGAAGTTCTGCGTTGAAGAAGCTGATGGGAGAGGATCAGAACAGGTCGCAGCGACAGATTGAGAATGGCAGTAATGATGGTAGTGCTTTCATTTCTTGTTGCTCACCTGCTTTTATGACGGATTTTGTGGGCACTACGCTGTTGAAAGCATTAGCAGAGCTTTTCTCTTACTTGGTTTGAAGTCTCCTGAGTGTCCTGAACATGAAAGCGCTGTGCATGCAAATGGAGAAATGAAAATGAACCTTTCCTTACTTTGTTCTTTGTGTCTCTCCCTAAAGTCTTTATCTGTTCCTCCTTATCCTTTATTCATCCGCCTCTGTCCGTGCAGCGCCAGAAACTGAGCTTTCCTGCCTGATATTGGACAGGAAGGAACTATCTCCTCACAATACTGTCCTTGTAGGCCTGAGTGTGGGCTTCTATTTTTCTTCCACTTATGATTTTTCTGTTCAGGATTCAAAAACTGCTTTCTGTACATTTGTTTACATCCTTTCATTTCATTGAGGTTCAAACCTATCTCTTTAAGTCCCACCACATTTCATTCAGGTTGAGGTCTGAACTTTGACTAGGCCATTGCAATAGCCATTGTAATACCTAGATTAATTTTATTTTCAGCTCAGTTGTTTTGGGCTGCCACGAATAACTAAAATTTTTATATTTTCATCAATTTTTCCTCCAAAAGTCTGCTTTCTATGGTAAACCTTTGTATAAATTGCATACCACAAATTATATATGAACAGAAATGTGTAAAGTATGAATTATGTCAT
This sequence comes from Crenichthys baileyi, assembly GCA_036173005.1. Lineage (NCBI taxonomy): Eukaryota > Metazoa > Chordata > Actinopteri > Cyprinodontiformes > Goodeidae > Crenichthys > Crenichthys baileyi. The sequence continues at coordinate 552,021 of JAHHUM010002047.1, read as the reverse complement.
CAGTTTCATCTGATGGAAGCAAATGAAGCTCTTATTATTTATATAGTTAAAAATAAAAAAGCCACAATATGCAGATGTCCAACATGAACATAAACTGGATTTAGAAACATGGGTTGGAATTCAGTCATGAATGAAAAATCTGTTTTAATCAGATGCTTCACCAAAAATGTAATGATATTAATAACTATGTATTATTTGAGTATTTTAGTTTATATTTGAGTCATCTGAATACTAATATTATCTACACACTTAAATGTGACTGAAAAAGGTTGATTTGTGCATACACTAACACACGCAGATACAAACTTAATCAGTCAAGCTCAGTCTAAAACTTTTCTCAAACACTTCCTCAGGGAAAACAGACAGACGTGTGTCACGTCAGAGTGAATTCAGCAGCTTAACCAAACACTTTTTGTGGCTTTACCTTCACTGTGGGTTCATCATTCGCCCCGGTTGTCGTCTCTTCAGACGCTTGTCATGGACCAGGCTTGTGCTTTCTCCTCAAGACAATCCAAACAGTCTTTTTCTAAACGTCTTGACTTTAACTCAAACATTTAACGTCCTAGCTAAGGCCTGTAGAGTCTGAGGTAGAGCTGCAGGTTTTTTGGGTAATTTTTTGAGCATTCAACACCCTGATCATGGGGTGAGATTGCTGTCCACTCCTGGGAAGATTAAATGTTTTCCATCTGTAGCCTTTCTGTCTGTAGAATGATTGACTTCAAATTGTTAAACAGTTATGAACACAGAAATCCATTGTATGGTGAAACATCACATCACTGCAGAATAAAGATCCAGCCATGCTCATAATCTTTCTCAGGGGTCATCAACAGGCTCATGAAGGTTGCCTAAACCTTTAGGACTCAGGACTCTTTCTATTGTGTGAGAAGTGTTCTGCTGCTGTAGAGAAAATCCTCCTTTATTCCTAATTAGCTCTCTGCTCCCACTGCCTCACTTTTCCCTTCCCACCATGCCCTTTGCCATGCTCATCTAAATGTTCTGTCTCTTCTCATTTTTATGATTTTCTCGTCCTTATGTCTAACAGCCAATTCTCTGTCTTCCAGCAGAAACCTGAAGCAGCTGCTCCTTCCACCTCGCCGTCCTCCCAAGCTGACAAGACCAAATCAGAGGTGCGGGTTTCTTCTTTGTTATGTACTCTACTACTTCAAGTTCGGTGGAAGAAACCTTTAGTCTAAAGGCTCCCACAGAGTGGGCATACTGAACGCAGTGAACAGTGCAGACTCCGCGTACACTGTCCACAGATGTTTGAAATCTAATAGTAGAGCGTACCAATGTCCTACATTTCTCATGAAAAATTCCTAAATTTCCCACATTTTCTGCCATGGCGTCATCGGACATGGAGGAAGAGCTAATTTGCCTTGTAGCTTTGGAAAAACAAAAAAAGAAAGGTAGGTTGTATATAAAACCATTAAACCAGACTAGAGGCAAAGAAGGGGAATACAATACCTTTGTGAAGGACATAAAGATGGTGGACAACAAGAAACACTTTGAATACTTCCTGACACATAGCAGCAAGTCTGAGCAACTAGTTGGGCGCCTTGACCCGTTTCTTCTCCTCCAAGCCACCCGTCGTACACCTGCCAGTGTAGCGTAGAGAGTGTCAGTGAAACACAACTGGTTGCTCAGAGCAGTGTGTTGTATTGCCTTGGCAAACTACTGTGTCACAAATAATGTTGGAGGTGACTCTTGGAATAAATTAATATTTTTGGCCAGATTTTTTATTAGTACCAACTGTGCGGAAGCAGTAGTGAGAGAACTAATTTAAAACTGTAGTTTTCTACACCTCTATAAAATTAAAATCAAAAACATGCTTTATTAAATTCTCAGTGTCACATATAAAACAGTAAGGCGTGAAGACTTTTTCCTGCTGAGCAGTATATTGTGTGACACCAAGTATGTGTGTGCCATTGACGTCTGCATCGAGTTCGCCTTGAGTTCGCGCGGACTGGCTCTGTAGGAGCCTTAACTCTGTCATACAGAGTTAGACTACAGGGGATTCAGAGTTCAGCCCTTGCTCTGTCACACTAACCCCCAGTCCTACTCTTTTCATCTTCATGTAAATAACCAGCTGTTGTATGATGTAGGGGAAGGGCAAACTGGGAAGATTTTCTGGCTTTTCCAAAATGTGCATTTTAAGGTAGCGACCTTTTAAGATTTATGCTAGAACTGTTTAATTCAAGTCACAAGGAAGACTAAAGCTATCTTTGCTCACTTAAACTAGGTCTGTACCATAATTACAGGTTACTGCTATCTGCTCACATGATAATAAAGTGCAATACAAAAAAGTACAAATGTTCATTCTCTGTTAGTGTCAGGCTCAATAATAATTTGACCTGATAAGCCCAGAGACTGTACTAGCCTATGTGTGTATCCTAGCTGTATAATGAATGTTGTGGTTATTCTTTCTGTCAGTTGTATTTGTATTTTTCTTTGCATTTGTTCTCTTCTAGCTGCAAAACAACTTCCCCCTTGGGGATGATAAAGTTTATCTTGATCTTTAAGCTGGCTAAAATAACTATAAAAAACCTGCATCTGTAAGGGATGTGTGACTTGTACGGGCACTGGGATGGCTCAAAAGGACTGGTTTAAGAAACCCTTTTTTTACAGTTTATCCATCAGTTGAACTATAATAACTACAAGTTGCAGTCACATTGGTCACAAAATTTTCTGCAACACTGGAAGCAAGTCTACCTTTTTTGCCACGTGTGGACCCACATGTCTGGGCAAACCAACCCGGTTCCAAAATTAGTAGCTCAAACCAAAGTAAGGCATCTTTCTCTATCCTGCTGCTGGTGTTCTGATTCAACAGCTGTTGCCTCCAAAACGTTGCTGCTTCCCTTTTTTGTGGTCCATTATTTTACTCTTCTCATTTTAGCTGAAATTAGGTCATACACATCTGAATTAGACCATCAAAGTCTTCCTCTTGAGATGCGAGAGTCCGACTCTTGATACCTTTGACATATTGTATCAGCTTAATCTTTTATACACTACATGATTTGTTGTTGAATAACTTTTCCTCAATAAATAGTGTGTAGCAGAGAAATACATTTTTTTAAATCTCCAGATAGTTTTGATTTTAGTTTTGGTTCATCAGTAGAAAGAAGACATTGCTCAGCATTTTTTTCCTCTTATATCTTTAAAAACATAATTTTCCATGTTTTTCTTGGAATAATAATTTTAAATAATAATTTAAAATTAGTGTGTTTACAGTTAACTCAATGAAAAGGCGTAATTCATGCTTCAGATTGACTTGAGCTATGAAACTGATTTGATTTAACAACCAGTGACACCAGCTGGTTTATAACTAGTCATTTTAAGTAGTTGCTACCAGCTGCAACAGCTATGTTCAGATGCCTATCCCCTTCAAAAATGTGCTGTTCTATTGTCATTTCTTTCTCCTTTAGCTGTTTGGCTGTTGATTTAATTTTTCTCTCTCTCTCTCGCTATGAGCGACACCATATTCACTCAGCAGATTAAGGCAGTCATTCAAAAGCCTTTGCATTTGCGCACATAGTCAGTTTTCCTGTGATTTCTGCTGGCTAAATAGACAGAAACTGATTAAAAAAGGCAACACTGAGTCAACATTATTTGTGATAGGGTGAACACTGCCGCAATTTTGATTCTTTTATTAGTGATGATCAGATAGGAGTCTAATGGCCTTCTAATGCTGCACAAGCAAATTGGGTAATGCTTGCATCATTAGTTCCCAGTTAATGGAGTCAGAGACCTGGAGCAGGGCAAAGAGCCTTGGACATAATATGCTCAAACTCTTTAACAGATGTGTTACCAAAGGTGCTGGCAAACTATGAGGATATTAACCAGTTTTTTTGTCCAATTTAAATGTTTCAGATCATCAAACAAACTTTAATATCGGACAGATATAACCCGAGGCAACATAAAATGCAATTTTTAAATGATAATTTGCTTTATTGAGGGAAAGAAGGCTAAGGAGGCTTACCAAAAGCAACCTATAAACCACCCCCATGGAAATCATTCACATAGCACCCATCTGACAACATGAAGTAGACTGAAAGATCCCAAAAAGCCACTACATGTTTGGTACTCATAAAATCCATCTGTTGACTGATGTTTGTCAGGTTTAATGAAGAGACAGAGAGGGGGATATACAACCAAACAGACAAATTAGACCATTTCACTTAATTATTTTGATGTCAAAGTCTGAAGAAGAAAAGAAAAAGCATGACCATATGGAAGTAAAATAGTCTCATTAGAATCAGACATTTTTTAGATATGGAATTTATAACACTGAATTTTTATCCTGTGCAATTTTGTATGTGAATTTTTTTTTGTACTTAAAATTTGCCAGCAAAAATTCACCTGCAGAAATTCGCCTGCAAGAATTCGCCTGAAAAAATTCGCCTGCAAATGTGTTGCCGCTTCTTCCGGTCATTTCAAAACAAGAGCATCTGCGGACAGGGTTGGGGCACTAGCTGTCATCAGGTCAGTCAAACATTTCATTCAGTTCCATTAGATGAAAAAAAAATACAGAATCTCAAATGGGTGTTAATTACCTGACGTTTTGTAATAATATATTTTTGGCAGAAAAATCTCATCACTGATCTTCATTAAGCCACTATCCAGCAAACTGTTAAGAGACTCTCCTCTGCCCAAGGCAATGGTGTGTCACGTGATCAAATAAGCGTAATCCGATTGGCTAAAAGACGCTCGACTCGATCGAGTGTTGATTGCTTTAACAACCATTTGAGATTCGGTATTTTTTTTTCATCTAATGGAACTGAATGAAATGTTTGACTGACCTGATGACAGCTAGTGCCCCAACCCTGTCCGCAGATGCTCTTGTTTTGAAATGACCGGAAGAAGCGGCAACACATTTGCAGGCGAATTTTTTCAGGCGAATTCTTGCAGGCGAATTTCTGCAGGTGAATTTTTGCTGGCAAATTTTAAGTACAAAAAAAAATTCACATACAAAATTGCACAGGATAAAAATTCAGTGTTATAAATTCCATATCTAAAAAATGTCTGATTCTAATGAGACTATTTTACTTCCATATGGTCATGCTTTTTCTTTTCTTCTTCAGACTTTGACATCAAAATAATTAAGTGAAATGGTCTAATTTGTCTGTTTGGTTGTATATCCCCCTCTCTGTCTCTTCATTAAACCTGACAAACATCAGTCAACAGATGGATTTTATGAGTACCAAACATGTAGTGGCTTTTTGGGATCTTTCAGTCTACTTCATGTTGTCAGATGGGTGCTATGTGAATGATTTCCATGGGGGTGGTTTATAGGTTGCTTTTGGTAAGCCTCCTTAGCCTTCTTTCCCTCAATAAAGCAAATTATCATTTAAAAATTGCATTTTATGTTGCCTCGGGTTATATCTGTCCGATATTAAAGTTTGTTTGATGATCTGAAACATTTAAATTGGACAAAAAAACTGGTTAATATCCTCATAGTTTGCCAGCACCTTTGGTAACACATCTGTTAAAGAGTTTGAGCATATTATGTCCAAGGCTCTTTGCCCTGCTCCAGGTCTCTGACTCCATTAACTGGGAACTAATGATGCAAGCATTACCCAATTTGCTTGTGCAGCATTAGAAGGCCATTAGACTCCTATCTGATCATCACTAATAAAAGAATCAAAATTGCGGCAGTGTTCACCCTATCACAAATAATGTTGACTCAGTGTTGCCTTTTTTAATCAGTTTCTGTCTATTTAGCCAGCAGAAATCACAGGAAAACTGACTATGTGCGCAAATGCAAAGGCTTTTGAATGACTGCCTTAATCTGCTGAGTGAATATGGTGTCGCTCATAGCGAGAGAGAGAGAGAAAAATTAAATCAACAGCCAAACAGCTAAAGGAGAAAGAAATGACAATAGAACAGCACATTTTTGAAGGGGATAGGCATCTGAACATAGCTGTTGCAGCTGGTAGCAACTACTTAAAATGACTAGTTATAAACCAGCTGGTGTCACTGGTTGTTAAATCAAATCAGTTTCATAGCTCAAGTCAATCTGAAGCATGAATTACGCCTTTTCATTGAGTTAACTGTAAACACACTAATTTTAAATTATTATTTAAAATTATTATTCCAAGAAAAACATGGAAAATTATGTTTTTAAAGATATAAGAGGAAAAAAATGCTGAGCAATGTCTTCTTTCTACTGATGAACCAAAACTAAAATCAAAACTATCTGGAGATTTAAAAAAATGTATTTCTCTGCTACACACTATTTATTGAGGAAAAGTTATTCAACAACAAATCATGTAGTGTATAAAAGATTAAGCTGATACAATATGTCAAAGGTATCAAGAGTCGGACTCTCGCATCTCAAGAGGAAGACTTTGATGGTCTAATTCAGATGTGTATGACCTAATTTCAGCTAAAATGAGAAGAGTAAAATAATGGACCACAAAAAAGGGAAGCAGCAACGTTTTGGAGGCAACAGCTGTTGAATCAGAACACCAGCAGCAGGATAGAGAAAGATGCCTTACTTTGGTTTGAGCTACTAATTTTGGAACCGGGTTGGTTTGCCCAGACATGTGGGTCCACACGTGGCAAAAAAGGTAGACTTGCTTCCAGTGTTGCAGAAAATTTTGTGACCAATGTGACTGCAACTTGTAGTTATTATAGTTCAACTGATGGATAAACTGTAAAAAAAGGGTTTCTTAAACCAGTCCTTTTGAGCCATCCCAGTGCCCGTACAAGTCACACATCCCTTACAGATGCAGGTTTTTTATAGTTATTTTAGCCAGCTTAAAGATCAAGATAAACTTTATCATCCCCAAGGGGGAAGTTGTTTTGCAGCTAGAAGAGAACAAATGCAAAGAAAAATACAAATACAACTGACAGAAAGAATAACCACAACATTCATTATACAGCTAGGATACACACATAGGCTAGTACAGTCTCTGGGCTTATCAGGTCAAATTATTATTGAGCCTGACACTAACAGAGAATGAACATTTGTACTTTTTTGTATTGCACTTTATTATCATGTGAGCAGATAGCAGTAACCTGTAATTATGGTACAGACCTAGTTTAAGTGAGCAAAGATAGCTTTAGTCTTCCTTGTGACTTGAATTAAACAGTTCTAGCATAAATCTTAAAAGGTCGCTACCTTAAAATGCACATTTTGGAAAAGCCAGAAAATCTTCCCAGTTTGCCCTTCCCCTACATCATACAACAGCTGGTTATTTACATGAAGATGAAAAGAGTAGGACTGGGGGTTAGTGTGACAGAGCAAGGGCTGAACTCTGAATCCCCTGTAGTCTAACTCTGTATGACAGAGTTAAGGCTCCTACAGAGCCAGTCCGCGCGAACTCAAGGCGAACTCGATGCAGACGTCAATGGCACACACATACTTGGTGTCACACAATATACTGCTCAGCAGGAAAAAGTCTTCACGCCTTACTGTTTTATATGTGACACTGAGAATTTAATAAAGCATGTTTTTGATTTTAATTTTATAGAGGTGTAGAAAACTACAGTTTTAAATTAGTTCTCTCACTACTGCTTCCGCACAGTTGGTACTAATAAAAAATCTGGCCAAAAATATTAATTTATTCCAAGAGTCACCTCCAACATTATTTGTGACACAGTAGTTTGCCAAGGCAATACAACACACTGCTCTGAGCAACCAGTTGTGTTTCACTGACACTCTCTACGCTACACTGGCAGGTGTACGACGGGTGGCTTGGAGGAGAAGAAACGGGTCAAGGCGCCCAACTAGTTGCTCAGACTTGCTGCTATGTGTCAGGAAGTATTCAAAGTGTTTCTTGTTGTCCACCATCTTTATGTCCTTCACAAAGGTATTGTATTCCCCTTCTTTGCCTCTAGTCTGGTTTAATGGTTTTATATACAACCTACCTTTCTTTTTTTGTTTTTCCAAAGCTACAAGGCAAATTAGCTCTTCCTCCATGTCCGATGACGCCATGGCAGAAAATGTGGGAAATTTAGGAATTTTTCATGAGAAATGTAGGACATTGGTACGCTCTACTATTAGATTTCAAACATCTGTGGACAGTGTACGCGGAGTCTGCACTGTTCACTGCGTTCAGTATGCCCACTCTGTGGGAGCCTTTAGACTAAAGGTTTCTTCCACCGAACTTGAAGTAGTAGAGTACATAACAAAGAAGAAACCCGCACCTCTGATTTGGTCTTGTCAGCTTGGGAGGACGGCGAGGTGGAAGGAGCAGCTGCTTCAGGTTTCTGCTGGAAGACAGAGAATTGGCTGTTAGACATAAGGACGAGAAAATCATAAAAATGAGAAGAGACAGAACATTTAGATGAGCATGGCAAAGGGCATGGTGGGAAGGGAAAAGTGAGGCAGTGGGAGCAGAGAGCTAATTAGGAATAAAGGAGGATTTTCTCTACAGCAGCAGAACACTTCTCACACAATAGAAAGAGTCCTGAGTCCTAAAGGTTTAGGCAACCTTCATGAGCCTGTTGATGACCCCTGAGAAAGATTATGAGCATGGCTGGATCTTTATTCTGCAGTGATGTGATGTTTCACCATACAATGGATTTCTGTGTTCATAACTGTTTAACAATTTGAAGTCAATCATTCTACAGACAGAAAGGCTACAGATGGAAAACATTTAATCTTCCCAGGAGTGGACAGCAATCTCACCCCATGATCAGGGTGTTGAATGCTCAAAAAATTACCCAAAAAACCTGCAGCTCTACCTCAGACTCTACAGGCCTTAGCTAGGACGTTAAATGTTTGAGTTAAAGTCAAGACGTTTAGAAAAAGACTGTTTGGATTGTCTTGAGGAGAAAGCACAAGCCTGGTCCATGACAAGCGTCTGAAGAGACGACAACCGGGGCGAATGATGAACCCACAGTGAAGGTAAAGCCACAAAAAGTGTTTGGTTAAGCTGCTGAATTCACTCTGACGTGACACACGTCTGTCTGTTTTCCCTGAGGAAGTGTTTGAGAAAAGTTTTAGACTGAGCTTGACTGATTAAGTTTGTATCTGCGTGTGTTAGTGTATGCACAAATCAACCTTTTTCAGTCACATTTAAGTGTGTAGATAATATTAGTATTCAGATGACTCAAATATAAACTAAAATACTCAAATAATACATAGTTATTAATATCATTACATTTTTGGTGAAGCATCTGATTAAAACAGATTTTTCATTCATGACTGAATTCCAACCCATGTTTCTAAATCCAGTTTATGTTCATGTTGGACATCTGCATATTGTGGCTTTTTTATTTTTAACTATATAAATAATAAGAGCTTCATTTGCTTCCATCAGATGAAACTGATGACATAATTCATACTTTACACATTTCTGTTCATATATAATTTGTGGTATGCAATTTATACAAAGGTTTACCATAGAAAGCAGACTTTTGGAGGAAAAATTGATGAAAATATAAAAATTTTAGTTATTCGTGGCAGCCCAAAACAACTGAGCTGAAAATAAAATTAATCTAGGTATTACAATGGCTATTGCAATGGCCTAGTCAAAGTTCAGACCTCAACCTGAATGAAATGTGGTGGGACTTAAAGAGATAGGTTTGAACCTCAATGAAATGAAAGGATGTAAACAAATGTACAGAAAGCAGTTTTTGAATCCTGAACAGAAAAATCATAAGTGGAAGAAAAATAGAAGCCCACACTCAGGCCTACAAGGACAGTATTGTGAGGAGATAGTTCCTTCCTGTCCAATATCAGGCAGGAAAGCTCAGTTTCTGGCGCTGCACGGACAGAGGCGGATGAATAAAGGATAAGGAGGAACAGATAAAGACTTTAGGGAGAGACACAAAGAACAAAGTAAGGAAAGGTTCATTTTCATTTCTCCATTTGCATGCACAGCGCTTTCATGTTCAGGACACTCAGGAGACTTCAAACCAAGTAAGAGAAAAGCTCTGCTAATGCTTTCAACAGCGTAGTGCCCACAAAATCCGTCATAAAAGCAGGTGAGCAACAAGAAATGAAAGCACTACCATCATTACTGCCATTCTCAATCTGTCGCTGCGACCTGTTCTGATCCTCTCCCATCAGCTTCTTCAACGCAGAACTTCCTACAGCTCTTCCACTGACAGCTAACAGATTTAACTGATGCAACCATGACCTTGTGTGCATCTCACTCTTATTTATGCTTTACCATCTGGATGTTTGCTCCCTTTCTCCATGCATCGCAGGTTTCCCTGGAGATTTTCACTTCGTCTAGCTTAAGCTTCTCCTCTCAGCTGCTGAACTTCTGATTTCAGAAGGCACTGAGAGTTATAATATCCAAAGGATGTGGAATAGAAAAACAGAACACAGCCATGCAAAAAGCAAAGTGTTTCATAGTATTTTCTAGAATGTGAGAGATAACTTGTAGACGCTAATGGGAAAAAAACTGTGTGAGCTTGGTTTATTTAAATATTTGCTTTTTTGCTCTCATTGCTACGGTTTATTTAAATATTTGCTTTTTTGCTCTCATTGCTACAGTTTATTCAGTTTTCACAAAAAAACTGGCCAAAGGTCCTAAACCATTTTTTTGCACTGCAAGCAATGGTAATCGTACTGACAGTTTGTCAATGACCTTTAATCCCAGGTGAGAAAAAGACAAAAGCTAAATGAAGCTTATTTGGAATGAGTAAAACTATAATGAAAATTATTGAGCCCCAATTATTTTTTTTCTAGTACAAACTACAAAAAAGAAATAAATGGGGGCAGGGGTCTAATTCTAGTTATTTGAGAAGGAAAAAGTTGCAAAAGCAGCCAATGAGCCTTTATGTTTGCTTTAAATTCATATTCTCTTCATGATTTTTGGATTAGGGAGTTTTTCCTCTCCACTGTCGCTACATGCATGCTCAGTGTGAGGGATTGCTGCAAAGTCAATGCAAGCAACTGTCCACTGTCTCTACATGCTCATCCAGGAGGAGTGAATGCTACAAGTCACTGACTCTATGCAATCTGCTGGGTGTCCTTAGAAAAACGTTTAACCAGTTTGAATAGTGAAAAAGTGAATTTCACTGCACAATTATTTGGAATGTATCTACGTGACTTAAAATCTGTATGATTCCATTGAATTGACTTTGTAAAGTGCCTTGAGGCAACATGTGTATGTATAAATAAGCTCATTTGAATTGGATAAATCTGTTGTGCTCCGCCCCCATTTGTGGACAGTAAAATGTGCAGGAATGTGAGAGTTTTTGAATTTTGCTTTAATTTTGGAGCCCTTTGCAGAAACGGCAGGAGCAGAAACATAAAACGCACACTGACATTAACTGCAAGCCCGACGTATCCGAGTTTGAAAAAATAACTCATTGCATCTTTTTCTTTGATGTAAAAACAGGTCCTACATTCCTACACCAAAATAGTTAAAAAGCTTTATTATACTTTAGTCTTCAGAAATAGTTCTTATATAACATTGGGATTTTCCTAAAGACATTTTAACACTGTATTATGAATAATAGCAGTTTTTTTCTCTGATCTCTTCAAAGATTATACAGCCTCAATGATTATGACCCATCAGCGGGTAATTTTGGTTTGGATCAAAATAAAAAGCCAAAAAGCACAAACCAAAGGAAATGGGCAAGAAAAAACCCTAAATACTTTGCATTCCTGCTGAAAGTGCCCTAAACACGTAATATTCTTTATGCTAATTTCTCAATTTATTATACTGACTCTTCAGCTAGTCAAAGGATATTTTGCAATGTAGATTATGATGGAAGGATCTTTTCATGATATGCAATATTCGAAGGTTTAGCAACTGCATGCCTTATAAACTCAGACAAATGTCTTGAATCAGAAGCCAAAGTTAGAACACAAGGAGCAAAAAAACTATAAAAGTCTAACTCTCTACTGCTTCAGATCAAAAATACAAAACACCTTTTGGCCTCTAATGCTAAAACCAGACAAGATTTCCAAAAATAGGGGATCTAACAAACATCACCTGCTCCTTTCGTCTCTAAACCACCACAGGCAGAAAACTAATGCTGACTACTGAGGGCAGGACAGAGAAATGTTTTCATCTTTCTCCATTTACATCCCTCTCCCTTATCAACTGTTAAGGCATCAAAACACGGCTTCTTCTTGTTGCCTGTGGTGGGGAATTCAGAACATTTTCTACTCTCTTCGCTGATTCTGTTGAGCTCTTTCAGGGTTTTCCCCCTCCCCGTTAAAGCCTCCTCTTCCTTCTCTTTGGACTTCAGCGCTGCAGGAGATGTTAGCCCAGGTTTAAACATACAAAGACGGGCCGCTGAGGACGATAAAAAGAAAGAAGCTGGAGGGTAAGAGGCATGAGTGAAGGGGATGGAGACTGCAGGGGGATGAGAAGAATGCAAAGAACAAGAGGACTGTTGTGAGGTGGATAACAGGATGAACAGAGACTGAATAGATATAGGACTTAAAAAGGAAAGTGGGTTTATAGACATAATATCAGAGTGGATGCTATGCTACCTTTCATTAGCTTTAAGCATTTAAACTGGATATATTGGCATTATTTAAAGCTCAGTTGAGTTCATTTATATATCGGCAATTTGCAACAAATGTCATCTCAAGGTACTTTCACAAGAAAAACAGAGAAATGTCCAATAAAAACAGTTCAAAGCAATACAAACAGACATACATATATACACATATACAGGGGTTGGACAATGAAACTGAAACACCTGGTTTTAGACCACAATAATTTATTAGTATGGTGTAGGGCCTCCTTTTGCGGCCCAAGACAGCGTCCAATTCGTCTTGGGAATGACATATACAAGTCCTGCACAGTGGTCAGAGGATTTTAAGCCATTCTTATGGCAGGATAGTGGCCAGGTCACTACGGGATACTGGTGGAGGAAAACGTTTCCTGACTCGCTCCTCCAAAACACCCCAAAGTGGCTCAATAATATTTAGATCTGGTGACTGTGCAGGCCATGGGAGATGTTCAACTCACTTTCATGTTCATCAACCAATCTTTCACCAGTCTTGCTGTGTGTTTGGTGCATGTCATCCTGATACACGGCACCGCCTTCAGGATACAATGTTTGAACCCATTGGATGCACATGGTCCTCAAGAATGGTTCGGTAGTCCCTTGGCAGTGACGCGCCATCTAGCACAAGTTTTTGGGGCCCAAGGGAATGCCATGATATGGCAGCCCAAACCATCACTGATCCACCCCCATGCTTCACTCTGGGCATGCAACAGTCTGGGTGGTACGCTTCTTTGGGGCTTCTCCACACCGTAACTCTCCAGGATGTGGGGAAAACAGTAAAGGTGGACTCATCAGAGAACAATACATGCTTCACATTGTCCACAGCCCAAGATTTGCGCTCCTTGCACCATTGAAACCGACGCTTGGCATTGGCATGAGTGACCAAAGGTTTGGCTATAGCAGCCCGGCCGTGTATATTGACCCTGTGGAGCTCCCGACGGACAGTTCTGGTGGAAACAGGAGAGTTGAGGTGCACATTTAATTCTGCCGTGATTTGGGCAGCCGTGGTTTTATGTTTTTTGGATACTTTCATATATGAGCAGATTAGACTAAATCACACAAAGTTTAGTTTGATTTTATATATAATTAAGTTATAAAAAAGTTATTGGTAAATCTTCTATATAAGGAAGGGCAGCTAACTGCATCAAGTTTGCAGCAATCTGTTCAGACTGAGCGAATATGTAGCAACAGATGGCCACGTAAATCCACCAACTGGCTAGTGACAAATAAGACTAAATGGAAGTTGTGTTTCACAAACCAGGACGTAAACATGAACATCATTTTGTCTATAGACACAATAATAGCTATAGTTAAGGGGAAAACTAGGTATACTCCATTATTCCTCAGCTAACTGAGTCACCTTTAGCAGCAACAACTTTCAGTAGTTGTTTTCTGTCTGACTCTCAAATCAATGTGGAGGACCTAGAACAGCATTTGAATCAGTTGGAGGTTTGGACTTTGACTGGGCCACTGCAGCACATATGTTTTCAGTGATTCAGTTGCAGATCTGCTGGTGTGTTTGGGATCATTGTTCTGTTGATGAACCTAATCGAGCCAAGCTTCAGCTGTCATACATTGTCATACAAAGGACGGTAAAATGTAAATATTTGTGATGTTGGGATGGGGTTAAGAAAATTAGGATCTTTTTAGAAATTTAGAAACTTTTAAATGGGGAGAAAAAAGCTTTAAACCTCTGTCCAGTAATCTGCCATTATCAAGCCTGCTGAGGACAACAGAAATATTACGTCACCACTGATACAAAAGGCAAAGAAATGAGAACTCTTCTGTGCACATCAGAGTGGGAGAGAGCTCAGAGTTGTTGAGCAAAAAAATAAAGCAAGAAAAAAACAGAGGAGCCAAGGCTGTGGACACAGCAGGCAGGACAGTCCTATGACTAACACAGACAAATAAGGCTGAGAATAAACAAAGTAACCCCTGAGGCAACTCTGCGCTCTCTTGTGACATTTTTAGGCCAATCGGTGGGAGTCATCACAGAGGTTTTGCAAAGATGCACGCTGATGTAGCGTTTTGGCTTACACTGAAATAAGACCCACAACACACACAGATACACCCCTACTAATCCCCCAAAGAACAATAAACCCACGCTACAGGAGCAGACGAAAAGGACAAAAGGCCCTCACATACTCCAGCACGGACAGAGTTCTCTGAGATTCATTTATCTGCTTTACTGCGACTCATCTGAAAACTGATGCATTGAAGCATAAAGCAAACATACATACAGAATAAATGTCTTGGTAGTCTCAAAGCCGTAATATTAAATCGATTAATCAAAGACAAAGTATTTAAAATCAAATGTACAGAAACTCTTATTCATATTTCTGAGGATGCCCATATTTGGCATCATTATCTGTCCTAGAGATCCAATCAGAACTCGGGTTCATAACTGGCATTAAAAATTTTCCCTTCAGTGGTTCCCCTACTATTATATTGGTATTTAGAACATGTCTATATCTTTTCCTTTTATCAAACAAACTAAAAATATTTATGTTATACATCATATTTATGTCATTTCTGTCTCTACATGGTCTATGGGTAATCACAATTTTTGATCAATATTTGAATCCCTGCTATTTGAAATGATAATTCATTAGTTTTACAATCTATTGCGATTGAAAACAGAAAAAAATTCCTTAACATGAAGTTTTCTTATTCTCCTTTTGGCTTTTGGACTATGACTTTTAAGAAACAGTCTCATTTTACAGCACAATGTTGAACGCCTTTTACTCATCATACAAAGTTTTCTGTCAAAATAAAATTAAACAAGCAGATTCCTTACTGTACTCAACAAAACAGAAGGACCCCCTGAGTGTTTATTCGTTTTCAACACAAGCTGCAGCTGAGCGTTACCGTAGTCCGCCCTTTTCTCTTCTCTCTTTCACCATCTGTGAGAAACTACTTAAAGTGATAATGAATTGTGTTTTAGTAATTAACTTGCATATAAAAGCAGAGTCCCCTGTGGGCAACAGAAACAGATCCTGGATCACAGTCTGGCTGCTGGCAACGCCTCAGAAAACACAGAGAAACAAAGAGGGGAAAGAGGAGGAGAAGCGGAAAATGAGAGAAAGATTGTCTGTTGGTGTGCACCAGTGTCTCCCTAGGTGAGTTTGATAAGTGTTTCCAGTTATTGTTTTTAGGTTTTCTGGTTCCTTGCTGATTCAAATCTTGCAGCAGGAAATACAATTATATTAGTGTGATTCTCTTGAATACAATGTAGAAAAACTTTTATATCATGTTTATTAGCTTTTAATCATTTACAGTGGTTAGACATGACAACGTGTTAAACAAACAGGCCATGATAAATTGTAGTCTTTTTTGGTAGGAGTCTATCAGCATCCCACGTCTTGACTGGGATGCTGATCTACAGTGTTTTAGCAAAATTAAAACTGATCAAAACTTTGAATTTTATCCTTCCTGATAAAAATCCAGTTAAAGAAAGCAACCCCATAGAATGATGCTGCCACCACCATGTTTCACTTGGTATGGTGTTCTTCGGTGATCCTTGGTGTTTTGTCGCCAAAAAAAACAAGTACAGCTCAAAAAAATGTTTTAAAATGTGGAAAAATTTTGTCACTCATTTAAAAAGTAAAACTCAGATATTATATAGATCCATTACACAGTGTGAAATATTTCTAAGCCTTTAATTCTTTTTTTTCATTAAGGCTTACAGATAAAAACCCAGAATTTTAGATTTCGAAAAAATTTTTTATTACATAAGATCAATAAAAAAGGATATTATAAACAAAAATGTGAGGCTTCTGAGAAGTATGTTGATTTCTATTTACTCAAACTTTTGGGTTATTTTTGCACTGTAGAAAAAAAGCCAGCCCAAGATTTTAGGCTGTCTAAAATACCATGTTTTATAAATAACCCGGGGGCTGTGGATTTTTGACCTTCTCCTGACGATACCCTTTTTGGCAAGAAGATCCTTTGTGACATTTCTGCAAACTATGGCTTTAGCAAAAGGATGCAAATGATCAAATGTCAGGAAAATCATACAAGGACTGCTAAGTTTGATTCCCAGTTAATCAGATGTAAAACTTATAGCAGCTGTGAACTCAAGAAACCAAAAGCTTAATCTGAACCAGAAATTGCTTCAACAAAGTATTAAATTAAAAGCTTGCACACCTTTGCAACTTGGTAATTTAATTTTTAAAAATATTCCTTCTGACATATTTGTTTGTTTCTAGTTGAATTGTACAGGATGGGTTAAATTAAAGGTGGAAATGAATCATCATGCACAGGCAGCCCTTCAGTCTAAAATACACAGAAAAAGAAAGTCAGCACACTCAAAAAGACCAAAAACTGTTACTTTGACTGTATTGTAAAAGTCTTTGCATCAGTTCTGGTGTTGGCTGTGCAGTAATTAGGGCTGAAAGGGCTTTCACTGCATTTACGTGGTTATATACCTAGAAAATGCCATTATTGTAATGGATCTAAAGACAAAACAGGTCAGCAGCAGCAACAGAACCAAAAGCAAAGTCAGATGATGGCAAAAATCAGCGCCAGAATGCATTCTTGTAAGAAAAAGGACCAAAACAAAAAGTCTGTTTCAGCTGTTCACTATACATTGTTTGTGTTTCAAGAATATATGAACGATAAAGATTTATAAATATTTAAGCTGTATATTTAGAGAGGGCTTCAAAAATTGTGAAAGTTAATCCCTGCTGAGTGGGGTGGGATGTTTTCAACAAGGAGGAGACATACAAGCTTAAGGGAAGGAAAAAGTTGTAATTTTGCATAAGGATGATTTCTGTCCTCTGCATATTCTAGCCTCAACCCCCTCCCCACCCCGCATCGAACCCCCCAGCTAACATGTTACATAAAACAGCCTCCAAGCACTACAGCTGTAACAATAACATGCACTGACTGAAAACACGTGCTGGTGATACTCACTGAAGCTCCGGCCAAGGCCTCCTGGTCGCAGTACTTCTTCCTCTCATATTTGTCCCGGATGAAGACTTCCACAGCTCTAGAGCTCGGAGTTAAGGACTGAATCTGAACAAAAGTCATCAAGTGCTAACAAAAGTTATCAGTTTTATATAAAAGCTGTCGAAGATTGCAGATGAAAGATGTTCTGCACAGCAATGTCAAGAACAAGCTGCAGGAACTTCCAAACCAGGGCTGCATGAACCAAATGAGATCTTTCTGGTTTTTGCAGGTCTGGAAGAGAAAAAATTTGTCTGTCCTTCTGGTGTAAGTACAGGCCTTCAGAGTAGAAACATAACATGGCTTCAGAAAAGTGCTAAAAGTCATATCTCAGACTTCTCATTTTTTCACAGAGATTTTAGTGCCAACCGAGTACCTAATGACTAACAAGAAACTGAGGTTCTGTTGAACTTGCCTTGGTTACACACAGTTAACATATAGCTATTAGTTTACATCCACTCATCATAGGCATGGATGCATTATTACTTGGCTTTTAGTTATTTATTGGATCTATGTTTTCAGGATGGAGGGATTTTATACCCTTTTTTATGCATTGTCCACAAATTGTTTCGATTTGTGTTTGGGACCACTGTCCTGTTGGGACAACTTATTGTGTCTACGTTTTAACCTTCTAGCCGTTGATTTAAGTTTAAAATATCTCTAGGCAGTCCTAGTTTATTATTCCATTCATTTTGTGCAGTGTATCAGTAGCGCTGGAAGCGCAAGAGACCCGCAGCAAGATGTGGCCACCACCATGCTTGACAGTTGCTAGTGTTCTTAGGTTTGTCAAGTCTTTATTTCACAATGCTGAAAAAATAAAAGAAGAATTGGCAGAATTGGCCTGGAAACGGTAGGTCTATGTCTTTGTCTTCAATTGGAGGAGAGGCCCTGCCAGTATAGATCATTTCAGACCAGGTTGTTTTTTCTTTTTAAATGTTGCAGTTTTGGTTGTAGTGCTGAGAAAATTACAGGAGTTAAAGAGAAACGTAATCAACACTTTAAATGAAGATCTTTACACATACAGCATATGAAGAATGTGTTGAAATAAATCCTTTAAAATGTATGTTGTTGTTTTTCCCGTAGCACACCTGTGAAACACATGAAATAAAAACAAAAAAAGCTATAGCATCAAGAAAAGTTTGGCCATGATTGTAACTTTGGTCTTTGACACATTAGCTGCTGTTTTAATCAGGGACTGCTTCATAAACCTGCAGCGCAATGCGGACCTGCTCCAGCTAAAATAAGAAAAACAGGAAGAAATCAAAGCTAAACAGCTACAGATCAGAATCTGGGGATTTTCCATTGATTGGAACTGATCTGTGATCAGCAGGTCAAACATTAACAAACCCAGATTTTTTTCCAAATTATTCCCAAACTCCCAAAGTAGGCAAGTCTATAAACTTATTAACCAACACTATATAATTTGATGCGTTGTGTTGAGTTCAATAAAACAAATCTTATAAAGGTTAGGGACGTAGGCTTCTGTGCATAAAATGTTGATAATCTTATAAATCCTTTATTTTCTGTTGGATTCAAACATAGTACATCTTTCATAGATGCTGCAGCTCGTTTATTTCTCATTTATGTTTTATAGTCTGAATGAAAAAAGTCAGAATCAGCTGGTCAGATGTTAAATAAAAACAGAAAATCGGTTTGAGAGGTTTGGAAAAGCCCAATTGGTGCATCTCCACCGGATACAGTGGAAAAATAAACATGCTGATAGAAACAGAACAGCTGATATTTAGTTTCTCCAGGTATGAAGCTCATCAGGTTTATTTTGTGGAAAGTTTTCATCATTTTTTTAATGCAAACATGTAGTTTAGAACAAAGTCAGCATGTTATAGTGATCAATCAGTTAAGAGTTTAAAGATATTTAGTTATGAAACCGTTTGTTTGCATTTGGAAAACTGCCGCTGTAAACAAACTCTATATCACATATGCAAGTGTGGACGCAAACTCTTAAGCTCGCACTATTCCACCCCACACTGTCACAGCAGGAGCATTAATCCTAAACCTCTTATCTCCCCATTTCAGCAGCAATGCCTCCGTCAGATCAAGTAATAGACGTCAAAACATTGAGGAGCGATGACCACCCACACGGGTGGAGCCAAGAGATAGAAGAGGCAGGCTGCTGGAGATGCATCTCAAACACGGCCTTTATTTATCACAGTTGAGTGGAAACAGCAGAGCAGAGAAGATGCAACTCGCCGTGCTTCTCGGGAGGATAGTTGGTTACTGTGAGCCAAATGACAGCACCGTTATGTGAGACACGACTTCTGGGTAGTGTCTGATTAGGGTGGAACAAGGAAGCCACAAAACATCCAAAACCAGATTTAGGAACTAATATATATAAAAGGCCCAATTGTTGATTTGACACATGAATCATATCTGGTCACAAAGATGACTGAAACATCTTATCATTCAGGATTTCTTTTATCAAACAGGGCCCAGTGCTAAGTGATCAACGTTTCATCGTGGTAATTAGTGAAGTAATTTATACTTTTAAAAATGAATTACTACTTCTGACGAAGACGGGGGGAATGGGAAATAAAAGAGGATCTTTTGGTGTGAAATTATCCGCATTTGAAATGTATTGTAATGGTTATATAATCGTAACTCTATGTGTGTAAAGGAATGTGATGTTTTTCCCTGATAGGGAAAAATTATTTAAAAATCAACAGAAAATGTTAAAGGAAGCTTTTAATCTGAAAGAGATGTCAAATGTCAAATCTCCAGTTTGGAAAGCATTTCTAAAAATCTCAACTCTTCAAACTAAAAACATAATTTGCATGTGAAGAAGTGCAGGAAAAGTTTTGCCAAACATCCCTGTTAGTGTGAATAAGGCCTCACGATCAGCCGTCATGCAATGAATGGAGATCAGTGCACCGCTCAGAGCTCCCAGCTGAACGCATAAACGCCGCTTGTGACTCAGTTTATAAAAGCTGTCAGGTTTTTAATATCATCAGCTGCTGGGAATAAATCCTGCTTGAGAAGGTGTTTGTAGCTCATGCTCGCAGCGCTGCTGATAAATACCAAGCAGAGACCAGTAATGGAGTGTGGATTGCGCAGAGCACACACAACGTTTAAGTTGGAGATATTAACTTTTGGCATCTATGGTCAATCCAACAAGATGAGACTGTTTTCATAACTACCATGTAAAAAAACCTACAGTTATGGAATGCTGCTGTTAACTCTTTCCCAGTTTTTGTTTGACGTTGATAGACCTAAAACCATTAAAGTTTTAATCTGATTAAGTTCAATGAAATGGGCAAGCGTTGCATTTCTTTCCATATATTTGTCAGTTAAATCAGATAATACTACTGCATATTAAGAATATACCAGAGAATACTGACATGGACCTGGGGCTGGGCGTGTTGGTAATAATAAAAACAGGCATGGGTCAATTTTAGCTTTTTCTGCCCTCTTTAGCTGAGCATAGATGAGAAAACGTTCATAATCAGACACGGACACTGAATTTATTTTAGTTTATTTTGTGTTTTATATGTTTATTAAGTTTGTTTAAGAGTTACAGCCGACAAGATACAAAAACCTATAAATACACTGGTATTTCTATAAGAAATATATGTATTTAGTCTCAATATATATGAATATTTTACCTTTAAAAGCTTATAATTTAACCTGTTTTTACTTTTGCAAGTCCCATGAGCATGTTTGTTGTAATAAAAAGTTATTTTTCATTACAGATTTCTGGATTTGTGTGTATTGTGGGGCCCAATATGTAAATATAGTAGTTACAAGTAAAACATATACCACATCATGTAGGTGGAGTTGTGTTGAAAAAAAATTAAACCAAACAAGGATTTGCTTAACATTTTTGTATGTGAATTTAAATTATTCAGAAACTGCCCAAATAAGCTCAGACCATGAAGGGTTAAGACAACGGTTTACAAGGAAGGGGGCCGGGGTGAATCTGTGGCCCTCAAGATTGGTTCGAGTGGCCCTCATCCCGATTTCAAGAATGGTACAAATTTTTTGTTATAATAATTATGGGCCTTTAGAAAGACAAAACAAAATCAGGGCAACTTTTTTAGTGAATGAGATCTTTCAGACAAATTAAATCGTCTTAAACTGGAAATGTTGGGTACAACACAAAGTATTCATCTTTTGTCAAGTGAGCTTTTTGCTATTATTTCATGTAAACAGGAACACAAACATCCAGACCTTTGACCTTTACTTAAAAACAGACTTGGCCACTTCCACTTATTAAACTTTGCCTAACAAAAAAAAAAAATGGATAATCGACCCACACTGTGTTCTTGTTACTGAGAATGCACAAAAAAGGTCTAGACAGAGAAAATTTAAAACAACTGACTGAAAAGATTTATGCCATAAAATCCTTCTTTTGTTTTTTTTTTTTGTTGTTTTTTTTTTACCGTGTCCTGTCCGGCAGAGTAGCGCTCAGAATTGTTGTCTGAGTGCCAAGAAATTGCCCAACAGATTTACTTTCACAAGCGGAGCATCACAGCTATTGCTTTAAAGCTCTGCTTGATATTTATAAAAGAAACTTTATTATAAACTTCTTTGGGAATATTTCAATTGTTACGGACACAGAGACTGAAATGAAAAGGAAAACAGAAGCTAGACAAAGAGAGAGATGGGGCAAAAGGGAAGAAGGGGAAAAAAGGAGGAGAGAGTGGAGGAGAGAAAGAAGGATGAATAGAATAAAAGATTACACCCTGCTTGCTTATACACAAAATAGCACACGGGATTTCTGAATGTAAAATGTACTTAGTGAGAAGTGCAGCCCTGTGTGGATGCGCTTTGTATACAAGGTTTCTCCACAAAAATATGCAATAGCGAGTGTGAGGACCCACCGACCTGCCCCGTGGTCCCCGGGCGGACACTGAGGAGATCCGAGCCACAGACATCCAAAGGCCCCCCAAAGCACAGGAACCCCAGGACAACCACCGCCGGGACTACTGCAACCCCCCCAGAGAAGAGCAGTGGAGAGTCCCAGGGGAGCCACCCAGCAGCAACAGTGCAGAAGCCCCAGGGAACGGCAGCGACGAGCCCACAGGCCCCGCCGGCAGCCATCCATGCCCGAGCAGATCCACCCATGGACCCAGAGACCCAAGACCCCGGGACACTCCACCCCCAAGGCAGAGGCCCAGCAGAGCCCAGGGGTCCAGGCCCCTGGCAGGCAGCCACCGGGAGTGAGCCAGCACACACCAAAGCACCCAGCCCCGGACACCGAGAACCACAAGTACACCAGCGGGCAGAGACTCCAACCCCCAGCAGGCAGGGTGGCGGGGAGGAAATAGGCCCCCCATCTCTTTTGTTTTTTTTTAAACGCAAATGTGGGAGAACCTTTTTATTTTTTGTATACATAAAGATTTACAGATCCCTTTTCTACAAAAAAAAGAAAAATCAGACACTTTTGTGTCAGTTCAGTTTATTGCTGAGAAGGCAAAAATTACGATTTTACTGTAAAATTATTCTTTTGATATTTATATTTTTTAAAAATTATAATTTTGGTGGCCTAACTAGTCATTTTTGGCCTGGGTGTTGAACATTCTGGATACAGCTGCTTTACTGGAATATTAAGGCCATCTGTGAAATTAAATTGTCTCTTAACTGTAATCCTGGACAGAAAATATTTAAAAAGTAGGATAAACATTTACCTAAGGTAACGTTTTTAGTGATATCTTAATGTGACTCCAAGGTGGAGCTCTGGCTGTGAAAACCAAACCGGCTCTTAACAGGGAACTGCTTTGGTGGAAAAAAATAAATATTTTAATATATTGGGGTCCTGAGGTTTCAGGAGTGTTTTAGCACAATGCCAAGGACCAAAGACCTCAGCAATGACCTTAGAGGAGCAACCTTTTACTCAGCATAGGGTACTCTAGTAAGGTGACCCTGCCGTCAAACACAAAACTTTAACTTGCTAATTGACTTGCTAATTGACTTGCTAATTGAGGCCTGTGGCTACATCGCCACAGGCCTCAATTAGCAAGTTAAAAGTTAGCGTCAATTAAATTACAGCGTGAAAAATATGAAATAAATATGATCTTTTTAAGGCTTCTGATTTTATGGAAATGTATACTGTTATTAATTCTGCTCTGGATAGGAAATGCCTTTTGTTGTTTAAAATAAAAGAAATACTTGTTTTTCTAAATAAATATTTTTTATAATTCACATGGTAAAAAGGAGTTAGCAGTCTAATATTCTTGTATTTATTTATGATGAATACACAATGACTTGAACATGCAGGGATTCATGCAGGGATTCATCCACTCATCGTCTTTACCCGCATATCGCGGGGGGGCTGGTGCCTGTATCCAGCAGTCATTGTATAAAACATGCAAACTCCATGCAGAAATACCCCATGCTGAGATTTGAACCAAGGACCTTTTTGCTGCAAGGCAACAGTGCTACCAGCTGTGCCACCGTGCAGCCTGATGCAGGATTAAAAAAAAAAAATGGCAGGAATTAAATTTTTTATTGGCATTCATTGCCTTTCAGCTCAGAATATTGTGTTGAGCAGAAGCATAGAAGCACACACAGAAATACACACATTAAGGCGGTCGCTCTGCTAATCCTTGGCCTGTTATCTGCACCTTTCAGCCAGCACTGCTGCTGTCAGAACAACTAATGGACTTCAAAAGAATGAACGATGACCGCCCGCACAAATGGGCCCAGCCAGATTCTAGATACTCCATTAGAACCACATTTTGCACATAAGAGAATATTTATTTCAGTCTGCTGGTGGAAATATAAACAGACGCAGCTACTGTTGTATCTTATATCACAGAGAAGGAGAAACTGAAAAGCTGCTTTCATATCGCTGTGGACACAGAGAAAGCTGCTTTTTCTATCACCTCCAGCTGAGACGTCAGGATCTTCAGGGTCACTGAAATTAGTGACTGAATCAAATGGAATCTTGTTTCTAGAAGGAGCAATGTGTAGGAGGAAAATTAGCAGCCAGGTGCTGCTATTCAAATCCAACAAAGATCCCAAACACAGCAGCATATCTACAACAGAATGGCTGAAAAAGAAAAGAATCAAGGTGCTGCAATGGCCCAGGCAAAGTTCAAACCGTAAACTGACCGAAATGTTGTGCAGAAGCAAATGTAGACCTAAATGAACTTAAGCAATGTGGTAAAGAGTCAATCAAAACTCCTCCACAATGATGTGAGAGACTAATAAAGTCAGTCAGACATGAAACTGAGAGTTATTGCTGCTAAAGGTGCATCTAAAAGCTGTTTCTGGGCTGTACTTAGTTTTTCCACAAACCAGTTTTTCATTTCATTTTCAATTTTTTTAATAAACAATGTTAGTATGGAATATTGAGCGTGCTTTTAAAGTGTGGTTAAGTTGTAATTATTTTTTTAAAATCTATCTGTTGCCCTGACACATAAAAACCTGGAACAGAAAGAGGGTGTACTTTCTTTTTACCATGACTGCATGTGGAGTGTTTTACTAAGGAAAATGTAATTTCCGTTATGGATGGAATCTACAGGGGTTGGACAATGAATCTGAAACACCCGTCATTTTAGTGTGGGAGGTTTCATGGCTAAATTGGACCAGCCTGGTAGCCAGTCTTCATTGATTGCACATTGCACCAGTAAGAGCAGAGTGTGAAGGTTCAATTAGCAGGGTAAGAGCACAGTTTTGCTCAAAATATTGAAATGCACACTACATTATGGGTGACATACCAGAGTTCAAAAGAGGACAAATTGTTGCTGGCGCATCTGTGACCAAGACATCAAGTCTTTGTGATGTATCAAGAGCCACAGTATCCAGGGTAATGTCAGCATACCACCAAGAAGGACGAACCGCATCCAACAGGATTAACTGTGGACGCAAGAGGAAGCTGTCTGAAAGGGATGTTCGGGTGCTAACCCAGATTGTATCCAAAAAACATAAAACCACGGCTGCCCAAATCACAGCAGAATTAAATGTGCACCTCAACTCTCCTGTTTCCACCAGAACTGTCCGTCCGGAGCTCCACAGGGTCAATATACACGGCCGGGCTGCTATAGCCAAACCTTTGGTCACTCATGCCAATGCCAAACGTCGGTTTCAATGGTGCAAGGAGCGCAAATCTTGGGCTGTGGACAATGTGAAACATGTATTGTTCTCTGATGAGTCCACCTTTACTGTTTTCCCCACATCCGGGAGAGTTACGGTGTGGAGAAGCCCCAGTGATGGTTTGGGCTGCCATATCATGGCATTCCCTTGGCCCAATACTTGTGCTAGATGGGCGCGTCACTGCCAAGGACTACCGAACCATTCTTGTGGACCATGTGCATCCAATGGTTCAAACATTGTATCCTGAAGGCGGTGCCGTGCATCAGGATGACAATGCACCAATACACACAGCAAGACTGGTGAAAGATTGGTTTGATGAACATGAAAGTGAAGTTGAACATCTCCCATGGCCTGCACAGTCACCAGATCTAAATATTATTGAGCCACTTTGGGGTGTTTTGGAGGAACGAGTCAGGAAACGTTTTCCTCCACCAGTATCACGTAGTGACCTGGCCACTATCCTGCAAGAAGAATGGCTTAAAATCCCTCTGACCACTGTGCAGGACTTGTATATGTCATTCTCAAGACGAATTGACGCTGTATTGGCCGCAAAAGGAGGCCCTACACCATACTAATAAATTATTGTGGTCTAAAACCAGGTGTTTCAGTTTCATTGTCCAACCCCTGTATATTGTATGAGAGAGCAGCGGGAGGATACTGGTCTGTCTGTGGCCTTCTGAAGTTCTCTGGTAGGTGGGCCTCATACAGCTGGCGAGCTCTGGTGTTGCCCATGTCCACCATACTCTGCAAAAACAGAGAAAAAATTACATAAAAATTACAATAAAAGAGAAAAAACATCAACATAACAGGAAGGAAGGCAACTGGTAATAGAAGCAGCACCGTTCACAGCAGGGTCCTTCACGCATCACATTCGCATTCAACTCATTTTGCCGGCTGACTCCTTTGCATGCATGCATGCACACAGTAAAGGACACACTGGCTGTATGCAACAAGGCTAAACTAAGAAGAGGGTGATGGATGGGGTGGGGATAGGAGAAACAGAGGAGACAGAGTCGGAATAATCAAGCATCCAGAATTAATTAGTCACTGAACACAGTGATTAACATTCTACGTGAGACCCTCTTCCACTCACACACAGCTGACAGAAAGAAGCAAAGCCAAATAACTTTAACACACACATGCACCAAACAGCTGAATCTATTAACGACTGAATGATTTAGAAAAGTACTGGCATGCACGCGTCTGACAGACGCACACACAGGATATATTGTGTGGAACGTAATTAACGTGACATGGTACACATAAAGGGCAACTAATCACGTGTGAGGCTAGCAATACTACATCCACGTGTGTGTTTACATACGTGTTTTCTGGTATGCCAAGCTATGTGTGTGTAAGCGAACAATGGAATTTATACCAAAAGGCACAACCTCGGGACAGCGGGTGAACATACAGGACTAGGAATGGACATATGGACGTATGACAGACTTTAGTTAAGAACAGAGTATCTGGTGTTATTATTATGAGCAAATATTAAAAGTATCTTTTTAAAAATAAGCTTTAAGCAGGTATTAAACATACTCTTCAGTAAGCCCACCTTCCAGTATTAAAATTGCATATAATATATATTAAGTTTCATTTAGTGCATTGATTTTATTTTCCAATTTATTGAATATGGCAGTATATACGGACGCATGGACAGATGGATGGATGATAAGGAATATCTGTGTGTAATGTCCATACTCATCCAGACCTGGAAAATACTTCTTAATATTGGGTAGGGAGAACCCTTACCATTAAAAACATATAAAAAAATTCTATCATAGAAGAACGTCCTTACAGTAGTTAATAATTGCTCCTCTCATTGTAGATATGATTTAGCTGTGCTGCTTCAATAAAAACGTTTCTTTAGGGCTTAAAGTCAACCTACTTGAGTCTTTTTCAAAATACAGAAATCCATTTTTCTCCCAACTTCTTTCATTAAGTCCCCATTTCATCTGCTCCCCTTTCAGAAATAAATACTCCACACTTCACAAACGAGAGAATAAGACAGTAAAAGTGTGTCGACTTTATGCAAAACACAGCATGCCACACTATAATGAAATATAATGAGCATATGGATTATCATTCATGGAGCATGTTATGGGTCAACTGTGTCAGATGCTGATGAGAGTCTAAGAACGTTCGGTGTCCATATACCTGGATTTGCTCAGGGGTCCACTGGTCCAGGTTGACAGATTTGACTCTAGAGATGTGGACGCCCAGGTTGCGATGGATGCCGGCGCAGCGGATACACATGAACACCCCCAGGTTCCATGATGCCCACCGAGGACCTTAAACAGAGATGAAACAGAAAGTAAACTTCCACTTCTTGCAGTATGAGGTTTCTAACTTAATAATATAATCTGATATTTATTCACAACACAATGAGAGTTTAACAGGACTCTTTACAAAAGCTAACACATATTCTGAGAGTTTCTGAGAGTTAAGGAGGTCATTTGTGCAACAAAACATGTTATTTTTGACAGTTATTGAAATAAGAGATATGGCTCACCACCCAGGGCGCTAAGGTCTAAAGGGGTGTGACCAAAAAAACGTGAACGAGTTTTCTTTTGCTTATTGGCATGTCCAGTCCATGTGGAGAATAGATAGGAAGTTATAGTACAGTTTCCTATCGTTAATCTTTTTTTTCCATCATAAGAAATCGTGACAGCGAGAAACTGCATCATGATGATGGTTAGAAACCAAAAAGCTAAAAGCATTACTGGGATTGTTATTTATGCTATTATGTACACAGCAGGTTCCATGAGAAGAGCAACAAATATCATTATCTTAATAAATATGATTAAGTACAGTTATTGTGTAATGTTTAACTATAAAACCAAACAGCAGTGGTGTCATGAAGTAGCCTATTCAATAACCAATAGGTTTTGTGATTGTGTGTCATTATCACCATAAATACCAACATTATCGTGACAAACTTATAAGTCCATGTTGTCCATCCCTAATAGGGAGTGGCACCTCATTATAACTATGCACATCACGGTGGATATGAATGCCAAAGTTCACAGCTTCCTGAATTTAATCATTTCTAGTTCAGAATATTAAAATCTAGACTAGACAGACCTCAAAGGGAATATCCTACACTCCTACATCAAAACACAATGAAATCTACCTCAATCTATTTATCTAGAGAAAAAGAGAAAAAGTGCTTGGTCAGGGAAGTGTGTGTGTGTGTTTCTGGTGGGGTGGCAGCAGATAGAGGTGTTCAGCCTGGGAGTCATGAATACAAGAACTACTACAGCATGGATGAGTGAGCATCCATCTACTTTGAAGAAATATTAAATTGATAAATCTTAACATTTTCAACCTTAAAGTTGGTCTTAGAAGGTCCACAAGGAAAGCTGCAGTCTACTGTCCCCACTCATGCACTCAACACCCACAGCCACTGCACAGGGCTTTATAGAGGGACTGTTTGCCATTGATTAATCTCCTACAGCAGTTTAAAGGCGCATGGGAGCTTTTTTGTATTGACAACAGACAGACTGGCGATATTTAATTTCAAGAAAAACATCCTGAAGTAGCTCAGATATTTACTTGTTTCAGTTAACATGTTTCAGTACTGGTAACCCACAACAGATTGTTGTAGGCCGGCTCACCAAACCTGGACAGCTGAAACCCAGATAACTTTTGGTCTGCTCTACTACGTAATGTGTATTCTAAAGCATGAAGAAACACTGTCTTAATCCTATAATCCAAATTACTTCACAGAGGCAGGTTCAACAAGCTCAACACTAAGTTCAGGTCGCCTCTCCATTTACCGTACCCTATTCCAGAAGAGTACACATTGAACTGAGGCTGCTTTTGTTTTATAACATCCTTTAATTAAAAAGAGGCTTTATAAGAACTGCAGCTCTATAGACATAGTAGCACATGCATTTGACAACACACAGAAGAAGCTCAATTTAATATGTAAAAGAACCCACAAAACATGCAGAGCTGACTCCTACAAGTTCCTCTCCTGAAAACTCATTTAACTGCATTTTTTCTAAAAGAAGAGGTTAGTTTATCTTGAGAAATGTTAAAGAAGCTCTTATTTTATTTACCCTGAATAAATTACTCTAAAGTTCCCCTTCACTCAGAATTACATTAAGCTAATCTGTGGGATTTCCCTAAATATTTGCGAGTTTCTGTACTTCTACCATCAGTTACAGCCCTGAGGTGGAGGAGGAAACGGTATCAGCATTTTCATCCACTTAGCAACATGAGACAATGCAGGTGAAGCTATTTTCTAAGCACACCTCTGTGCACCAATGAGTATGCTGGCCTGCACACTGTGCCTAGGTTAAAATAATTGTGACCTGGAGAAATGATTATTGAAGAGGCCTTGGTTGGTTACAGTCAACAGAAATCATGCACACAGAACCCCAAATGATTGTGTTTGGACACAATCCATGTGACAAAAAACTTTGAGGCTCTGTAAAAACAAAAAAAAAAGAAACAGACAGTCATTATTAGGGTGCATCAGCTGAACAGACTAAACTATCTCAATATTTCTCCACTCCCCTCTTTATCTGTAAATATGATATCAGGGCTTTTCTTTACCAGCCTGACAGACATGCGGCATTTAAACTGCAGCCCAAGACTTCTGCTAGCAACCAGCGCAGCTGATCTGGGCACAATCTGGTGGTGAGGGTGCTTAATCCCCAGGTAGGAGATCTACTCCACTGCCAATCATAAAGATTCCTGTATGTAAGGCATCCAATAATCTCTAAGAAAATAAAAGCATCAACTGAATGCTGCAGCTAAATGGTGAAATCTTTTTTTTTTTTTTGTTAGCATGCAACTGGGGTGGAGGGGGGGTTGTCATGTGAATGCTAAAAACCCTGGACACTGCCAATTACTATCACACATTATCAGGAGTTCACTGCAAACATGCTACCTTGCTGTTTTCTACAGAAAATAAAGAAGCCATGTGAACAGGATACTTTAATAATTTCACACTACAAACAGATTTCCATCCAAGACATTAAAGGGTTTCATTTTTTAACTTTAGGCTGCAGGCATTCTCATTTTTACCTGATAAATTAAGCTGTAATTGAACAATGCTGTGATTGAAGACCAATGGCTTTACATTAAAGAAACGTGCTTTAAGTTTGTTAAAACCTGCCAAGTGCTATGAATCTAAAACAAACTACAGAAATCTGCCCCATCATTCATTAATGTGCTACAATGCCGACCTTAAACACATTCTTCCACTGTGAAAGAGTTGACCTGAACTCCAACAATTATCATGGCTGGAATCTGTGCAGTGGAAAGTTTAAGTGATTTATTTAGGAAATTAAACTTTCAGAACCTGAAAGTGTTAACTTAGCTTTGTGAAATCGGCTTGTTTTAGTGAAATAGGTTGAAACAGTTTCCAGTTAAATCTGTCACCGAAATGTGACAACCACCATGTAGGAAGTGACAGAAAATTACCCAGGCTCAGCCAAATCTCCATGGGAATGAATGGGAGATGGCACAGAAATGACTGTGAAATTATTTTAATGTGCTGGTGGCTAGAATCCCTCTACAGCACTCATGCTCTACTCCTGTCCAGAACATAAGCTTACTTGTGACTTAAACACACAAAGTGCAACGGCTTGACTTTAATGGATCCAGGCTATATAATGTTGGCGCAGGAAGCCCATTGGGCTGGCTGGGTTTACTAAGAGCATCAGTGTGCTAATGCAGTGGCACTAATTCGCCAGATCGCCTGAGAGGGCATTAAGGCGGCCGAATGAGAGTTAAGCCTAAAATCAAGCAGCTCAGCCAGTGTAAACTGGACTCTATCTGTTGGAAACCTATCAATAGCGTTGGGACCCCAGCCATGGGTTACAATATTAAAGGTTACAACATTAAAGTATAACTTTTCTGGAACGTTCACGTTAAATCCCAATAACCAGCTTCAAGCTCTGCCCAGGAAGAGGAGGAGTCAGAGCTAAACAAAAACACGTTTCCCCTTCCATTCGTTCACTCCAGCTGCGTACACTAGATGCTGACATTTTTTCGGGAATCCCACGGGTCACGGGATTCCCATGGGAATCACGCGGGATGGGAGACAGTATTAGTAAAGATCACGTGATTGGGACGGTGCAGGATAAAAAATGAACGGGAGCAGACGGGAGCGGGAGCTAACCAATAGGAAGGGAACTAAACTTGGATCAATTGTGTTTGGAAATGTAAAACTGAGACTTTGTTACAAACTTTAAGAAAAAAAAACTTGGCTCGACGCCGCCATTGTGTAGTTTTTTTCCAAGGAACTTATTCTATAATGCGAGTCAAACGAACTACACGACCCACAAGCCAACAGTGGTTCTGATCTATGTTTTCCACCTGCGTTCAGAATGGAGGGAGCAAGGTGGAGAACTGGACGTGGTGAAATTGGATTTGCAACGTAAAGTCAGAAGTAGCTGACAGGAAAGTCGCAAATATTACCGAACTTCAGGAGAGTTGAATGTAGCGGCGTTAACACGCAGTATGCTGCTTGTAAAACGTGTTTAGTCGTAATCAAGTACACCAGTGATTAAGGCAAATTCTGGATTGAATCAGCTGCATCTCTTCATTCGTCAAACAAAAAGTACAATCACGTGTCAAGTCTCATCTAACCAACAAAATTGCTCGCATGCGCACAGTAGAGGGGAAAGGTACGTACGGAGCCCGCGAGGGGACATGGGGGATTTTTTTTTCTTTTGCGTCCCCACGCAATACTTTTGCGTTCGCTCGCAAAAGTTGTTAATCACCTTGAGAAAGCTGTGCATTTTGGAACAGCAGCACATTTGACAAACTGCTCACAAAACAAACAGCACTGATATGGCATTAATATGGTTTATTTGTCATATGCAGGTTAACACGCAGTCAACAATGCGAATAAACGCTTAGGATAAGAAAGAAGAACCGTTCAACTCACTATAAAAACAAAAGTGGCGTTCAAAAAAAGTACACATCATGCAGCAGTAATAAGCAAATAACGTGTCACAGATGTGGTTTCGTGCAGTATTATTATCCAGAGTTCAGTAGTTTGACAGCATGTGGATAATAACTGTCTTTAAGTCTGATTAAAGATCCTTTTATTTAAGGGCGATTTCAAAATAAAATTAAATAAATCTCAAAAACGGGTCTCCCACAAAGTATTGCGAGATAACGCAAAGACTATTGCGTGGGAACGCAAAAGTTTTGCGAGCGAACGCAAAAGTATTGCTTTGGGACGCAAAAGAAAAAAATTCCCCCATGTCCCCTGCGGGCTCCGTATAGTTCAAGGGAAGATATTAAATAAATACGTTGTGAAACAGAAATAAATTGAATGAACCTTTAAATGTACAATTTATTAAATACATCATTAAATATTAAGTGTACCACTAATTACCTCACGTCGTCTTTAAAATTATACTTAATCATTCAGTGGCACATTTAATTGCATAATAGTCCATTTCATGATATAATGGTACATTTATTGTTTCTAATGATGTATTAAATAAATAAATGGTACCTTTAATTTAATGGCACATTTAATGTTACATTTCTTTCATGTTACATTTACTTCACTTATGGGACATTCACAACATTTATTTATTTGATGATGATTTTATTGTATTAATTTTGTCCAGTTTGACCCTCCATTCTTGATGCCTGTATAGGAGGTCATGTCAGAATTTGAATCAGGTGTGCTGGAGCAGACACACATCTAAAACTTGCAGGGAAGGGGTCCCTGAGGACTGTGAACTATTGAGATACAGTTTCTAAATTGTGAAGGTAATGCCTTTTTGCACTTTTGTTCACCAAGTACAGTTCTCTTGCTAAGTGCATTTTTCTTTCATTTCACCAATTTGAAACATAAAAGTAATGTCATTGTTCAAAGGAAACAATCACTTAATAAATGAGTAAAATACAACTATGTAAATTGAGTTTATTCAACTGAGATATGCATGGCTGTTTCCTTGTTTGATATTTTATTATTTCTTCATTATTATTCTTTTTACTTTAACTGGCCTTTACTACAGCTAAAAACAGGGACCTAACCGGTCCTTCAAACAAAGAAAGTCGTTCTAAATGGGAGCGGGATGGGAGTGGGAGTAAATTTACCAGGAGTGGGACGGGACAGGATTTTTTTTTTTATGCTGGCCTGGTATTGGGATGGGACAAGACATTTTTCTGTGGGAGCGGGATGGGACAGGAGAGAAAATCCACTCCCGTGTCACCCTCTAGCGTACACCACTGCTAATGCAGAGACCAAACAGCGCATCAGCTGAAGGCCTTTAAACTCGCAGGTGAGCCTAAGGCCAACCTTCGAAGAATCCTTGGATCCAAAGTAACTATGAACCTTCGATCGAACCTCGGCCAATCGAAAGCAAATGCAAGTTAAGTATTGATCTGCTGCTCACATAATCCAGCACTCAGAAAGAACAGTCAAGCAATGCTTGCCTTATTCACTCCCTTTCTGTATGAGGCTACAGAAGCAACCAGAAAGCCCCTGTCCCTAATTGAAGCGGTTTCCCTGCCTGAAAGATTTCTGCGTGCACGTCCAGGTAGCGAGAGTTACCCGCAACACCGCAGCCACTAAAGAAGCCGCAACTGCCTTCGTCTTCCAGTTCGGCTGGGACAACCCCCCCCCCAATATTATTTTGATATTTCCTTCATAGTATTTTCTTAAATTTTATTGTACTAAAAAATGACCGCTAATTAAACACTATTGAGAATTGAGAAGTTTGATTTATTCAGCAAATCAGTCTTTGAAATATTATTTTATTAAAATGATGTTTTATCTGATCTTGAATTGTGAATGGTTGTTTGAAGTTATACCAATTATTGCTAAAGTTAGTTCCAAGACTAACTTAACCTCATTTCGAGATTCCTCAAGATAATCCTTGGTTATCAAACATAAATAATATTGAATGGTAATGTTGCATCACTCTTTTGGTCATGGTTTTCAACCACCTTTGATTCACTTGTTTATATTGTACATAACCCATTAGTCTTCCTTATTCTTTCATTTTGCTTAGTAGTTTAGTGGGAATCTTAGAAAGGTGATAGAAATGAAAAATGGCTTTGACAAATTATCCAAATTAAAAAAGACAAAGACAAGAAAAAAAAATAACATTTTACCTCACAGTATTGTACATTTTTCCATAGTTGTTTCAGTTAAAACAATGACTTTAGTTTAGCCTTATTCTACAGTACAAATGTGCTTCTCATTGAGGTTTTTACCTTCATTATTTATTGATGAATAAAGCTGGGTGTCGTCTGCATAACAATGAAAGTGAATGTCATATTTTCTGGTAACATAGGCCAAACGATGGAGCAGAGTCAAATAAAAAGAATAGGGCCTATTCAAGAACAATGAGGAACACCATACGCTACCTTAGGGATTGCTGCACAGTCAATGATGTAATCGTTTAATGCAATCTGCAGGGGTATAAATATAGAAGTTTTTTACCAACTGGCAGCCTGAATTTGACTGTAATGTATTATAACTAGGATGGAACTGGAGTGTATGCAAATTTCCCTTTTCCGATAAAAAAAGGTTCAAAATATACATACATGCTTCAAAAATACGGCCCAATTACTATTTATTAGAATTTCTGTTACGAAGCTGCAGCTTAACCAACCTCTTTTTGAAGCCAGAAAAAATCTTTTGGCACAATTCTGGATGGATAATTGACCACTCTTCTTGACAGAATTAGTGGGGCTTATTTAAAATGGTTGGTTTCCTGGGACAGACCCAGCTTTTAGGCATTGTCTAACTTTTTATGTTGTTAGGATTGAAGACAGATTGTGGAAACACCGTTGCACATGTGGCTGCGCGTTTGCGATCATTGTCCAGTTGAAACACTCAGGTTTCAATCATCAAGTGCTTGATTTGGGGTGAAAGGGCAGAATTTAGCAGTCCATTATTTTATCCGTCTCGTTCCCTGTTATAGAGAAAGTGCTAGAGCATGATTCGGCCACCTCCGTGCTTGACATTGATATAGTCTTTTTTGGTTTAATAGCAGAGTATGTCAGGTTGTCCATGTGGGCAGCTGTATTTATCAGGTTGTTTTCAGGTGTCTTGTCTGGAGCAGAGGCATATTTCTTGGTTGGTGCCATGTAAGTGTAATTTAATTTGATTTAAATTGGTAGGTTTAGAGGAACAAACCTGGCGTTTAAGCACAGAATAAAGATTTTCCCAAGAGTGGCCTTTGGGAAGACCATTCCAGAAGCCTAAAGTTAGCCTGTTCTCCATTCCAAAACCAGTGATGTGTGTGCTTTGGATCACTGTCCTGTTGAGCTGAATATCTCTTTAATCCATGTAGGTCAAAGTTAAACATTTCAGAGCAGTGCTGCAATCCAGTCAAACTGTATAAAGGTATCATACAATGTGATTATTATAGCAGCCCATGCCTCCAGCTCTGGAAATCAGGCATATTCATCTGTGCCTGCTGCAAATGATATTAGTTTAGGTACTCTGTTCGAATATTTACATGCTCTATGCCGGAGGAGTCATGTTTATGGGTATCTATCTATAAGTCTCCATGAGAGGGTGCCTGTCTGCCCATAGAATTTATACAGGATGCATTTAACTACATGAAAGAGGTTGAACTTGTGTTTGAGACAGATGAAAACTTTTTTTCATGTTTAATCAGTTTGGAAGTCTACAAATGGGTACTGATGTGTTTGTTGTGAGGTATGCACAGTGATTGCATAGCTAATATCTGAAAAATGGAAACACAAATTGACACACACTGACATGTTCCCCTACGGCACATGCATACAAAGTGAAACACGGACGGAGGCAGACAAAGCAAGCCATCCCAGCAGAGAGTGGCACAGACAGAGAAACACCCAGGAGCCTTGATGAGTGACAGCTGAGCTTTCAAACTGACAAGAAAAGAGCACCGGGGGGGGGGGGGGGGGCTTGGGGGGCGGGGCAGCTAGCCGAGCATGAAATTAAAGCCCCAACTGTCAACCTGAGGACAGTCAGCAGAACAACTGGAGGGCGGGTGTGGTCGGAGGTGTGTGACAGTGGCAGAGAGGAGGAGATGGTTGCTGCACTCTTTCACACCCAACCCCTTTTAGCTGGGACAATGGGCTCAAAGTTGAAAGGCTTCAAGTGAACATTGAATATATAATGTTCAAAGTGTCACTGTCTGTCTGTTGATTGGAATAGAAAATCTTACATATAGCAGAGTGCATATGAGCCTAAACACTTTTCATACTAACTGTAAAGCACGGAGGTGGAGGGGTGATGATTTGGGCTTGTCTTAAAGGAAGCAGTTGGCAAAGAATTTGAAGTCTCTTATTCTATAGAGAAAAAGATTATTTATCTTTCCAGGAGTGTATATCCTGGCAAATTCTGGGCAAAGTTAAGAGAAATTCCCAAGAAAAACCAGGTTCAACGTCTGTAGGCTTCAGTTAGCAGGTTTTATATCAAAGTATATGGCAGCACAATTAGAATGAGTCTGAACAAGTGTGACTTGTCTGGACGGGCTG
Source organism: Crenichthys baileyi (assembly GCA_036173005.1). Lineage (NCBI taxonomy): Eukaryota > Metazoa > Chordata > Actinopteri > Cyprinodontiformes > Goodeidae > Crenichthys > Crenichthys baileyi. The sequence continues at coordinate 515,127 of JAHHUM010002047.1, read as the reverse complement.
CTAGGAACGATGATCTTCTTACCCAAAATAATATGCCAGCACCACTTAGGCTTACAAAGCTGCATAAAATAACCTCAAGACTACAGGAACAATGTCGTTTGGACAAGTGAGACCAAGGTAGAGATGTTTGGTCATAATGAAAAGAACTATTTTTGGAGAATTAAAAAAACAACATTTAAGCAAAAATACCTCATACCAACATTCAATGCATGGTGTTGAAGGGGGTGATGATCTGGACTTGTTATGCAGCCATTGGACCTGGACCAAGACTTGGGTCATCTATGGACTAATGATTACAAAACACTGCAATAAATCGACAACAGAATAACTGAAAGCCAAAGGGATCAAGGTGTTGCAGTGGCCCGGTCAAAGTACAGACTTTAATCTGACCAAATGTTGTGGTGAGACCTTAAGACAGCTGTGCAGAAACAACTGTCTGGAAACCTTTAGTGAAGTAAAGAAACACCCAAGACAAAAGAATATAAATAAACTTTCTTTTGTGTGTAGTTTTGTACAATTAAAAAGGTAAAATTTTAATCCTTATAGAACCTTAAAACAATGTTTGGTTTTTATTTCTTATCTTGGGTATTAAAGCTGGATAAATAAGGTACAAATTTAGGGTCCCAACTTAAAACCCCCCCAAGTTTCGGGGTCTTTTTTTCCCCGAACTAAAGCCATGTTTCCCATTTGGTTTATCAATATTTTTAAAAAAACAAACATTTTTGGATGAGATTAAACAAAAAGGTTTATTTTTCTTCGTTTTGTCTGAATCTGAACACCCCCAGGGTTGCACACATGTTTGCGAGAATTGTAAAGGCAAACCTGAACGTAACAGTAATTTTTGTAAGGAACCCGGGAGGCCTGTAAAAGCGAGGGGAATGGAAAAAAAAATAAACAAAAAAATTAATCCCAATGTTTTTTTTTGGAGAAACAATGATTTTTAAAAGTAAAAAATTTGAAAATAGGGGACTTAACCACTTGAAGGGTTAAATCAACCCCTTTTACTGAAATCTAAAACATTTCCCAAACAAGGAAAAGTAAATTTAAGAAAATCCTAAAAAAAAACCAAAATTTAAAAAAATTAAACTGCACGAAAACCCCCTTCTTTGGGGCACATGAAAATGCACAAATGCAGCTTTGCAGGAGGTTTGGCCCAGGGGAATTAGCAGGGGAATCTCTTTCACCCTTTTTTGGGGTCATGAATTAGGTAGATAAATTTCTCGTGTTTTTTGGGCGGGCCAGTTTTTCCCAAGCATTTTTAAAGAGTTTTTGGTCCTTAGGCATTTGGTTAGGGTCAAGTCCCCCTAGAAAAAAATTTCAACCTTTTCCCTAAAGCCTCCCAGAGGGAAGCTAAGTCTCTAAAAACTCTTGGTAATGGCTGTTCTGATTTGGACTTGATAAAAAACCCAGGGACCACACCAGCGATACATGCCCCCCCCAAATCACCACTGCTGTGGAACTTCTACACCCCAAACACCGGGTTTTGCCTCTTTACTCTTTCCCCCAGACTCGGGGGCCTTTATTTTTGAATGAAATGCAGACTTTTCGTCCAGTCCTTTTTTCCCCTTTGCCCCGGGAGGGTGGTTTACACGTGGAAGCAACAGTTTTAGCCCACTCCCGGAAAACGCGGGGGGTGCTTTAAAACTTGAAACCAGCGCAGTCGAATTTTTGAACTTCCCAAACCTTTTAAATAGTTTTGCTCCAAACCTCCCAAAGGGTGCAGACCCCGGCTTTTCCTTTTTTAACCACCGTTTTTTACATCAACTTAAGAAACGAACAACCCCAGAAAAACCCCCCCTTTTTTTCTTCTCCCTTTATTAACATCAGTGGTGTTTTTGACAAAGTCAATCACAAAACTTTTGAAAGATGTCGGGCCTCTCCCCTTTTCATTAAACTTTTTTTAAAATTTTAAAAATTCAAAAAACTGAAATCTGGGTTTTCATTCAGCCATGACCATCAAAATAACAGAAATAAATGCCTAAAACCCAACAATTTTTGTCCAGTGAATCTATATTATAAAAGAAATGAATTACTGCAATAAATTCACTTTTCCAAAGATATTCTAACTTATTGATAGGTGTTTGTTTTTTTTTGTTTGTGTTTTCAGGTGGCTCTTCTGCCCTTCTGCAGGTTCGAAGGTTAAAATGTTTAATGCTAAAAGAGGCAAATCAATGCATGTGGACAAATCCTCAATAATGCTGCAGCCTTCGCTTGTTCTGCACCACAGAAACCAGTAAACCTGAGCGCAGCTCCTATAAACCATTTAATACAGTGTTTTGTTGAAAGCATCCATTCATCTCTTTACTAGTCTGCACCTTCACATTATTTCTCCTATAAAACACCCTAAATATCAACTAATATTCTAATTACATCTAGGCAAAATAGCCCAGTTTAACTTTTTCTATTTTATTTTTTATAAGAAAACATTTATTTGAGTTCATAGAGGCTGGATGCTGCTGCAATCCAGAAAATAAACCATCTTTGTGCTGAAATTCAGCTGTGTTCTCCTTTACTTAAGGTTAACATCCTCCATTTGCTAATTAATACAAATTTCCTCACTGTAAATTACAGAACTGTAGCCTGGAAACTTGAGTGCTGGGGAACAGCAGAAGGGTAGAGGCATCAACACTCTGAGGAGGGTAAAAACACAGCAGCTCTGCGCTGCCCCCTGCAGCTTTCCTACGGGTATTTATAGTCCAGAGGAAGGAAGAGGAGAGACACAAATCTGCCTCACCAACAACAACAGCATCAATGTCCAGAAATGACGAACAAACAGAAGCAATTACGAGTTAAACATAAAAACAGCCAGACAAAACTAATTAATATCCAATGGCTTGCTGTTCATGTTTTATAATTGATTTCCTAATTCACAAAGATGCCGGTAGACCAGACATTTAGGTGCAGCATTTATTCCTCAATCTGCTGAAAGCAAACTAAAAGGAAACAGCAGAAAGTGAAGGCAGTGTTCCACCTGCTGGTGAGAAAGGGCTTTGCAGGACATAGATTATGCAGCAAAATTACAGTTAAACCCAAAATTATTCATTAGATCACTTTAATTATTAGTTGGGTATGAGACAGGCATCTATCAAAAGAAAATAAAAAAGCTCCAAGCCTTTGAGGTTGGAAGGCCTCCTTGCTAAGACCCTAATCTTTAGCTCTCTCCACAGAGTGGAGTTGGGCTTCTGGCTGGGCCAGTCCAAAACATGAATATTACCTTATATAATTATTATCCATGTTATTATTAATAATACCTGAGCCTATGGTCATGAGACATGGACCAAGAGCAAAGGAATGAGATACTGGGTACAAGTGCCTGAAATCAACTTCCTCAGCCATCTGATCAGGGTACCTTCTGGACACCTCCGTCTAAATGTTTTCTAGGGGCATTGGAGGTTTCCTGGAAGGAGACTCCAAGGCACACATAGTACGGTACAATATCTATCAGTGAACATGTCCATTTACTGTTGTTAACACATAAAAAAGGGCCTAATTATGACTCCAGAATGAATATACTAAAAATGTTCAGGGTGAGATTAAGCTTCTGCAATAAAATATGCATTTATTTAAAAGTGTGGAATGTGCTGTATAAGTCACAGGGTTGGTGTTTGTATTTCACACATTTGACAGTAAATTGGTAGCAAGGACAGGTCGTCAAAGCGGTGAGAGGCCTGAAGGTACTTGCTAAGATCTGCTGAGCTTGCATGGAGGAGGGAATCTGCCAGCTTGGAGAATTCATGGTTTCTATCTATAATGATGCTGACATCAAGCCAAGAACTGAGGCTGAGAGAGCATGTTAGTGTGTGTAGCACTAAATTCACATCGAGTCTGGACTCTATTAAATAGACAAACACAATGAACAGAGAACAAAAGAGTGCAACCGATATGAGAGAGAATTTCATCTCTGTCACAGATACACATGGAGGGAAAAATGTAGGGCAGTGTGTGAAGAGGAGCACACAGAGGGTGAAATTACAGCTCAGAGGATAAGGTGAATAAGCACACCGCAGCAGCTGTGCAGCCGCACCCCCAACACGCTGCCTGGAGCAGGCAGGGGACGCCACATGTACAAGCGGCGCTCGCTCTGAAGACTAAAACAACTGACCAGTGGCAGTAGAGCTCTGCATTTGAGCAGTCAGTCAGTGATGAAGTGAATGTTTAATTTGAAAGTTAATGAAGTGTAATTCTCTGCCTCTGTTGTGTTTGAGCTGAGCTGCATCCAGTGAAGACGTCCAGGTAAAGAAGGAACCATTTAGAAGATGTATTAGCAATCTCAAGTTTAGGTCAAAGGAAAAAAAGACATTTTCTTTCTGATAAATGATAGAAAGAAACAATATGGATACAAACTTAGGCCTAATTACTGTCTGCAATACAGGATCAATATAACACTTAAAAAGAACCTGTGGGACAACATGAAGTGGGCTAAAGGTTCTCAGAAAGCAACAATTCATCCCCCAATCTAAGGAAATCTGAGAACACATGAGAAACAAAACCCCTGACATCAGTCAGTCTGGGAAGCGTTACTAAGTAATTTCTAAAGGTTTTTGACTTCAGAGAATGAAACTGAGAACAAATGGATAAAATGTGGAACAGAGGTGAACTTTCCCAGAAGTAGAAAATACTCCAAGACCACATCAACGGCTCATCTAGGAGGTCACGAGAGAACCCAGAGCAACATGTAAACCGCTGCAGGCCTCACTTGCCTCAGTAAACGTCAGTGTCTATGATTCAGCAATCAGAAAGAGACTGAGCAAAAACTGCATCCATGGGAAAGCAACCAAGGCCAAAACAGCTGCTGACCAAAAAGAACATAAAGGTCTGTCAAGCATTTGCTGAAATACATCTGGATGATCTCCAAGACTGTTGGGGAAATGTTCTGTGGACTAATGAGACAACAGTGGAACGTGCGTATAACTAACACAGCATTTCAGAAAACAAACAGCACACAGACAGTCAAACACGGTGACGGTAGTGTGATGGTTTGACGCTTCATTGCTGAGACTTGCAGTAATGCATAGAGCAGAATTGCTCAAAAAGGACTAAATGAAGGCTTGGATTGGCCTATTTAAAGTCCAGAGTTAAACATGATTGGGCTGCTGTGGCATGACTTTAAACATGACTGTTCATGCAGGAAAACCCACCAATGTGGGTAAATTAAAGCAATTCAGCAAAGAAGAGTGGGCCAAAATTCCTGCTTATGCATATACAAGACCCCCTTTATGGTAATCACAAAAAATGCTAGATGGCATGTGCAAAAAACTTCTTTTTGTTATCTCTGTCTGATATTAAAGTGTGTTTGACGATGTGAAAGATTTAAGTGTCAGTAAAGCAACACTATTTTACAGCCTTGTAAATGTCAAAGCTAATAAGAGGACAATTAGAAAAAGACTGAACAAGTATGGGTTGTTTGGAAAGGTGGAGAGACAAACCCTCTTCTCTCGTCAGGGAATATGGCAGCAAGACTGAACGGACCATGAGGCTTCTGGAACGTCATCCAAGTTACCAGTCTTCCCAGTAAAAATGAAAGGAGCTCCAGCTCAGGCTCCACTGGCCTCAGTCAGCATGGTAAATGTTTGAATGGATTGCCAAAGGAAAGCCTGTTGTTTTTAATGGGACATGGCAGCTGTGCACATGTCTGCAAAGTTAAATCTGAACAAACCACAAAATTATTCAAGACCTTTGCTCTTCTATTTGCTTGAATGTCAGGCAATGCAGCGTCGATTTTATGTTACAGGTTAAGACAGCCAACCTCTGTGACATTTGCTGCACAGGCTTCAACAAAAACTGGTTTAACCAGGATGTTTTATCCTCCATATCCATAGACTGTCTTTATGAAAACAGCTGCAACATAGTGCAACATAATGAGACACGGAGTGTGGCAGGATGCTGCGGTTCTGAACAGAAGGAGAGATGCATCAAGCTGCAGGCTAATGAATCACTGACCAATACAGAGAACTTGAGGCAGTAAATCAAATCTTAACACATGAAAGAAGTATTTAGTTTAGCAGCTCATCGCTACTCCAGAGGAGAAGCAACTGAAAAATCTTCTATTTAAAATAAGACAAGAATAATAAATCCAGTTCTGAAAATCTAAAAGTTTAGCATTATGTTTAAACCCAATCTTGATTATTGGCTTAACTAGAGCTTTCAAACAACTGAATAAAAAACCAAAGGCTCCAGGAAGAATCAAGGGCTTTGCACAAAGATACCTCTGCTGAACACGTTAGGTGGATTGGATTTGCAACAAATTAAATGTTCTAATTTGGACATAACTTATGCAGTATACATACGCAGATTAGTGTCGAGGATGTAAAAAATTCAGTTTGTAAGAAGATGGCATGTTTAGAGCTGCCATCAGAGAGAATTACCAACAGCTGCAAGAGAATCTGACAGTCAACAGTAAAGGTCAACAGACAGAAGATGTTGAAAAAGCTGCTTAAAACAGCGTTACTAGACACAGACGGAGTTTAACAGTGGTGAAAATCTTAATTCTGCATGAGGTCCTGTGGTCTTAGTTGGCCTTTTCTCACCATCTGAGGCATTCGGGTAAATATGAAACCATATTTGCTGGTGGAGGTTCACCTTATAGAAGGACAATGACCCTAAACATACAGCCACTGATGGAGCACTTTTTAGACAACAGCAGACCATATTTCTTTGTCTGTGATTCATTTTTATTAAAACAGATAAGAGCACTAATTCATGATGAGGACCACAGAAATCAGCATGAGCAGACAGATGATTAACACCAGCAAAACTGCTGTTCCAGGGACACAGTTTACAAAACAACAACAATGCTAAAAGTGCCATTAAAACTCAAGCTAACAGCTTTCTAATTAAATATGCTGGGGAAACTACAAAAATCCCTCCAGAAAAAACTAAATAAAGTTCTGTGAGTTCTTTTTTTATTATTTTATTTAACAGCAGAACATTCTGACCTCGCAGAACATGGCTCAAAACAGCAATAAAGGTCACTGTTGCAATTATCAGCTCATCTTATTTCAGACTAAGTGGAGGAAAACATTCTTGAATCATCAACCAAAAACCAAATCACAATCAACACTCTGTTCCAGCTCCTCTGACTAGTCTGGCACCTTCAAATCTCTGAAAACTTCACGATAATCTTCTTCAGTCAGGTTTCCATCTTTCTCATACAGCAGTTATCAGATCAGCTCTAACGGATGAAGCCCAGGTCATGGACCTTTTTTTTTACATTTACAACCATAAATTTCACGACATTGAGTTGATCTGACCTTCATAAACCAAAGGTGGAACACTCTTTGCTTGGTGGACAGATGCATTATGTGGACCAGTCGGTGTGCTAGTTGGCACAAAAATATGTTAAGTTTGTGTGAGAGGTAAAGAAACAAATCAGTTGCAGTCCGTCTAAACTGTTTCAATCTTCTGAAAAGAATCTGGACCATATCTGTGAATGTGTGCGATCGCCGGGCTTTTAGCAATCACGCAAAAATCTGGTGAAAGCGGTCAGTGTGTACTGAAAGCCTGATCCACATCTGTAAAGACTGTGAGAGTTTGGCTTGCCCTCATTGTGATTATGTTTGAGTCACCTGGTCACTGGACCACCTGGGAGGAAGTGATGACGAGGCATTGTGGGAGGAGTTTGTCGTTAAACTTAAATGTAAAACATTGGCCTGCAGGAAATGATCAGATGACCTATCAGAAGGACCACATTTAATAACATGATGAACCGCTGATTATGTAAATCCCAATAATAAAATCACAAACACAGCCTGAAATGTCATATTCTGCTGGTTTTACATTTTTATCTCTGCACGGAAATAACATATTTATATGGGTGACCTGGTCGAACTGGGCATCCACTGCTCTCACTGGTGGATACCCCTGCTGATTCTCTGCCCACCACCCACCTTGGGCACTGATTTCCTCACCAGGGAACAAACAGCATGCAACCATTGATACCTATTTTGTCTTCTTTCCTTTTGTTGTGTATTTTCTACTTTAAAGGCAGATTGCTTTGAGTTTTGTGTCCTGATTTCTTCCTTTGGTCTAGCTGGATGCTTTCCCTTTTCCAACCTTCAGATTTTAGTTGAATCTGCACTGAATTTTAAACCCAGCTAAATGAGAACAATTATGTTTTTCTATATGCTGTGTTGTTTTACCTTCTCAGGGGATTATAATAAACCTGTCTATTGGTTCAGCGGACAGCTCTTTTGTTGGGAGCATGTTTCCTGCCACCATCTTGAAGCAGGCATTCTCTTATAATGGTGGCTCATATGTGCCGATATTGGTTTAAATGTGCAAATTAAAGGGGTGATTCCATCTTTGTTTCCTTAACACTGAAACTATTCCATACATTTTTCCTCTAATTGATCTGAGAAAGAGATGTTCCACTAATTAAAGCAATACCACAGGATTTTTCTGCTGTTTGACAAAGCCAGAATATTTAGCTATTCATTTGTGACAAGATAAAACTGATCCCACAAGATGTAGGATTCCTCAATCCCAGAAAACAGCCAGAAAAAGAAGCAATAGGTACATCACTGACTCAGTGATTGCAGAGGAGGCGTGGTGATGACGCAAAAGAAACGTAATCTCACACAGAGGTAACCCTGATTTGACCGGTTTAAAATATATTGTACAGACTGACAATTTCATCCTTTCACACTTTGATGCATTTCCGCCACATATGGTTATCTAGCAGGTTTTCATTCAAAACAACTTGGATTACATGGGTATTTATAGCTGATAACCACTAATTTAGTAAATGCGTTCAAATTTGTGCACAGCCTACACAATGATAACTCTTATTACATCTGATGTATGCCGAATTAACGAGGGGCCTCTATGCTTTTTTACATGTATTTGATCAAGCTGGATTTTATGACTCTGTGCAAGAAAATGATAAAGTTTCGCTATTTCTAATGGAGTCCGGTGAAGATGGTTACAGCCCTGCAGGGATGCTGCTGCAGCACAGGATGCTGATGTGTTTTTGTTCCAACAGGACACAATCAGAGAGTCAAGATCGCCTCAGATTCCACGCTGCTACACGGGACACGCACGTTTTCCGCTCATTAATAACCCAGTCAAGGACACGACATCGATACTACAGCCTCAACAAAGAGGCGTTCAGGTTCATAATAAAATGGTCATTTAAACTCCATATATCGGTGTGGAATGTGCATATCATATACCTGTATATAGAAAATAAAAAATAATTATCATTATTTTAAAAAATCTGATAACAGCTCAGACATAAAATTTGAATAAAAAACATTTCAGTAACAAGTAACAGAACAAACGCTGAGTATTTTATTTTGAAAATTCTCGGCGGAGGTTTTTTAATTTAATCCTACCTGGATATTAAAAAAAGGCTTGACCTTTTTGTGTTTCAAAATTCAGACATTCAGCTGTTGAAAAATCTCACCGAGAATTACAGGCTTATTAATATAAAACTAAGCTGAGGCATGCATGAGCGCATTGCTCTGCATGGTGAACTCAGGCCCTGTTCAAGCATTTCTCCATCGCATCCTCTCATTTATGTGCTCAGCTGGGTTCTGTTTACCTTTAGCCTCACAGTCTGCACAGTACTTGTTGTCCTCCTCTCTCAGCAGTTTTGTAAGAATGGCCTGATGCTGCTCGTTCAGTTTCTGGGCTTTTTCTCTTTCAGACCGGGTCGTCATCTCGCTTTCCGGAGCCGGGGGAGTCTGGAGGTGAGTCCTGCTGTATGAAGAGTCGCGGAGTCCTTGGTGCGGGTTAAGAAGGGAGGGACATCCTCATGATGGAGCCGCGCCGCTCTGCCACACTCTCCGGTTAGCTCTCAACCTGCTAGCAGCAGGTTAGAAGATGTTGAAGCATCATCCCTGCTGCGTTCAAGACTGTGAGAATTTTCAGAGTGGTGTATGCTTCACAAGTAGAGATTTAGTGGACAAGGAAATAATTTCGCTTTCGTTTTTCTGGATGGCATTTCAGCTAATATTGCATCTCATCAGTCAAAATGTGCATTAGTTTAGTAGTTCAATGTAAAAAAGTGAAACATTACACACATACTAATTTTCTTTTGAAGCGTTCATTACAGGAAGTTTTCATAATTCTGGTTTTACAGGTAATGAAAAACAAAAACATCAGTTTATCAGATATTAGAATATTACATAAGTGTTAAAATGTTAGGTTCCCGTCTTAACACTTACTGGAAGACTGGTGACCTGACAGCTGGACAGATGCACTTTCCTCAAAGAGCGTGCGCTGTAAAAGGATTTTGCTCAGGGAAGATTGTTTATATTGTTGGGTCTGGTGTCTCTCCTCTTCCTCCTGATTATAAATAATTTGTTCCGTTCAGGTCTGGCTAGTTTGCGGACCAGCGATGCACAGTGATACTTTGGTTTGAAACCAGGTATCAGTACCTCTGACAGTGTGGCCAAGTCCTGCTGGAAAATAAAATCGGCATTTTCATAAAGCCTGTCTCCAGATATTCTGGTAAAACCCAGTCAACCAACACCAGTAGATGAAACACTTCTGCAAATCATCACTGATTGTGGAAACTCTACACTGGACCTTAAGCTAATTGGATTATTTATATTTTATCTGCACTCTGGGACGTTGGACCCTTGAGCTTTTCCTTTCACTCAACTTTCTGTTATTGTTTGAACTGCCTGCTTGTTTAGCAAGGACCTTTTGCGGCTTGTCCTCTTTATGGAGGATGTCAATTATTGTCGGGTGGACAGTCTTCAGCTGTATTCCTTATAATTGTGTAGCCGTAACATTTCTCTATCAAAAATCCTTTTTTTTAATTTATCTTTTCTTTAAACCATTAATAAACATCAAAACACCTGAATTGAATTACTGAAATGATTCAACTTTCCAGTTATATTTTAATTTATTGAGAAGCACGTATCTAGATTACCAGTTTGACCCTCAAAATAAATGATTTAATAAATACTCCACTCATCAGGGTCTCAAAAAAAACATCTTTAATGAAAACAGGCAGCAGGACTAACAGCAAACAGCTGTGCAATGTTAGACAACGACATGGCACAGGTAAAATAGCGGGTATATTAAATATTAAAAAGAAGAGCAAAAATTACATACCTTCTTACTGTTTAACAGGAAAAGTCTAAATAGTATTTAGGCTATAAAGTGTGTTCCAACGGTAGAAACATTGAAAACCGATGGAAAAGTGTACAGTGTTAAAAAAACGAAGTAAAAATGATTCATAAAAGTTAAACCAATCACAATAAATTATCAAATATATATATATATATATATGGATATAAATTCCATCAGCTGTAGATACATGTGATCGTATCAGATGAAGTATACTTAAGAAATGCAGTCATATAACTCAGCATGACGTTAATTGATCTGTGATATGTCTAATGACAGAAAGTTTTCAAACATTACTTCATTTTTTCATTAAAGCAGCCATTTGTGACATTCTCACTAAATTTCACAGCTGAAGCATTCCCACCACATCACCAAGAGTCCAGAAGAAAAACCCCTCATATTGTAGTGGTCTTCACAGAACACATAATATCACACGAGCAAGCACTGGATCAGAATCATCCCCAGCTACTTAGGTTAAATAACATGAATAAATAGGAAATGTTACCACAATTTGCCTTGTGCCACAGTCTGTTTAGCATTTACACATTATAGCCACTAGGTGGAAGCAGAAGCTTATGGGTCAGGTTTTGCAGCTTTCAGAGAGACTGTAGATTTGGCACAAGGTCCTACAACAACAAAACCAGTTTACCCCCTAAAATCAAAGAGAGCACCATGCAGGAATATGGGGCTCACCAAAGGCTAAACCTTAAAAACGCAGTGGTGACAACAACAGAGACCATTGTTCATTTAAAGAAGGATCAACCAATCACAGACAAATAAAAAATAGGCAGGAAGTTAGAAGACAAGCTTACTTCTCAATCAAGATTAACTTATAGGTAGAAAAATGACATTAGGATTATGTAACAGATGCATTGAACCATTTTCGCCATCATATGTGGTTATAAAAACATACAAATATTAGCTAGCATCCTATAACTGTCAGTGTAGGTTATTAGCACGACACAAGCCTCTGAAACACCACTTGGAAGAAAAAAAAAATCTAAAAGAAGGGTTAATAAAATTATGTGAAATCTGCCGTGTTCGTTATGCATTTTGGTCCAGTGTTTGAGTGTAAACATAGGGTGGAGTTTTTATTTTAGTGTGAGATATTGTTTAAACCAGCCACCTGTAATTTATCTAAACAAGTGAAGTATTTAAGTTTTAGAGTGGAGTGCTAATGTGATGCCCAACAAAAAAGGGGGAACCTCAAACCTATTTGATTAATGTTAGATGAGATCCTGACAGTATTTCTTGGGAACATAAACAGCTCTACAACATGCATTCAAATAACCCCGCTAAAATTCTTAAGGGGAACAATTTAGGGTTGCTCTTACAGTTTTTTTTCATTTGTCTAACTTCTGGCTTAATTTGTGATTCAATTATGTTTTAAGTATCAAAAATGTTCACTTTAGGCAGAGAACTATATTTCACACCTACCCGGACCCCCAAAACTTTGCCTTCTTTTAACAAAAGTGCCATTTTCCAAAAAAAAAAAAAATAAATAAATGTTGAAATATTTATGTAGACTTGAATTAAACTAATTTTAATGAATTTGTTCCACATGCAATTATGTATTTACTAAATGAATTAAACATTTAAATTATTAGATTATTTATTTAATGTATGCATTTAAAAGAAATTATCACATATATTTATTTAACAACTTATGTACTGAATTTTGGCACTTTTGGCCCTCAATACCATCATAGCATCCATATTGAATTTAAAGGTGGCTGCCAAATTTTTCTTTACTTGGTAAAAATTGGTATTTAGTTACACAAAATTAGTACACTTTTTTCCCAGAGTCTGTAAACACGTCACTTTTCTCAAAATTTACACCCTATGTCTGGATAGAAGCATCCTGGATTTCAAGATGGGCAACATTTTTTAATCATCTCACTAGACATCTAGTGGCTTATTTCAAAAAGACCATTTTATAGTGATAGTTTTGACATCTGAAATATGTCTTTCAGAGGTATAGGTTTTACAGTGCTCTTGCTAGTTTTCTGTGAACCTGAAAAGTAAAAGTACAGAACAGATGGCAGCCATATTTAAATCCAACATGACAGCCATAACAGGCGCCATTTTGGTATTGTTTAGTATCATAGACTCTACAAGCAAAGTTTCATGTTTTCAGCAAAAAGTGAACAATTACAGTAAAACCCATTTGCTGTAGCTGCTACAGTGATGACCATTAGGCATAAATTAATGTCCCAGTATATGAAACCACATGCTTAGTTAGAAATGCTTGCAACTTATTTTAACGAAGTCCGCTGTGTCAGTCTGGAATGCTAACTAAATAAACTGTCAGCAAAAACAAGCATATTAACCTAAGCTAACTGTTAGCTGCATGTTAGCACTGCTTTAGCTGGCTGGCTAGCTAGCATACAGGTACAACTCCATTTCAAATTCCTTGCCATCATACTTTCCAAAAACATCTAGCAATTTAAGTTTGAAGAGAAAATTAAGCTGCTAACTTGTTAAAAAGGAGCTAACAGCAGCTCGTTGCGATAGCAAGCTAGCTGTGCTGGTGAGGTGTTAGTGTAGCCGTTTTTGTTTAACCCACTAAAAGCTGAAAAACTGAGATATAAACCATGATTATATAAATAATACAATCTTCTGTTTACACAAGAATGAGCATTCAGGTGGATTTCAGTGACCTTTTTAACATGAGGCCATACATGTTTGACCATATTTAGCCAATGTTTCACTGATAATGTAGCATGAAGCATAACAGAAAGATAGGCCCAATACCTAATTGTTCATTTTTTAGAGTTAATGCTTGACCAAGCATATTGTCACATAGCAGGTCTTGGAGCTCAATTGCATTTTTTACGTGATGGTTCACACTATTTAATTGCAACCACCATCAAACTTAAGTCTGAATGGTTCACGACCCCAAAGCGACCCACATGTGCAGAAATAGAATATTGCGTCACACAGCAGAACACTGTAGGTAAAAATAAATGCCGTTGTCTGTGTATAATTTTTTTAGCTAGTTGAGCAATGGGAGTCGACAATATTATGACCACATCATAACAAGATGAAGAAAGGTCAGAAAAAAAGAGTACAACTCTTAACAATGGCCTTTCGTGGAGCAGTGACTGCTATTTCTGTAGAGAAATCTGTGTGGATGCAAAGTTGGAGCCAGGACAATGAAGTGAAAGTCAGATGAAATCGCTCAGACTACGAAACCCTTTGAAAAGTATTAAAGGCGTATCCAATTTAGTACCACATATGAAAGTGGCACAATTCAGATTTTTTTGGAGGTGAAAAAACAGAATTGGGCCGCTGAAAATGTCAGATATGGGTCCCGTATGGGCAAAACAAAAAAAAATAAAAAAATAAAAAATTGGATTTGGGACATATTTGCCTGCTGTAGCCGTCTGTCAACACAAGCCCAACTATCTTCTAAACATTGTAGGAAAAAATACTATTCACAATTTGGAGTCACACAGCTTCAAACTCAACTCCACCTAATTACAAAACACAGAATCTGTTATTTTAATCTGAAATAATCATCTCTATTTCCATCAGGCATGATCAATCGATGGAATGTATCATTTAGTTAAAACAATGTCAAGAATGTGTTTCTATAAGGGATGGTTGTTTTTTTTTACTTTTTAATTATTAATACAGAGAAAATTAACCCAGTAATGTTCAGAAAACAGAACACTAAAGGCTGTTAGCATCGTACACTACAGCAGGATTTCAAAGTGTACAGAATCCTGTTGAATTACCAAGTTTTTGTGATGTGAAAAAATGAGAATGAGACACACATCCTGTACAATTCACTGTAAAAACAATCTAATTTGTTAAAGGGAAAAAAAGAAGGTACAATTACCCAGTTCCATTAGTCTGCACACCCTTAAACTAATCCTTTGTTTAATCAGTTTCAGCATTTTGTTGATTTGTATGTATCTTCGAACTCATTGTGATACTGAAAAGTAAAATCCATTTTTAGCTACACCTGAAGGTGTAAACTCTGGAGCAAAGTAACCCCCGAGCATGATGCTGCCAACACCATGTTTGAGACTAGGTGGGGTTTTCTTTTAGTAGTGTGCTAGTCGATTTTCTGTACTAAACATATCTTGGAGAACTGTCACCCAACGTTCATGCTTGTTTCATCAAACCATAACATATTCTCCCAAAAAGTTGTCCCATATTTCTGCCAGTTACTGCCAACAGACTTCACTGGGCCATGGTGTACAAATATTTAATACTGTGGCATTTTTTGTCCCCTTCTCTTGACTGATACCTTTGTATAATCAGATCCTTTTGCTTTTTTGTAAACTCTCTGCAAACTATGGCTTTAGCTAAAGGATGCAAATAGGCAAAGATCAGAAAAATACTACCAGGACTTTATTTGAGATTGGTCTATAGTTCACTATAATTGATAGCAGGTGTAACATCAAGACCACTAAAACAGAATCAAAAGGAGCTTCAACAAATTTGAGGTTTCAGGGTGTGCACATTTATGCAACCAGGCCATTGCATTGTTTTTTTGTTTTATAATTTTCCTCCCATCATTTTTTGGTTTTAAATTGAATGGCACAGGATACATTACACTTTTTGTGGGAAATGTGTTTAAATGAGTTATTAAGGTATAATTTTTACATAAACAAACCTGGCATTTCAACAGGGTGTGTGTACTCTTGAGAGCCACTATAAGTGTAACAAACAGATCTTCAACATTTATTGGAATGTTTCTGGACTATTTTAGAGTTAATGTGTACTTATGAGTGAAAATACTAAACAAAACTTAAATCACTAACAGTTTGAGTTTTTGATTAGAAAAATACTTCTGAATTGCATTATGTACTATCCTGAATTTGAATCCTGGATGCAATGCAAACTCTTTATTTTACAGGCTATTTCTGAAGTTTTCAAAGTTGCAAACTTTTCTATTTGTTTTTTTTTTTTGTTAGTTTAGTTATTGTTTTTTTAAAGACATCGGTTCACACTGATGCCCGATCAGCAGCAACATCATAAATCTCAGGCCAAATAGTCAGACGGTCAAGAAAGAAAAGTCTGAGTCTACAGGACAGATTCGATGGCTTCAGGCATGCCCTCCAAGATTTTGGTTTGACGCATGACGAGCGGCGACGTCTCCTCCTCCGCCTGAACGTTGGCCACAGATTCAACCCTGACCTCTTCCAGCTCCTCCGCCACCTCCGGTTGGTGCTTCTTTGTTTCCAGCTGGTTGATGTGGTGGAGGATTCCTGCACCCAGAGCGTCGCCTTCCACGTTCACCACTGTGGTAGTACGATCCCTGAGTTCAAGGAGGAAATGGGAGTAAAGAAAATAAGTCCTTTTATTTATTAGATTATATTAAAAACCTTCACCATGTCCTTGCTAATTATCAGGGCTTTTTGAAGTCAGATTCCTCTTTCAAGAGGAGAAAGTTGCTGCATAAAAAATAGTTGTTTTTCCTCTGAGAAAAGACTTGAAACTGTTTTCCCTGCCTTGTAATGTTGGGTGATTGTTTTCCAGTGTCAGACTGGGGGTTAACTTTACTCACACAATCCAGTCGACGGCCAGCATGAGGGAAAGATCGTTGGTTGGCAGGCCAATGGCCTCCAGGATAATGGCGATGGTGATGATGCCGCCAGCTGGGATGCCAGCAGCACCAACACTGGAGGCTGTGGCTGTTACCCTACAAGGGATCACAACATATAATGAAGCTGTTTCACAGCAGATTAAAAATGTTTACTACAACAGTGGCACAAGTATCGTTACCCATTTAATTTTTTCATATTTTGGTTTAAATAATTCGGAAAACTGTGCTGGCATTTGTATTCGGACTTCTATTACTCAGACACCCCTAAGTAAAGTCCAGTGCAACCAACAAGTCACCTGATTATTAAATAGGGTCGACCTGTGTGTGATTTAATCTCAGTATAAATCCAGTTGTTCTGTGAAGGCCTCCGAGTTTTGTTGGAGAACATTAGTGAACAAAAAGCATGATGAAGACCAAGGAACAAGGTGGTTGTCAAGGAGAAAGTGGCGGAGAAGTTTAAAGCAGGGTAGGTAATAATCCATCACCAAAAAAGGGAATGAGAAACACGTGGAAGTAGCTGCTCTGGTCAGATGACTTTTCAGGCTACATGCAATATTCTGTGTGGAATAAAAACTGCATGTCACCCTGAAAACACCATCCCGAGAGTAACACATGGTGGTGGTAGCATCCTGCAGTGGGATTTTTATTTTTTGAAGCAGGGAAAAGAAAGTTGGTCAGAGTTGATGAGGGGATTGATGGACCTAAATAGCAGGCAGTCCTGGAAGAAAACCTATAAGAGGCTACAAAAGACTTGAGATGGGGGTGGAGGTTTATCTTCCAACAGGACAAAGACTGTAAACATTTAGAGAGAGAGCTACAGTGGAGAGGTTTAGATTGATGCATATTCATGTGGTGAAATGACCCAGTCAAAGTCCAGACCTAAGAACTAGCGTCAAGACCTGAAAACTGATGCTTACAGATGCTTTTCATCTACTCTGACAGAGCATGAGGTATTTTTTCAAAGAAGAACGGGCAAAAACTATAAAAACACTTTTGGAAACCATGTGTAATTTTTCTTCCAATTATGCACATCTTTGTGGTTGTCTATCACATAAATCCCAATAAAACAGTTTGGCGTTTGCGGTGTTAATGTGACAAAATATGAAAAAGTTCAAGGGGTGTTAACCCTTTTTTTGCAAAACACTGCATTGTCAGTTTCTGACAAAGCTTACAAGATGGTGAAGATCTGTCCAGCATTCAGCTCAGTGTTGTTGAGCTGTGCGATGAAGACGGCAGCAATGCACTGGAAAATGGCTGCTCCATCCATGTTCACCGTAGCTCCAATCGGAAGGATGAAGCGGCTAATGCGTTTGTCCACACCATTATTTTCTTCCACACACTTTATCATTGAGGGAAGAGTTGCTGAACTAGTGAGGGAAAAAAACAGAATAAGATTATTGCCTGCATGTTTACTGTTGTTGAGGAAGCCAAATACATTTGTCGCTATGCAAGAATACCTGGAGCAGGTGGCGAAGGCGGTGGTGAAGGGTGTGATGAGGCCTGAAAGGAAACTATAGGGGTTCTTTCGTGTGAAAGCAAAGTAGATGAGGGGAAGAACAATGCCCCCATGGATGATGTGGCCTAGGATTGAAGCGAATATGTATTTCCCCAAGCTTGTGACCAGAAGAACCACATCTTCCATTTCTACGATCTTACTCCCTACAAGAAACATGATGCCAAAGGGAATGTACCTAAGGAACAGACAAGAAATTACCATGAAATAAAATCCTGGTCACTTTTGATCAAGCATTTAACAGTCTGAAGGCATCTATCCATATTTACCACATGATCCAGGACACCAGCACCATGGTGGCCTCATTAAAGGCATTGAAGAAACGGATGAGTTCCTCTCCCTCCTCTCCAAGTTTCCGCAGGGCCACACCAAACACCATAGCAAACAGCACCAGTCCAAGGATGTTCATGCCATCGGTTTCAGTTCCAGTCGGCACCTAGAACGTCCAGAAATGTCACACTGTAAGAATCGGTACAAACTTAGCAGATGCTGAATTGTAAACTGTAAAGCGACTTTGATTACAAATCAACAGACAAGAAAATATTGTGATAAATTTATCTTTGAAAATTCATTAAGCCTCAGCAGTTTGGGATGTAAGTAGCGCTAAGTGGACAGAGGTTGTATGCAAATCCTGAAGATGATAACAACTGCCAATCATCTGTGGCTTCTGGAAGAACCAAGTAAACACCATGATCTAAAAGCTTGTAGAACTATCTTTATCATCACTCAGTTTCAGTGGTAGTTTTTTATATGACTTTACCAGTGTCTTACGTCACTGTGGAGGATTTCTGGTCTCTTCTTTTCAACGTTGCTTCAGCTACTGAGGATTTTTCTGTCATGTAAGGTCCCACTACAATATTTCAGTCAGGTTTTGGTTTAATCTTTGACTGCATCATTGCAACACCTTGATTGCAACCATACACCCTTGACTGAATCCAAGAGGTCAAACATAATTGCAATTGAAGAAATACACTGGCCTTCTTAAGACAAGAAGTACATGTTATCTCAAGACTGTTTTGTCTCAAGACAATTTAATTCAAGCTATACTGTAACTCAAGACACCCCCACTCTTAATATATAAATATGCATTTATTTATAGTTAAGTATAGGTTTGACCCATCTGTATCTTGCAGTTTTTACACTTCTCTCAATCTGGAGATGCTAAAAAAAGCTTTGAAAATACTTTTTTCAAAACTAGAAAAAAAGGTTCCATGGATCACAATTTGTGTGTTAATGAATATCTGGTCAGAACCCTATAATCTGGTTCAGGTTTAGTAAATCTTTTAGGTTTTGAGTTAGAGATGATCAAATACAATCCTAATACCTTAAACCTGAGTGAAACAGCCAAGTTAGTCGATGTGAATCTGATGCCTTCTTCGGCGCAGCAGAAGAAGCCACAGAGCACAGCCATATTTTCTTACCAGCCTGACACTGTGCACAACACGGGGAATACTCACTGGACAGGCAAACAAGAAGAAAGGTCATTCAGGGTTCAACTAACCGGTAAATGTTCTTTTTTATTTTGAGCGCATGTGCCAATCCCTGACAGAAGGGTGCCCTGGGTGCCGAGCCATTTTGCCCATATCAAAAACTGATTGCAGGTACGATGCTAACTATTCCTAATATCTCGGCAGAACTCTACTTTAAAATATCTAAACAAGGCAGGTGGGAATTTTAGAAGTACACAGTTCAAGTTGGACCAAAGTGCTGGAATACAAATGGCAGGCATGGCAAAAACATGTATGTTGATCCAAAGCCGACCAGGACTGTTTCTTTAGTTCTGCAAACATGTTTCCCCAACAGCAGTTGCTCAGCCAGTCTAAGCCTGGGGAGGCCCAGCGTGTGTGTCCCTCATTTATTGTAAAGTAAACTTGTTGAGCAGTACAGCTTATACAGTCAGCTGTAGTTTATACAACACGTCTCACTATTGAGAGAGCATGCATGGATTCACAGGTCTGGAGCAGCAGGAGGATTCAGTGAACTGGATGATGGATAACGAATATAGACAGCAACAAATCCTGAGCTCAATCCATTCACAGTGTGTTGAGCTCTCCCACAGCCTGACCAGCTCGGTCCAACACCACTGAGGAAGACAATCCACCATGACACCATCACCAATGCCAAGATTAGTTCCCCCAACTCTTAGCCCCATCGAGGGTGGATTATTGGGATTTCCAAAAAACATTTTTGTTCCAACATTACCAAATTAGATTAAACAGATAAATACGTTTTTTTAATGTACAGGGGTTGGACAATGAAACTGAAACACCTGTCATTTTAGTGTGGGAGGTTTCATGGCTAAATTGGACCAGCCTGGTAGCCAGTCTTCATTGATTGCACATTGCACCAGTAAGAGAAGAGTGTGAAGGTTCAATTAGCAGGGTAAGAGCACAGTTTTGCTCAAAATATTGAAATGCACACAACATTATGGGTGACATACCAGAGTTCAAAAGAGGACAAATTGTTGGTGCTCGTCTTGCTGGCGCATCTGTGACCAAGACAGAAAGTCTTTGTGATGTATCAAGAGCCACGGTATCCAGGGTAATGTCAGCATACCACCAAGAAGGACCAACCACATCCAACAGGATTAACTGTGGACGCAAGAGGAAGCTGTCTGAAAGGGATGTTCGGGTGCTAACCCGGATTGTATCCAAAAAACATAAAATCATGGCGGCCCAAATCACAGCAGAATTAAATGTGCACCTCAACTCTCCTGTTTCCACCAGAACTGTCCATCGGGAGCTCCACAGGGTCAATATACACGGCCGGGCTGCTATAGCCAAACCTTTGGTCACTCATGCCAATGCCAAACGTCGGTTTCAATGGTGCAAGGAGACAAAATCTTGGGCTGTGGACAATGTGAAACATGTATTGTTCTCTGATGAGTCCACCTTTACTGTTTTCCCCACATCCGGGAGAGTTACGGTGTGGAGAAGCCCCAAAGAAGCGTACCACCAGACTGTTGCATGCCCAGAGTGAAAGCATGGGGGTGGATCAGTGATGGTTTGGGCTGCCATATCATGGCAATCCCTTGGCCCAATACTTGTGCTAGATGGGCGCGTCACTGCCAAGGACTACTGAACCATTCTTGAGGACCATGTGCATCCAATGGTTCAAACATTGTATCCTGAAGGCGGTGCCGTGTATCAGGATGACAGTGCACCAATACACACAGCAAGACTGGTGAAAGATCGGTTTGATGAACATGAAAGTGAAGTTGAACATCTCCCATGGCCTGCACATTCACCAGGTCTAAATATTATTGAGCCACTTTGGGGTGTTTTGGAGGAGCGAGTCAGGAAACGTTTTCCTCCACCAGTATCACGTAGTGACCTGGCCACTATCCTGCAAGAAGAATGGCTTAAAATCCCACTGACCACTGTGCAGGACTTGTATATGTCATTCCCAAGACGAATTGACGCTGTATTGGCCGCAAAAGGAGGCCCTACAACATACTAATAAATTATTGTGGTCTAAAACCAGGTGTTTCAGTTTCATTGTCCAACCCCTGTATAACCTAGTACTAAGACAAGATTCCTCCTACATCAGTAGGATAACCAACATTAATACCTGCAAAATCAAGATGGCATGTCCAACAGGCACCTCTAAGACAGACCCGTACTGCAAAAAGGTGTAGTCACACTAAATGATGCATTATGACACTTGGAACCATGGGAAAAAGTAAGTACGCCCTATAATGGAACACCTATTGTAGCAGCAATAGCAATGGGTGTTGCTAACTGTTTGGCTTTATCTGTTATCACTTCTTTCTGGAGGAATTTTTGTCTTTTTTTACAATACTGATTCATTCATTGAGGTGTGCAGACATTTTTTTCTGCACATTTTTCTTAAGGTCCCACTACAGCACTTTAATGGGGTTGAGGTGTGGACTTTGCCTGGATCAGTGCAGCATAGAGACTCTTATACTTTTTAGACATTATGTTACAGATTTGCCTCTGAGTTTTGGGTCACTGTTCTATCGATGACCCAGTTTGGACTAAGCTTCAGCTGTCGGACAGATGACCTCACATATGATTGTAGAATACAAAAACAAGCCCAAACCATAACCCCTCCATCACCTTGCTTCACAATTGGTATGGGGCATTTGTGCTTATATGCCATCTTTGGTTTTCTCCAAATAAGTGCTGTGCATCTCAGCTACTCTCTAATTTGTCTAAAGGACATTGTTCCAGAAGTCTTGTGGTTCATTCAAATGCAACTTGGCAAACCTTTAAGCCATCCTGCCTTTTTGTTTTTTGGCGAGTAGAGGCCAACTAAACCTTTTCTGTCTTTTTCTAAACATCCTGTACTGATCTTTAATATTTAGCATGCTAGACGGTGCCTGTAGAGTCTGAGATGGGGCTGTTAGTTTTTTTTTTTTGCAACTTTGTTGAGCATTACATGATCTGACCTTGGGGGGAGTTTCTGATGTCTTCCACAAGATTAACAACCATCTTAAATGTTTTCCACATGTGAATAACATTTCTCTCTTTAGAACATGTTCTTCAAATTGTTCAGAAATGACATTTTAACCCATTTAATTAATTTCCAGAATCATCTGTTTCTCTGCGGTCTTTGCTGTTGTCCTTCTGTATGCCTGTATGCTTGAGATCAGCAAACTGTTCACATACAGCTTTCTTTAGTTTAGCTTCGTTTTAGTTTAATAAATATGGACAAAATATGTAAAAGTTTACTGTTAGTGCAGTTATATGTCAGGAACAAGTTCTACAATCAATTTTTTTCTTGTATCTGCAAGAAAAAAAAAATATAATCTGAAAATTACAGCATTTAGGATGGCCATAAAAACATTTCACCATCAGCCTTGAACCCATTCTTTCTATATCAAGTCTTCCTTTGGTCAGGCACGTATTGCTTATTCAGTGAGTCTGCACCCATGGCTGAATCACGTACACACTCTGCGCTCAAAGCATACAGAGATAACCGTTTGAAATGTGGGCACCGATGAGAGCCCCTTTTCTTTCAGACAAACAACACCTGGCTATTCATGTTTAGGAAAAATGTGTTTTTTGTACATACCTTTTGATAGAGGGTTGTCCCATTGGTGTCGTTCCCCACAGCAACCATTTTGTAGTCCGTGGCATACTATAACATAAAAAACATACTACTTAGACATTTGTGCATTATAAGTCCATTTTCACTTAATGATTCCCAGACGCTAATAAAGGTCAATTCAAGAGTTAATGCACTGCGGCTTAGGTCATTGTCATACATAAAATGCAGATGAATAGACAGAGATATTACTTTATGCAAAAATAACAGAGGGTTTTCTCTCTCCTTGGTAGAACACATAATGTGGGACTGAATTACACAAAAACACAGGGTTGGCACAGATTGTTCATGTAAATCCACTTAATTTAAAGAAATTAGTTACAGAGTTCCTCAGAGTTCACTGTTTGGCCCAATTCTCTAGACAGGATAGAATGAATTTCAATGATTATGCTGATGACACTTCCAATTTTATCCAATTTTAAATAACTCTACCAATTCTGCCAAAAATAGTGGTCAAATATCCAGCCAGAATTATGCCAGAAGCTTGTTGGTGGCTAAAACAAGCGAATAATGGAGGTGTAATTTGCTAAGCGACATTTAACTGAATAATATTCAGAGGTTGCGTGTTTGAGCCTGTTTGCATAATTTTGACCCTGTGTGGATTAGAGAAAATTAAAAGATTCCAGCTCGTGCAGCCAATAGTTTTTCTTAAAACTCCTTTAAGTAGTATGTTGTTTAATTATCCGCCCATGGAAAATTTAAATAAATTACTTAAGCTAAAAATATTATGACTTTGATGCCCATAATGAGATATGAACCTCTGACTGGAACTGTGCATTTATTTTATTTTATTGTTATTGTTGTTTTTATTGTTATCAACAGGACATTGCCGCTCAGAAATAGCTAAATCTTACAGCTTTTTGTAGCTTCTGGGGGGGTTGTTTGTGTAAATCACCCCTCTTCTTTGTTTTTGTGGTTTAACCCACATTTCGACCCTTTGCTTTGGGGCCCTACCACTGTATAGACTCCGTGTGTGTGTGTGTGTGTGTGTGTGTGTTGGTGGGATTTATTGAACTCTGTGAACTTTGTGCTTTTCTGGCCCTGCCACTTACTCATCAGTTTGAGTTTATAATTCACAGAGACAGATTGACTAGAATGCGAAAGGTGCGAATGCTTTGTCAGCTGTAATTGGATGCACTTTGCCTTGAGAGTGTTTGCTCAGACATCTTGCGCCTCGCATCCCTAAATATTGAATTTTCCTTGTTTTTATTTAGCTTTAGCAAACAGCAAACATAATTCTAGGAAATGAAGCGGGCACTGTTCAAGAGTGGGTTGCTAGGCGAGCGGGAACGGAATGGTTTTATCATGGTAACGGTCGCTGGGGGGAAACAAGGGGGGAAAAACAAAAAAAAAGGTTTGCAGGAGCAGGGTCTTAGTCTTGCATTGTTGCAGTAAATGAACGTGGAGTGGCATCCACGTGGTACCCGGTGTAATAAATTAGGATGAACAGAAGCAATAAAAACCAACAGAGAGCAGGGATTTTCTTCTTTAAAAAGGGTTGTGTGGCACTTACAGAACGGAAAGCAGCCGCCACCAAGTTGGATGGAAACAAATTTCTGAGGAAGAAGGAGAAAAACAAATTAGACATAGATAAAAGGAGAGCCATGGAGACGCAGTTTCTCCTGTGTCAATGGGTTTAATCAACCACAAGCTGAAGCTGCTGGAAAAGGAAAAGGCATCAGTGTTCCAAACTGAGCCTGGATAAATGGGTCCAAACATTAGTTTTGCTGTCAAACACCCTAAAAACAGCCTTTTTTCCATTATGCAGATTTTTTATTATTATTATTAATATTATTTAATCAGTCAGATGTCTTGAAACATTTGAAAGCTGACTCCACATCGTGAGGAATCAGGTGAGCCGGTTTTTCAGGTACATTACACTGGGAGAAGACCTTGGATCAGACCGAGAACCCACTGGAGGGAATACAAATGCTATAAATGCTCTGGATGTACTGAGGACAGGTCAAAGCATGGAGGAGACAGGGCCTTCAGTGTAACACCACCTAAACTCTGCTGTGTTTAGACTTTCTGGACTTTAGACTTAGACTTTATTCACCAGAAGCCGGTAATTGAATTTGGTACAATTATGTCGAGGTCTATAGCCTCTGCATGTGCTGCACCCACTCTACCCGTGAGCCACGCAGTGACCCTAATTACGTTTTTTAATTGTTTTACTATTTTGCTATATGTCCATTCATTGTTTTTCACCTGATCTTTTCTTGTTACGTATTTGAGATGTGATGTAATAGACCAACACAATCCAATATGTAACGAAAGTGGAAGAAAATTATACATGATTTTTATTTTTTTACCCCCAAGTCCCTGCAGGTATTCTGGGGTTTGTTTCTACCAGCTTTGCACATCTAGAGACCAATATTTTGTACATTCTTCCCCACAAAATGCCTCAAGATCAGTCAGATCAGATAAAAAGCATACATTTTCAATCCTTGCCAAAGATTCAAAGTGCATTTAGGTTTGGACTTTGACTGGGCCATTTGGCACATGAATATGGTTTTTTGTTCTAAATGAGTGGTGTCAAAACCTTTTGGAGATCTTTTTGGGGATCTGTAAATCATTGTAGAGTCGTTTTGCATGTCTTAGCTTATTAAAAGCAAGTCTAACAACTTCCTAAATATTTTGGTTAGATGGTTTTTTATTTTCTTGCTCTAGAAAAATGTTTTAGTCTATTCTGAGCAACAAGGTCCTGATATTTGTCATGGTTGCTGTATTTAACCAAGTGTAATGAAGGGGTGTGCCCAGTTTGCTTTTCAGTAAAGGTAGCTGGATATTTGTGCTCCTATTTACTGCAAAATTAAAACAAAAACCATGGTTAATAAACACCAATATTCTGTGTTGTACATAACATTTTCCATTTTCAGAAGACTTTAATTTGTCTGCATTTTAAAAAAGGCCTTGCATCAGTGGGAATCTCACTATAAAAATTTTAAAAAATTGTCTATTTGCATCATCCGTCTGTGCTGGCTCTTGTCCTGCGGTAACAAGCCTCACAAAAATCATTCCAAGGGCACTTTGGACACCCTAAATCTAAACCACATCACTGAAGCTCTTAATTTATGTTTAAGGTTGTTATCCTGCTTTAAGCTGAATCTCCACCCCAGCCTCAAGCCTTTTGTAGCCTCTAACAGGTTTTCTTGCAGGATTTTTCCTGTATTTAGCTCCTTTCATGTTCCCATAAACTCTGACCAGGTTCCTTGTACATGCTGAAGAAAAACATCCCCACCGCATGATGCTGCCACCACCATGCTTCCCCATTTGGATGGTACGTTCATGTTAGTTTTCACTAATGTTCTCTAACAAACGTCAGAGGCCGATGCAGGACAGCTGTCTTCATACTGAGATTAAATCACGAACAGGTGGACTCTGTTTACTGATCAGGGGACTTTAGAATGCAACCTGTTGCTCTAGATTTTATTTAGGATTATGGGGGTAAAGGGCGCTGAATAAATATGCATGCCACACTTCAGTTTGTGGTGGAAGCCAGAGTACCTGGGGAGAACCCACGCACACCCAGGACCTTCTTTTCAGGTGTGATTATTACAACGATTGTCATTACCTCTCCACAACAGTTATTATAGAGAACATTTAGTTCTTCCAGCATATGAGGAGCAGTCAAAACACAAAGCAGATTTTACTGTTGTTTTCCTGACTGTGTCTAATCTTCCCACTGGGTTTATTATCAGGGCTGTAAGAAACGCATACTGGGAGTAATGGAAACCTGGCTGTTTCCATTTGTGTGCAGTTTTTGTAACTGTATCTGCTGGGATTGCAACTTATTGTGCAAGGAAACAGACTTTTTGTTCATGTTTGTTTCCACAGTCGGTCCATAGCCAGGCGGCTTATGTCAAAAAAGAGTACAGTGAACATTGGCCTCAGTCCTGGGCTGAATATTGATTCAGTTAATACATGTCCTCAGCTGTTCAAACCTGCAGCTCTTCTCTTTTACCTAACGCAGCTGAGGGTCAGTGTAAACTTCCTGCAGGAACCCAGCTTAAGGCCAGGTTGCCCCTTATCTCATGACTGTGGGTGTTTGGATTTCTAACGCTGAGAAATAGCATGCGTTTCCCACAGTGTAGTGAGATCCGTGGACAGATTATCGTTTTTTTAAAGCTGTCACATGTCAGTTTCCTGATTAGCCAAAGCTGAACATCATATACTTTGATTTTCACTTGAAACCAGCAGGATCAAAGGTTACATTTACGCCAGATGAAGTCCATCTGGCTTTTTCTGCCGGCTCTTTAACCCACAGCTACAGTTTTACAGGATTTAGATTCAATTACTGCAAAAACTGAAAAAAATTGTCAAGTTGTTGGATTTTAAATTGCAAATGCTACCTTATTTGACTAATATCCTTTGGCAAAAGTGCAATCACAGTTTTTAGAGGATGTTCGTTCAGGATTTGCAAAATATACCTAGTAAAATATTAAAGGACTTCAATCAAGTCAAAATCTCCAATCAAGTAGACGAAAAAAATATGCAAATATCCTTAAATTTGTAGTTTTAAAAACAAACAGCTGCACAAGTCTAACTCTGCACAGGGTAAGGAGTTAACAGAGAGAGCTTGCAAACGGCTGGCTGACTGACAGGAAACATGGCCTCAACAAGAGAGATGTCAGCTGAAACGGAGGGAAGGATAATAAAACTCCCTCAAGAAGGTAAATCAAGACCGAGTGAGGCAAGAGATGCTTGTTGTTCCCAGTCAGCTGGATCTAATGTTTGGATCGGGCCCAAACAAAATGTT
The DNA here is from genome assembly GCA_036173005.1 of Crenichthys baileyi. Lineage (NCBI taxonomy): Eukaryota > Metazoa > Chordata > Actinopteri > Cyprinodontiformes > Goodeidae > Crenichthys > Crenichthys baileyi. The sequence continues at coordinate 487,146 of JAHHUM010002047.1, read as the reverse complement.
CAGGTTGTACAAGGAAAACATCCAAGTCAACCAAGGAAGACATTAAAGTATATGGGAGAAAACTCAAAGCAATCTGCCTTGTATGAGAATGGGCCAGTTTCTGCATAAAGGTTTTAAAAAGTTATGGTTTCCACACTGATAGAATATATCATTATTCTGTTCCTGTGGTTCCTCCACCACATGTTGCTGCACACTGCTAATTAGGTAGCTGAAAGAGGACTACTGTGTTAACATTAAAGACAGTTTCAGCCTGATATATTTCCAGTCATTAAAAAGAAGACAGTCAATTGCATGAAGACCAAAGGAACGTCACCCTTAATCCTATTAAGTTCCTAATAAGGTAGCGCTGTTTTAAAACTACAGTCGGTAAGCTATGAGCGGAGCAGAAAGCTCGACTGGTCAACCAGCTTTTTACACTTGTTTTACTTTTTCAGGAGCAGAATGGCAAAAAACAATAACATTGTGCAGAAAGCAACTGTTTATTGTAGAATTTAGTTTTAATCTATGTATTAAAATTAAAACAACAAATTAAGGTTATAAATAACATTACCATAACTGTAAAAACAACCTGTTATATTATGGAACAGTTGGTAGCATTGGTGGCAGAAAGTGCTGGGTTCAAATCCTGGCCTGGGGTCTTCCTGCATGGAGTTTTCATGCCTGGGTTCTCTCCAGGTACTCCAGCTTTCTCCCACAGTCCAGAAAATGACCTTAGGTATGAGTGTGTGCGTGCATGATTGTCCTGTATGTCTCTGTGTTGGCCTGTGAGTTAGTGGTGACCTGTCCAGGGTGTATCCCACCTCTGGAGATAGGCACCTGCTCTCTCGCAACCCTGCAAGCAGGTATAGAAGATGGATGGATGGATGGATGGATGGATGGATGGATGGATGGCTGGATGGATGGATGGATGGATGGATGGATTGATTGATGAGAGGCGTGGTACACCCTAGACAGGTCACCCGTCCATCAGGGGCAACACAAATACAAACAACCAGACGCGCACACACACTCATACCTAAGACCCATTAAGAGAAACGTATTAACCCAACGAACCCACAAATGCACGAGGAAAACATGCAAACTTCATGCAGAAAATCTGAACCCAGGACCTTCTTGATGCAAGGCAACAAGGCTAACAATGGTGCCACCGTGGCACCCAAGAAAAACATCAGGATCAAACTAAAGCCATCATTGACATCTAAACGAACAGTGGATGATTGGAGGAAAGTGGGATTCAGTGATGAATGCTGAAGCTGCACTGGCCAAAGGAGATGAAGAGGGAATGTTTGCTGTATGGGTGAAATAAAACCAGCACATTTTAGAGTCAGGGATGATATGTAGCTGCATGTCAGGTGAAGGAGCAGAGCAGATAGAAGTTATTACCACTACCAGAAATCCACAGGTGGACATTTTCTCATTCTATCAATCCAAAGAAGGTCTGCTCTAACTCATTGAGAAGGCTGTCAGTCTGGGTCACAACAGAACTGGAAGAAATGTTGGAAGGCTGAACTACAGTTAGCTGAAGACGCAAACTGGTTCAGGTCTGAATGGAATCAATGTGATGAGAATATAACGAGAGAAAGCTCAAAAATCTAAAACGCTTCAAAACTAAAACTCAATGTGTCAACCGAGAGCTGCGCAAATCAGTTGGCTTCAGTCCAAACATACAAGAAAACAAATAATTCGATCAAATAGAGTCCAGTCCTTCTCTGAGTGAGTTTAGAGCCGGTTCGACCTGCCTGAGGAGTCTGGCTGGGAACTGGACACAGACCATCCATCTGCTGTGACGATAAGGCAGAAGTGCTGAGATCAGCAGTGTTCAGTTTGTTCTGCAGAGCTAAAATACACTTTCCTGCAGCAACAGCTGTCAGCCATCACTCACTGTGTGGGAACGTATTATTAGGCCCACTGAGGGCCTCTGAGCAGGCTCATATTAATACCCAGAGGACACCACAACAACTCAACTTACTCTTTCAACATTTAAATACAAACATTTACTTTAGTTGTCAGGTTTTATTATCAAAATCGACCAAATATCTAAATAAAAACTACAGACAGCACAAAAAGATGGACAACTGTGCTCCTCATAGATTTATAGTCTAAACTGCAAATGAAAGTCTTCTTCTGCATAATATGAAGTAAATCTTGTAAATCTACTATATGTTTCCATGTAAGGTACGCATTGCTACTTTTACATGTGTGGATTTCTGTGCATTTACAGCAGGACCATCCACAATTAGTGTGTAAAATAAATAACTTATTTCAGCAGCATAATCACACACTAGCAAAATTTGGAAAAATCCTCCCTTGCAGGTTTTCTATAGGATTTACGTCTGGGGGACTGAGATGGACATGGAAGAAAGATGATTTTGTGACCTTTGAACCATTTCTGCGTTGATCTGGCCAGATGTTCTTCATTGTTATCCTAATGAAAGACCCATGTTCAGTTTTCTGGCCGAGTCCACCAGATATTCATATAAAATGTCTTGATATTTCAAAAAGAGCATGATGCTGTGGTCTTACAAAGTTCCCAGGGCGTTATGGAAACAGGATAGCCCACAGCATCACACATGCTCCACTACACTAAATAATGGGTATGAGGGGCTTTTCCACTTCGAGTGTTTGCAGCTGAAAATCTCGGTCCTTGTCTCATCTGACCAATGAGCACAGCTCCAGCTAAAGTCCAAATAGAGTTTAGCAAACCCAACATGTTTATGTTTGTGAAGTAGGACAGATGAGGCTTTTCCCTGGCATCTCTTACGGTTGGCATCTCTTACGGTTGTTTTGGAGAGTTGGTGACACCAGGATGCCAATCTTGCTGCGGTTCTCAAAGATGTTTTCTTTTACCTCCCTAACTGTCCTTCTCACTAGGCATGGAGGTTAAACAAACATAGGTCCTGGTCCAGATTTGTCTATTGCTTATTTAATTATTTATTAGTTGCTCTGACTGAAGATATTAGCAAGTTCAGCCCACTAGCTATGAAGATCTCCCTTACTTAAATAGTATGTTCTCCTCTCTTTCTTGTTTTGAAGAGCAGCTAACAGAAACAGCCCTTTGGATTTGTCATTTTTTTCCTGTGACATATTATTCTGCTGTAATAAACTTTTTATTTCATTATTTTAAGCCTAGCTGTGGTGGGTACTAGGTGCGGTACGACGTTGTAAATATTCTGGCCTTTTATTGCAGGATTTCACAGTCCGCAACGTCCACAATGTGAGATGAACAATTTCCCACAGCCTCACATTTCTAAAGGTATTTTGCTTTTTAAATTATTTCCATTCAACAATTTGACAGTTTACTCACTAATCTTTGTTAGGCCACGTAACTCTAAACGATGAATCTTTATGACATAAAAATGTTTTTAAACTCAACCAGTATTAAGTTTACCAAAAAACACATTAAAAATAAGATCCTTGGGCTCTTTGTCAGCAGTCTGTCACAAGACTCAACTTATTCCTGTTTCTTTAAATGTATTGATGGAAAATACTAAAGATAACACAGTTTAACAGGCAGAAAATAGGATTTTAACTGAGACGAAGTGATTCCTAAAGAAAGCTTGAGCTGACACGACTCAGATGCTGTTTATCCAAAAGTTGCGTTCGGCATACTGGAATCTGGACGTAGTGGGATAAACAAAAAACTAAAAAAAGACCACAAAAAATGTTTATTCCTAAGAAATAGAATTTGAAAATAAGTGTGTCTGTCCACATTGTGTTTCCCTTTTTTCATGCTTATCCAGACCTGGAAAACACGAAAAATTAATTCCATAATTTATCCCAATTTGCAAAGGAAACCCAGCGATCCCGACAGCAGTAACCATCCAGAGTTTAACCTTCTCAGCCACTTTGAGCGAGTGCAAACTTTTTATCAGAGGACGTGACGGCTGTGCAGGGCTGAGAGCCCCTTCTTGATTTAAATTGTAAATCAAAGCAGTAATTGCACAACACGGATGGTTCCATTGATGAAAGGGGAGATTAGATAAAACACATGACAACGACCCCCCTCTGAATCCTGTGTGGAGATGGAAAGTGGAAGCGTTGACCCAGTTACAGCCACTGCTGACATATAAACTTCAGGGTACCATGAACAGCACATCAAGGGTCACTCAGGTGGATTTAATAGCTCAAAATGGCCCTTAAGTGGTTTAAAAGCTTCTACTCTTCCTCCATTCCTCTGCAGAATCAGTGGGCAGAATAATGATCTACAGTATGTGATACATGTGGTTGTTAAAACATCAGAAAAACCCTTTCTGGGGCGCCTGAATGTGTAGAGGCGCCCCATATAGGTTATTAGTCCTTGAACAATGCCATCCCTGGACCTGGTTACTTTACATTAATCATAGATTTTTTTTAAATATAGTTTGTGATGTATGAAACGTTTATTTAACTAACCAGAAATTATCATTTCAGTGCTCCATTTTTGTTGAGTCAGGTTAAAAAGCATACGATTTAAGCCTGTCAAACATTAACTGTGTCATTTTACACAGAAAACCATCTAAAAATTTTAATAGTTATCTGAAAACACATTCAAAAGTTAGTTCATAAGTTAAATTACCTTAAAAAGGGCCGCCTTAAAAAGTACACAATTTAAACCTGGATCTTTGCAACCTTCATGAAGACCCTATTCCACCTTAAAGGCCTGTTTTTACAGGTCAGACATGGACCAGATCATTCGACACTAAATAACTGTTAAAAGTACAGTTATCGGCGAAACCGTTATAACATCTTTGACAACACACTTCAACAAAGACACACTCCAACTGGATGCACAGATAAATCCTGTCCTGATTTTACCTTTTTTATCCTTCAATTTAAATTTTTTCATTAGTAATGAACAAGCAAACAAGTTGTAAATGTACCTAATTAAGCTAAGGGTCCAGTTTTCAGTGGTTCTCCCTGTGCCTGATGTAAACAGGCATCCAGCGAATAAATTAAATTATAAAATCAACACAATAATAAACTGCTAAGAAGTGCAAAGATTACATTAAAACTGAAAATATCCAACTCTGCAGGTTCCTCCAGCTATTTCTTAGTGTTAGTATTCATTTATTTATATTTTCTTTCACATTAGCACATTTGATTATGATTTCACTTTATTTGTAATGTTACTTTAAAACAGTTTGCTTGCTAATATGGGTGCACATATTAGGTAAACAACTGTCATGTTTGTTTAGATCATTAACTGTCTGTATTTATTTTTGGTGAGTTTTAAAGAATTGTCTGGAGGAGAGGACTTTGTATGATGCAACACCACGAAGTGGAGGAATCCATCAGGGTGCTGGGAGTTGGTGGCAGTGGTGGGATCATCCAGTTAAGGACACTGGTAAATATATTCTCCTTCCTTATTTTTTCACATTTGTTTAAAACATAAAATAAAATGAAAGGAGCCAGAGGTGGTAAAGTCAAGTCAGCCCCTCCAGATAAGGAAGGAAACACAGATAATGAGAATAAGGACGGTGGAGCTGTTGGTTCAACTGGTAAAGAGGATGGACAGGACAGAGAGCCAGCCATATCAGACTTGGCAAATATCCTTCAGGCCCACATTGGACAACAAAACAGCAAGTTCGTGAAGTACGGTGGGAGAAAGAGATTACACGCCAGGATCAAAGATTCAAGGCTCTCCAACAGCAGTTTAGTCTGCTTCAACCAGAGGTCCGGGCCTGGTCCCCTTCAGGATTGAGGCCTGTACTACAAGACCACGCCCACTCCTCTGCAGATTTGAGGCCTGTTTCTCAGAAGAGGCCTCATGATGATTTGGATTTGGATAATTTATCACCATCTTCCTTCAAACCAGGTGACTCAGTTTCTATTCCTTCTTTCTATAAGGAGCCAAGATTGCAAAAGCTAAGTGATGAAGATGACATTGAGCATTTCCTCATAACTTTTGAAAGAATAGGATGTTCCTGTTGATGGCCAAAAACTGACTAGGCATTTCATCTGATTTCACTCTTGACCGGTAAAGCCAGAAGTGCATATGAAAAATATGGATGTGGATTAATCAATGGACTATGATCATGTTAAAGCTGCTATTTTACAGAAATATGAAATTAACAGTGAGAAATTATCGTCAGAGGTTCTGCTCCCTCCATGTGAAACCAAATGAATCCCCCAAGGAACTTTATGTGAGACTGAAAGAGCTTTATGGGAAATGGGTCCAACCCAGAGGTAAGACTGTGGAGGAAATTAATGAAGTTATTATTCTTGAACAATATTTCAGAAAGTTGTCTCCAGAACTCCAAGTTTGGATTAAGAAGCGGAACCCAATAGATAGCTCTGCTATCTACTGGGTTTTGCCAAGGAAGCAGAGCCGGTTTACTTGGCAGAGACATTTGTGGCAGCCCGTAGGAATAATCAACCATGGGCTTTAAAAGCTGTGAGAAAGGATTCTTCCCCAACTCCAGGTAACACCAGTCCAGGGGGGAATGTGAGCAAGTTGTCTGGAAATGAGAAATATTTTTTTCCCACTCAAACAAAATCAATGGGGGGGGGGGAACCATCTGTTGGTTGTGTGTGCAAGAAGGCCACACAAAACCAGTGTGTCCTCAAAATCTTGTTAAACTCTCTCACATGTGTTTTGTGCCCAGGGAGAGCCATGTACCAAACAGACAAAACCAGCCACTGATGGAGACCACTGTGGAAATAGATGGGCAGAGGCTCAAAGCCCTGATTGACACAGGAAGCACCCAATCACTTGTTCATCGCAGGTATGTTTCACCATACATCTGCACCTCTGAAAAGATACTGATCTGCTGTGTTCATGGAGATGAAAGACAATATCCGACAGCAGACATCTACATGAAGGTGCAAGGACAAGTGTATTTGTTCAATGTGGGCGCCATGGACAAATGACCATTTCCTTCTGTCTTGGGAAATGATAAATGCGCGTAATATGTGCAATGTTGCTGTGACACGATCTCAGTTGAAGGCCTCCAAGGAGGATGACCCCAGTCTAAAAGCACAGCCATTTTATGAGGCTGAGATTGAAGCGGGTCCAATCAAAGAACGGAAGTCTCGTAGGCAGCGTAAACAAGATAAGTTAAAACACACCATAGTGTTTTCTGTGCTACCTGAACCTGAGGTACAGCTAGGCTTTGAAATCCCTGGTAATATTGTTGAGGTGCAGCACCAGGATAGATGTTTGGCTGACTTTATCAAGAGAGCTGAAGTAGGTGGAACTGCGGATCCATTATGCTTGCAAAATGGCATTCTTTATAGGCAACATTGATCAGTGAAACAGCTTGTAGTACCCAGAACAGCTAGAGGAACTGTTTTAATTTTGGGTCATTCAATTCCCTGGACTGGCCACCTAGGGAAAAATAAAACAGTAGCCTGCATCCAACAGCGTTTCTACTGGCCTGGATTATGTAAAGATGCTCTCAGCTTTTGAGTTGCCCCCAGTGCCAGAAAACATCTTCTAGATTGGCAACAAGAGCCCCCCTTCAGCCTCTTCCCATCATAAGCATCCCTTTCGAATGTTTGGGGATGGATGTTGTTGGCCCGGTGGAAAAGAGTAAATCAGGTAACCGATTTATGCTGGTCATTACTGATTATGCAACCAAGTACCCAGAAGTGTTCCTTTTGAAATCTGTTAGGGCTAAGACTATTACAGCTTGCCTGGTTCAGTTTTGTGCACGAGTGGGGTTTCCCAAGAGATACTTACTGATCAAGGGACAAATTTCATGTCCAAGTTACTCAAGGATGTGTATAAACTGATTGGCATTATGGGACTAAGAAACAACCCTATATCACCCACAAACTGATGGTCTTACCGAGAGGTTTAACCAGAAACTTAAAAACATGGCTCATAGAGATTTAAACAATGGGTAAACAAAGGGGGTCACAGCATGGTTTATCCTTCAGAAGGATGGGGAACTGGAGAGTTTTCAAAAAATGAAAGACAAGTACAACTTGGACAAACACGAATTTTACAGATACCTACAACTGAGAGATTACTACAGGGCAGAAATCAGGGGGGACCCCTCTGTAGAAGCGAATGGAGTGATTCAAACTGTGATCAACTCATTCAATGGAAGGAAAATTAAAATCATATCTACTTTATATCAAAAATTGATGATTGGTAAACAATCAACAAAATACATAAAAGTAAAATGGGAATCAGAGCTTAACGTGACAATTACAGATCAAGATTGGGAGGATATGTGGAGGACACATCACACAACTACCAGTTCGCAGATATGAGGGAGTTTGCCTAAAAAAACCTGATACGATTTTTTACCACACCTAAAGTCAAGAACAGATATAAGGGCACAGACACAACGTGTTGAAGGAATTGTGGAACAGTGGATGCAGACCACTCACACATATTTTGGAATTGTCCTAAAATTTGTCAATTTTGGAAAAATGTACATGGAACGGTAATGAAGATATTGGGATATGATATCCCAATGAGTAGCATGTTACTAAATCTCTGTAATTTTAACAATATTAAAGAAAAGGTAAGAGTAAAGGATAGGTATTTGATCAAGATAATGTTAATAGCAGGCAAGAAAGCTGTTACGAGGAAATGGGGAAAGGTGGATCCCCCTTGACACGAGCAATGGAGAGCGATAATAGAAGAAATCTATACAATGGAAAAATTGACACATCGCCTAAGACTACAACAAACACAAATGGAAGAAAGGTGGATGAAATGGACATTATTTAAAACCAAAGACAGCGACCAAGGATAGGAAAAGAACTTGACAAACAGGACTGGACAAGAAGATTATTAGAAGAATAGCTCCCAAGCAAAAGTTTTTTTGTTTGTTCTGTTTTTGTTTTGTGTAACGTTGAATGTGAATTGTTCATATTTGTTCTGTATGTAAGCAGTTTTGGAAAATGGCAATAAAAAGTTAAATGATGAAAAAAAAAACATGCTTCATAAGTTCATCAGTGAAACTGGATCCAATTGGGATCAGTGGCTCCTTTATCTTGTGTTTGCATATCAGGAGGTACCCCAAGCCTCTACAAGGCTCTCCCCCTTTGAGTTGCTCTTTGTGCATGAAGGCACTTATGAAGGAAAAGTGGGAGGGGGAGACATTTGAAAAATAGCCTATTAATGTTGTCACATATGTCCTCCAGATGAGGGAGAAGTTGGAAAAGATGACCACATTGGTTCACGAACATACGAGTGTCTCTCAGCAGAAGCAAAAAACCTGGTATGATCGAACTGCTCGAAAAGAGAAATTTTGAACCAGGTCAAAAAGTACTAGTATTGCTACCCACCCAGGACAGCATTTTTTTGGTCAGTGGCAATGGCCATATGAAGTAATTCAGAAATTGGGCCGCACTACCTACAACATCTGTACTCCAGATCAAAGACGCAGTATCAGAGTTCTCCACATTAACATGTTGAAGGAGTGGGTCTCAAGGCCCGAGGAGAAGCATGATGTATTTCTCATCAGAAGTGTGGTAGATGAGGAGGTGGAGGAACAATACCTGCCCCTACCATAAGCTTCAGCTCTTGACCTGAGTTATCTTTCCCCAGAGCAGCAGTAACAGGTGAGAGCCCTCTGTAATGCCAATGTTGTACGTCTATGGTAAAAGCTGGCAGGAGCATCTGGAACACCTCAAGGTTGTTTTTGAGCATTTTTATGCTGCAGGGCAAACTGTCAACTCAGCCAAATGCACCTTGGCCAAGAAGGAAATTGAATACTTGGGGTATGTCATTGGCAATGGAGTCATCAAGCCTCAGATTCAAAAGGTCCGAGGGATTCAATTATCCCCTTAGCTGCACACCAGGACTCAACTGAAATTCTTTCTTGGGATGTCGGGTTGGTACCATAAATTTATTCCTAACTTCTCTGCCAGAGCTGCTGTGCTTACAGATGTGACCAGTCCTAAAAGACACAACCAGCTCCAGGGGTCAGAGGAAGCAAGGAAGGCATTTAAAGACATGCAATGTGCCTTGAGTGGGGATTCAGTGTTGAACTGCCCAGACTTTGACCAGCCCTTTGTTTTGCAAACTGATGGCGCTGATAGTGGGCTGGGCTCAGTGTTCCTTGATGGGCCTCCAGAGAGATGTCACCCTATTGCTTTTATAAGCAGAAAGCTACTCCCAATGGAAACTCGATACTCTACATAGAATAGGAATGCCTAGCTGTTAAGTAGGCCTTGGATTCACTTAAATATTATCTTTTGGGGAGAGGTTTTATCCTAGATCATAAGGCTCTGAAGTGGCTTGAGAGGATGAAAGACTCAAACAGCAGAATAACCCGCTGGTACTTGGCGATGCAACCATTCCGGTTTGAGGTCAACCACATTCATGGGAAGCAGAACTCCACCACTGACTACCTTTCACACTTGCCCATGGAGTTTCCAGAGGAGGGGGAGTGTGTGGAGGTTCCTCCAGCTATTTCTCAGTGTTAGTATTCATTTATCTATATTTTCTTTCACATTAGCACATTTGATTGTTATTTTACTTTATTTGTAATATTACTTAAAAGCAGTTGGTTTGCTAATATTGGGTGCCCACATTTGGTAAACAACTGTTATGTTTTAGATCAGTGATACTCACAATTTTTTTCACAAGAGCCATATTTGCAGACCAAGGTCAAGAGGAGACCCACTGTTACGGCAATTTGCCAAGTCACTGATATGAATAGACCGTTTTACATAAATACTGGCTACCCCACAATAAAAACAGCACAGTCAATGCATTTTCAATTAAACTTTAATAGAAAATTAATCTCAACATGTTCCATCCAGATCGATACAGAACACACTTTAATTATTAAAGTGTGTTTATTTACCTTAATACAGGGATGAGCGGAAGCTGGCATGCATGTCCTTAACCTTCTTAACGTTGTATTTGTAGCTTGTTGTTGCAATTATAGTGAGGCATTCAAGGTGAGCATTGGTCAGTCTGTTTCTCTGTTTCTTCTTGATAATGTTCATGGTTGAAAATGTTGACTCACATGTGTATGTGCTCACAAAGAAGGACATCACCCTCTGTGCAAGTGGTTTTAAGGTGGGAAAGTCTTCTTCAGAAACCAAGCTCCAGAAGTGGCCAACACCTGCTCTGAGTTCAGCTTGGAGAATGTCATTTGCTTGCAGGTCAATTATTTCCCTTTCAAGAGAGGCACAGCTGTTAGTGCAGAGCTGTGTGATGGTTGGACCAAGAGAGGACACATTCACATGAAAGGGATTTTCAATTAAATTAAAAATCTGGAATCACTGAATCTGGATTCAAACTCCTCTCTTAACTCCTTCAAAACTTCAACAAAACCACTGTAGCTGAAGTGCTGCTGCAGAGTAGGATCATTTGTGTTTTTTTCTTTCAGTCTTGGGAAGTGGGTGAGGTCTTTGTCAGGTATCCACAAAGCAGTTATTTTGTTCTGGAATGCCCTGATTGCCCTCATCATGTCACTTGGCAGCTTGTCTCTTCCTTGGAGCTGCAAGTTGAGAGAGTTCAGGTGACAGGTCATATCTGTTAGAAAGGCCAGCTGTATGGTCCAATGTGGGTCTTTTAACTCAGGCTGGTGTTTCCCTTTACTGTCCAAGAAGGTGCAAATTTCAGGAAGGACGCTGGCTGAGAAACTGCTGAAGCACCTTTCCACAAGAGAGCCACCGTACTTCACTGTGCATCACTAAATCACTGTACTCTGAGTTATAGTCTTCTATTAACTGTCTGAACTGCCTATGGTTTAGTGCTCTTGAAACAATAGTTTACCACAGGCACAACAGATTGCATTACATTTTGAAAGTCATTATTTCTGAGCTTTGATACAAGGGCCTGCTGATGGATAATACAATGAAAACTGAGGAATTTAGGCATGTCATCTCTTTTATTCATGAAGCCAACAAGACCCTTTTCTTTGCCTCGCATGCTTGGGGCACCATCAGTAAAAACACTTGAAAGTTTGGACCAGCTGAGATGATTTTGTTGAAAAAAAATCAAGAGTGCATTCAGAACATCCTCACCTCTGGTTTGGCCAAGAAGGGGAAGCAAGCACAACATTTCCTCCTTAAAGGTGTTTTCTTTGGGGAACCTCACCCAAACACACAGCTGCACATTATCAGTGATATCCCTGTTTTCATCCAGTTCGATGCTGAAACAGGGCGCAGCACGCTGGTCAGTCAGCAGGTGGTCACGTATGTCTCGTCCAATATCCTCCATCCATCTCATTATTGTTGAATCAGACAATTGTAATCCTTTTATTTGTTTAAGAATTGCATCCTTGTTGTCAAAGTCTGCAAACATTATTTCTGCTGAGGCTAAAAAGCAGTCTTTCACTATCTCAGAGTCCGAGAATGGCTTTTTAGCTCTTGCCAAAATCCATGCAATCTCAAAAGAGGCCTCTGTTAAACGTTCTGCTGTAGCCGTTGTCCTGTGGATAAGGTTTTGTTGTTCCTGAAGTGATTCGGTAAGCTGTGTTATTTTTCTCTTTCTGAGTTCGCTGCTGGGTGGATAACTTTTTGAATTTTTGATGCGTAGTATTGAAATGACGCTCTAAATTACTTCGTTTGAAGCCAGCACGGGTTTGTTTGCATATTAAGCACAGTGCATTCTTGCCATAAAGAACAACTAAAAATTCGTCTGTCCATTTGTCCTGAAATTTTCTGTGCTCGCCTTGTATTCTACGTACTTTTCGCTTTTTATTGTGGATGTGCATCTGCCTGCTCGTCCCCTCTCCTGCATCATCTTCGTGTTGAATCTCATCTTCTTCGTCCTCTGAATCGTTATCTTCTGTGTTCTTTACGACACTGTGGCTCTGTCCATCTGTTTTGTGTCCCTTTTTTATTAGAAATCGATCCATTTTGCGCATTGTAACCATAATTATGTGAAACGCTGCTGAGGATGTGCGCTGGCTTCACGTGCGCTACGTCGTAGCTTCTTAAAATGAGCTATAAAGTTAAAATGTATTGATTTTGCTGTGTTATAGTTATATAGGATTATGAGCTGCGAGCTGCAAGATCAAGCATGACGAGCCGCATGTGGCTCGCGAGCCGTGCAAAGAGTATCACTGTTTTAGATCATTAACTGTCTGTATTTATTTTTTGCCGGGTTTTAAAAAATTGTCTGGAGGAGAGGACTTTGTATGATGCAACACCAGGAAGTGGAGGAATCCATCAGGCTGCTGGCAGCAGGGGACTTGACTTTGTAGAAGCTGCTAAAGATCTCAAAATCCTATTGATTGAAAACATTGTGTTTATTTTTTATTTTTTGTAGTTTTAACATGTGTGTTGTAGTTATATTTTGTTGGTTAGAATTGGTTCCTTCGATATATCTACTGTTTGTCTTAGTGTCCCCCCCCCCTTCCTTGTTTCATGTAGGCTGGCCTCTGTATATATTCCAGTCTGTGTTCATTGGAGTTTTTTTTTTGTTACCTTTATTTAGGTTTGTCTTAGTTTACATTTTATTTTGGGCCCTTTTTCTAGATTCTTGAATTATTTCATGTTCCATGGACTTCTGTTAACTATTTTTAGGGAAGAATTAAAAGGAAAATATTTTTTTATACCTTTGTCCTTACTGCACCAACAAAGAGGAGATTGTTCAAGTTAAGCAGACAGTCCATGTCATAAATATCTGTATTTGTATTTCACTTTCTGACCTGGACCTTTTTAAATGTGGGGTAAATTACAAAAAACAAACTATTTCTTTAAAATCTCTTTTATATATATATATATATATATGTATATATAAATAGAGGTTTTACAAATCACGGCCGATTTGTAGAATCTGAAGTCGGTGCATACTGATCCAGTTCAGGTTCAAAAAGTCTGAATATTGTTTTAGACGTGGACTGATTCAAGTTGGTTTGTATAAAAGATAAATACATCATACTAATTATCATTATTTATATTGAGTTTTGAAAAATGTGTTCTCATGGCTTTGTCCTATATAGCTTTAACAGTAATTAATCATCTTATTTAATTAATGTCACAGTGTTTCTAAAGTCTGATAATTTAATTTGTGTTCTGTTGTCTCTGCAATGTCCCTAAACTCCTACTGTTAATTGTTCATAATTGTTGTTAGAATTTAATGTTAAACAGGTTGGAACAATAAATATTGTTGAGTGAAAACTGGATTTAATTTAAGGTGATTAAAACACTGAAGCCATTTTATCCACAGATAAGCTGTGTTTTTAAGATTGTTAATAAACTTTAGTAAACCGATCCATTCCAGGTTTCACCTGCATAGCTATTGTTAAGAACTAGACTTGAATTAAGGTGGTCCAGAAAATGATTATAAAACACTGAAGTCAAATTCGTAGCTCTACGCATTTTTTTATGTATATATTTTGTAATTAATGTAGAGGGATTCACTCCAGGTTTGACCACATGACTGTAACACCCTAAAAACTGTGAAGCAGCCCTTCACATCCCCTCAGTGTGCAGTGGTGGGGTGGTCGTACCTGGCCAGATCCAGGAAGGAGTCGGTGGTCTCCTTGTCGCTGCTTACGCTCTCCAGCCCCAGGCTGTTGGTGTTCAGGGCTCCAGCGCCCACCCCCGGCTTGATGATGAAGGCCAGGGCCACCCCGATCCCCGAGGCGATCAGCGTGGTCACCAGAAAGTAGGCGACCGCGATACCCCCCAGCTTGCCCAGGGAGCGGGTGTCCAGGCTGGCGGCGCCGGAGACCAGGCTGCAGACCACCAGCGGCAGGATGATCATCTTCAGCATCCGCAGCAGCATCTCTCCGGGGAAGGCGAAGTGGCTCATTTGCGCTTTGGTGAGGTTCATGCTGCGGACCAACATGCCAAGTCCGACGCCCACCAGAACGCCGGACACGGTGAGGATCACCAGCAGGTTCCTGCTCAGGAACCCCCTCAGTCTCTCCCCGAAGCCCCTCTTCTTCTTCTTCTCCTGCTTCTGCTGCTCCTCGCCGGGCTCCTGCTCGCTGTTCTCCAGCATCCGAGCGGTGGACGCGGAGCTGGGCATGGTGTGTCCGTTGATCTCGCTCTTTTTCTCCATCTTATTCTCTGAGCAGCGTGGGGGAAGCTGAAGGCCGGCGGCTGCAGGCAGCGTGGGTCGACTGTCCACTCACAGGGTCGTCGGCTGAAAAGGCTGAGCGCAGAGGGGGCGCGGTCAGCCAATGGAGCATGCGCACAAAACCCCCTTCTTTATGGTAAGAGCAAATGATGCAAGAGCAGAGGAGATTGCCAGGGTCTCATGAAGTCTGGGACACCTTACTGTGATCTACAAGGATGGATGATAAGTGCAAAAAGTACAGAGAAGTACAAATGTGCAGTTTGCGTGAAAACGTGTAACCTACAAGTGTTTTATGCAAGGATTAAGATAAGCAGCTAGTCTGTGCAGAAGGATCGACAGAAAGACTACTGAATGGTGTTCTGAGCTTATGGCAAGCTGTTTTTGTAAATCTATACCCTTGATATCAGCCATAGTTAATGCCTACAAGTTTGCGACTATGTGCACTAGTAAGAGATTTTACCTGCACTAATTCAGTATTTCACTTCACTGGTTGAAAAAACACTATGAGCACTTTTTACAAACTAGTAGCACCTTTGTCCAACCTGTGAGAGCAGACGTTCTTCTAGACAGCCAAAGGCCTAACTAGTAGGCTTGTTGGCCATCATCAACTTGACCGAACTAGCTGGCTCGTATGTATCAGATAACTAGTCAGGACTTTTTAGCTGCACCTGTAAAGTAGTATGGGGAAAAAAGGCATTCACTGCTTCACTGATTAATGCTCTCCCTGCCGGCCTCTCTGTTTAGGTGGACGGCCAGGTCTTGGCAGGATTGAAGTTGTGAAATTTCCAGATTGAACAGTGCTCTTTGAGGTGTTCAAGCTTGGCATTTCTTAATAGCCGAACCCTGCTTTAAACATCTCCTGACGTTTACCAGCCTGGTGAGTTCCTTGGTCTTTATGGTGCTGTTTGTCCACTAATGTTGTCCACCAAATTAAGAGACTTTAGAATGCAGTTGGTTGCACTGGCTTTCATAGAGGGCTATGAGAGTAAATGTGGGCTTAATGTAAATACATTTAGATTTACATTTTTTAGATTAGATTTTTATTTGTTAGTCTATCACATAAAACCCCAATAAAGTAGAATAAAGTTTGTGGTTGTAATTGTGATGCGTAAAATGGATGTAAATACTTTTGAAAGCCGCTGTACATGCCATACATCACCTCTTACCACTCACACTTTACCTTTTAATTGAAGAATGACAGAAAAGAAGCAAGCAGTGTTGTCAGCACTACGGCCAGCGCTTTGGGCAGCCTAAATGACGCTGTATCCTCTGTTCCTGCTCTCTTTTCATTCTTCTGAGATTCAAAAGCCCCTCCTTTACATAAAGTAAATGAAATCAATGATATATTACTATAATAAGAAACTACTGACCCAAAGGGGGGGATCTTCTGTCCAGGAAGACTTACTGGACGCAGCGTGTGGATTAACTCTTCGATGTACTACAGGTACCTGCGATAGATTGGCAACCTGTCCAGGGTGTACCCTGCCTCTCGCCCGGAGACTACTGGAGATAGGCACCAGCCCCCGCTGACCCACTATGCAATAAGCGGTATAGAAGATGAATGAATAAATGAATGTACTACAGGTGTTTGAACGCAAGATGGCGCCATACTAAAACGGTTGGATTTTAAGGCTGCTGTGCTTTTCATGATGTTTTAGGGACAGATAACCATTTAATTCTTTTAGTTGCCCAGATTAAAGTTCACATTTCAGACTTTAATTTAACATCATTTGGAGACATTTTAGTTGTACAAATCACAACACTTACACAGAGGAACCGAATATCTGAGAACAGAATAATTGAAACAAAGTAATGATAGTTAGAGTAAAACAGTTGTTTTTTGTGCTTTGTAATGGCTGAAGTCTGTAATTCCTAAAGATCCAGTAGATCCTGAGAATCTCCTCTCAATATGCATTGCAGACCCTCTGCTGCAGCCTCCTTCAACTCCTGCTTCTTGTCAGGGTTTAAATTTGTTCTTCAACATATGGAAACCATGCTTAGTTAGATTTCAATCAAATATCTGGTTTGGCTATTCAAGAATTTAAGCTTTTAATATTTGAAATGTTTCTGTCTTACCTTAGTGGTATGTTTGGGGTCATTATCTTGTTGCAGGATTATGAAATCCAGAGAGTTTGGAATGTAAGCACATCAGATGTTTCAGTCCAACTCAGGTTTTGCAGCATCCACAGGCAGGTCCATCATCAGAAAGGAAAGCTGTTCCAGCACCTGGCACAGCTTTACAGGCCCAAACCATAATACCCCCACCACCTTGTTTTTAACAGGAGAGCTGCCCAGCTTTGGATCATGGCAGCTTCTTTTTATTCTGTCAACTTTCTTCTGTTTATCACTCTGATATGGGCTAACCTTGGTCTGGTCTGAACAGAAAATGTTTTTTTCCAATAATCTGCAGGGTTTTATAGTCCTTTTCTACAAACGTATCTGGTTTTATTGCTAACTGTATTTTTGTTGATGAACATTTCTGGACAATATAGCATGGAAGAACAGCACTTGATTAGAGCTTACTTGTCCCCTTAAAATGTTCTTCTATTTTTGCTCTTCATCACACTATGTTTCTGATAACCAAACAAATTTTAATATCAGACAAAGATAACCTGAGTAAAAATAAAAGGCCAGCCTGGTTGATGTGAAAATGTTCTCATGACATCAGGAATTAACTGTGAGTAATCACTTTTACTGAAAAGCTATGCATAGTTTCACTAACCACACCCAGGACCGATTACTACCTGACTAATAGAATCAAGAAATCCCATAAATAAAACCTGTCTGACAACAATATGAAGTAGTCCAAAATGACCTGAACAACCAACACATCATACCCTAATCAGAGCAAAATGAGAAACTAAGTCAATCAGATATATCAGTCTGGAAAGGGTTACATTCTCACATTTGCCAACAAAAACCCATCCTGATAAACCTCAAGAGTTCAGGGAAAATATTCTGTGGACTGATGAGACAAAGCAGGACTTTCTGGGAGGTGTGTGTCCGGCTATATCTGGCATAAATCTAACCCATTATTTCAGAAAAAGCAACGTCATATTGACAGTAAAGCATGGTGGTGGTAGTGTTATGGTCTGGGGCTGTTTTAGGACCCAGAAGAGTTGCTGTAATGGATGAAACAGTGAATTCTGCTCTCTAGCAGAAAACTCAATAGGAAAACATCCGGTCACCGGGTTATGACATAGATTCAAGTCGGTTAAGCAACTGGACAATGATCCGAAGTCCACAAGCAAGTCTAACTCTGAATGGCTCCAGAAAAGAAAAATAAGGTTTAGCAGTAGCAGGGTGATTGTCCAAATTTATATCCAATTAGAAAACTGTGGGATGACTTTAAACAGGCCGCTCACCCTGGAAAACCCTTCAATGTTCAGTCAGTCAGTCATTTTCTACCGCTTCTTTCATAGTGGGTCACGGGGAAGCTGGTGCTTATCTCCAGTAGTCTATGGGCAGGAGGGGGGGTGCACCCTGGACAGCTCGCCAGTCCATCGCAGGGCAACACACAAAAACACAGGACAAACAACCATGCACACACACATTCACACCTAAGGGCAATTTAGAGAGACCAGTTAACCTAAAAGTCATGTTTTTGTACTGTGGGAGGAAGCCGGAGTACCCGGAGAGAACCCACGCATGCAGCAAAACCCGCAGCTGGGAGTTGAACCCGGGACCTTCTTGCTGCAAGACAACAGTGCTACCAACTGCACTACTGTACAGCCCTGTCTAATGTCCATTAGTACTTTAAAATCATCATTTGAAAACTTAATTTGCTCATCTTTCTCTTTCTCTGATATCAAAATTAGCTTGATCATCTGAAATATTTAAGAGAGACAATCTGTATTGGAGCAAATACATTTTCACCACATTGTAAAAGTGAATAATCTTTCTCTCTGTGGAATGATGGACATCAAATTATTTCTAAATGGCCCTTAAATCCTTATCAGATTGGTGGGTAGCTATAATTGCTTCTCTAAGGTCATTACTGATGTCTTTCCAGCTTGGCGTTGTGTTAAAACCCACCTATATTCTCCAGACCAGCAATGTACCAAAAAAAGGGGCTCACACCATGTCAAACCCTAGAAGTGAAGAAGGGTATGTTTTGCTGTCTTTTTCCAATCAATGCATTGGTAGATCTAATTTTGTTTCGGTTTTAGAACATTTGTTTACAGATGTTACCAAAGTTGTTATCAGTGTGTCATGGGTCCCTAAAATTAATCAAAATAAATAGGAATGAACAACAACAACAAAAGTGAAATCTACTTTTGATTTTGACGCTTAACGTAAATGTGAAAAATCTGAAAAGGGCATTTTGTGTCATGATTGTAAAGGTTCGCTCCCCTAAAGAGAGCAGCAGTATCCTGACCAGCGCAGCAGAGAGAAGCAGCCTACTGTATCTCTGCCTCCATTACCGACTGTTGTCTGCGTTGTCCTGACTGACCTTAGCTGTGCCGTTGCTAAGTTGAGTTAAACTTTGCCTCCCTCCACAGACAGAGACAGCCTGTCCCCTTCCCCTCACAGCTGTGTGGCCTGAATGCTGGAAATAGCTGTCGGCCTGCAGAGCAGAAGCCACGGATGTTTAACAGAGGCTAATGTTGGCATTGTGGTGCTGTGAAGTGCATGACTGAGATTCATTAGGGAGAAACAATCACTATCCACTGCAAAGAAAAAAAAAGCTAAAGTTGATTTTAAAAAGGGACTACACAGGGTTTAGTTCAATCATTAATAAAAATACATAAGTTGTAAAAAAGAAAATTAATTGAAGATTGTTGTGTTGATTTTATACATCTTCCTGTTCTGTTTCATTTCTATTAAAGGTTTGGTTGGGCTGGTTTTTCATGTTAGATAAGTGTTTACATCCCTGCTATTATTTCCACTTTTTCCATATTTTTGTTCATATTCTTTTATCTTTATATGTACAAATATGCACAGTTTGCACATTTTTAATTATTCTACTCAGTTGAACCTTTCTGAGTAATCCACTTTTAACTGTGGTTTATTTTCCTAAATTTGCCCTTACTGTACAGTCACTTATTTCACATTTTAAACATATTTTTAGCATTGTGTGAATTTGCATGTGTCCATTTACCTTTCACTTTGCTGCTGATACACCTAAATTATCCAATATTGTTCACTGCAGAACAATATAGGATAATTCTATTCTGTTCCTGTATGAAAATGTTTTTTTTATATCTTATTTTCATTACTTTGTACATTGTAGATACAAAGTGAAGACCTGAAAACTGTGAAGCAAAAGTATATAGAATTATGTAGCAAACAAAAAAGTGTGAAATAACAAAACATCTTTTATGTTCTAGATTCTTCAAAATAACTTAAATAATCATACTGAATACGGCTTTGCCTTCTTGACGTACTCTTGTTGAGCTTCATGAGGTCCTCTCCTGAAATGGTATGCCAACAGCCTTGAAGGAGATCCCAGAGGTAGGAATAAAAATAAAGACAAACCAGGAGACAATACGTTTTACACTTTATTGTATATTTATATATATATATTTATATATATAAAACTACAAAAGTAAGACCGTTCATAAACAGCTATCAAGCTGAACATTTTCTTTTCTACAGACCCACCGATACAGTGATCAGCTGATAATTTCTCACTCTGTGTTTGTTTTGTTGCATAGAAAAGGCACAGCTCTGAGGTCTGTAAGATACAGCCTGTGTTGAGGGAATCGGGCTCGGCCGCGGTGAGTCCTTGAGTGCCGCCACACGCTTGGACGCAATAAAACCGATTTGGTGACAAACACTGATTGAAAAGTCTTAGGAGATTGAATGTTGGTCATACTATGTACATTACTTTTGGCATGAAAGCATCCATGACAGGCTTTGGAGTCTTGACATCTGTAGGTTTGATACCGTTTTCTTTAAATATTGCTGCATGAATGTGAACTATTTGCCATTAACCAGAAAATGAGGAACAAAAAAAAAGGTACAAAAGATATAAAAAGTCGTGGCCACCCCCCAGGAGAAACAAAAACCAGAACAACGCAACAAACCAACAGATAAACAAGATAATATAACAACTAATGTATATAAAAAATGGCTTCCAACCAGTATTTCACACTCTGATACATTCCTATCTAAAGTACATTCCTAGCACACATTCTGTACACACATTTACAATCCATGTGTCCACTTCACATCAAAAATAAATATATTTACACAGGAAAGACAAAAAAAACCCCAAGATGAATAAATAATTTCAATGGAAATAAAACAAAAGCACTCCAAAAATTTAAACACACAGAAAGAAACAAGACACAGTCGTCTGCAAACAGTATCCGTGGTGCTTGACTCAATCTGCTTTTGGGCAAATACTCCAGGGGACCAAAATCTACACCGCCCTCCATTATAAGTGTCACTGATGTGATATTTGTTTACCGCTGGATATAAGGGTTGTTTTCAACTGCTAGTTAATGGTTTTTAAGAAGAAATGAGTCCCTTTAATGTTTTGTGTACTCTCCCTTTAGAACATAGCTCTGATTGGCACTTACTGGGTACAGCTCAGGCTGCTGCTGTTTTCAACTCCAGGTAGCTTCACATAGTTGATGCTTACGATTACAGGTCTAAAATATGACCTTTGCTATATATTTTATACACTGTGTTTGAATACATAGCTAGTTTTGTAGCCTCCTGCGTCACCTTTCTGCACAAACAGAGGTCTTACTGGCTGCAGTTATGACTGGGGGCTGAATTTTCCTCTTCAGAGGCCATCAATGGCAGAAAAGGTGCTGCAAAGGCCTGTCAATATTCAAATGGTTGTTATTTTTGTGTTATGTTGAAGATCTGCCTTTTGGGGGGGCAAAAGGCAAATCTTCAGCATAAATGCAAAATCTGGTGCACATTTGTAATAGTTCAAACGAACAAAAAAAAAAATGTAACGGATGCATGGCAAAAAACAGAACAGGAAGGTGGCCATCTATTCTATTCTTAGCGCCATCTATTGGCTACACACTGACAGTGGCGAAACAAACAGACTGACTCGTGTTTCTGCGAAATGCCCAATTTCTAAGCTGCCTCTGGCACCAATCATGCACAGGTAACTGGACAATGATCGCAACTTTGATGCTCCAAATAAATCCATGGTCGTTTCCAGCTTATTTCAACTGAGACAGCTGGCCTTTGTGATTTCAATCCATGCTTTTATTACAACACGTTTAGATTACGCTGGGCTTGACAAAACTTTAGTGGCTTGACTACAGCTGGTCCAAAATACCACTGCTCGATTTCTAACTGGTGCCAAAGAATGAGCGCACATTTCTCCTGTTTTAGCAGAAATCCACAGGCTTCCAGTTTGCTTTTCAGATTGATTATTCAATTATTTTATGTGCGTTTAAATGTCTTCATACCCCCCCACCACATATCAGGCCGACTTTTCCACTCTTAACCCAGTTTCAGATGTTTGCTTTTGTGGTTTTATTGTTTTTTTGTGTATCTGCTCTCTATTTTACTTGTTTTTGTTTGTTTGTAATGTTTGTTTCTTTTAAAGTTCTTGTTGTTTGGTTAGCTTTTTTAGGCTGTGATAAAGCATTTTGGCCAACTAAGCTGCATTTTGAAGTGTTATTGAAATAGAGTTGAGTTGTATCGATTTAAGCTTTCAGACTACTTATACAGAAAAAATGCCCGGGATAGATGGTAATGCCAGGTCTGATCAGGGTCACAGACTCAAATGTTGTGTTGTTTTGGTGGCTTTTCAATGTATTGCCAGAGTCTGCAGATAAGTAAAGGTGGCGCTACCTGGAGTGAAAACTGAACAATGAAATGGGCTGCACGTAAAGGAGAAGTGCCCCAAGTGCTCAGAAATGTTGCTTGTTATATTTATAATTTTAAACAGCAAGCATAAGCAGAAAATGCTGAACTATAAAATACACAAACTGGAATTACCGGAATATGTGATGGGCTGTTAGTAGTGATAGACATTATGGTTAGAATTACACTGCTTGTGCCCAAAACATTGTGTGTTATTTAATGTAACGGAGTGTGCTGCATGGCTGCAGCATCAGGTTAACACTGTGGTTTTGGTTTCCCCACTTCAGTGGAAATCAGAATTCAAATTTTCTACGTGACAGATTTAGCTCTCGCTATTGGGTGTATTTCAGAATACAGTATTCAGCACTGCACCAAGTAAAGGCGCAGGACTACAAGGAGCTAGCATGTAAGGGCACATATTACTAACACATGTAAACATACCCTGTAGAAACAGGGAGTGTGAGTAATACTGTAAGCCCTGCTGTTTTTTCACCTGTCAGTATTTTACCAAATCGCAATTATCTGTTTTCTGCACACACAAAAAATGCATTGACTCCGTCTGACTTCAGTGCATTTAGCCGCAGCCTTTAGTGGAGTTCTGACATCTTCTCAAATCATCTACTTTCAACTGGGACTGGGACTGCTTTTGCTTCAAATGTCAACACCCTGACCAGTGGGTGCAGCTCATTTGAATACCTCTGCAAATGGATAGTGATAACTGGCTCATATAACCAAGCTCATGTAAAACAACAACCAGCAGTTATATATGACTGGCAATAAGGTGGGGCGACAAGGCAGGGAGGTACATGGGGTGTGGAGGGGGGTAGAAAAAAAACAACAAAAAATAAAAACAGAGAAAGTCTTGCATTGAACTTGTAGACAACATGTGTACACAAACAGACACTCCCTTATAGAAAAAGAAGCTTAAACAACAACCTGGTGATGTGTTTTAGAGCTACTCCTAAAGCGTTATTGCAGAGCCTGGCAAATGTGTCCGACTATGTGGATCCAAATGTGCCAGAATGTAATAAATAAACAAAAACAAACACATATTATCCTTACCTATCAATGAAAGAGAGGGGCTAACAGCACTTTTTGGTCTGAAGTACACTTGCTGCACAGGTTAGCAAGGCACACTGTCTTTATTGTAAAGAATAATACTGAAATAATAATGTATGGTTGTTACCATATGACTTCCATATTTCATTAAGTGTTTAATAAATAACAGGCCAGATTCAAGATCATGAACATTTATTTATTTACTATTAATGTATTTGTAATTTAAGATTTTAAAACACGGTATATATGAATAATTATTTAACTTGATTATTTATTTATTACATTGTGTCACTTTTGGCACCCCACTGACACCAATAAAACAATGTATTCCTTTTTAAATGCTTGCATTACAATTAAAACATTGCATCTGTAATAGGATAAAAAATTAAATAATCATCATTTGATCATGTAAAATTACCTCGACAAAAGTTATTTTAATACAATACAATAAATTAATAACGAACATCGAGTGGCCTCTGTGGGCCGTTAAAGTGAGAGGAGCCGATAAAAATACTGTAAAAACAGGAACTAAAGAAGTGGTCATCTGAAAGGCACTCAGCTGCTAAAAGCCATAATTACAGTGTGTGTATGTATAAGTCTGTTTTGTATTTCTGTACCTGTGAGGAGTGCATATCCCCACAAGGATTAAAAATAAAAATATTTACAGTAACTCTTCAGGGTTAAGGCTTAGCTTCAGGATTAGAAAGAGGAAATGAGGGAATTCATGAAGTTCCTCACAAGTATAGATATACAAAAATCTGTGTATGCTTTGTTTCCTCGTTACTTCACTTCCACACCTCGAAAGGCGAGCACAGTGCATGAACAGTGTTGTGTAGAAGTAGTAGTTGTCATAGTAGTACTAATTGACATCACCTTCGAGGTTTACAATTACCGACCTTTAGAAGAAAGTCTTTTAAAAGAGAGAAAAAGAGGAAAAACAAAAGTGATCCCAAATTTTCCATCCAGTCTGTTCTCAGAGTCTAAGAGTTTCAAAGGTGGTGGTGGGGTTCCGCTGAATCACGACCCCACCAGCACCTCCATGATGTGGTCCAGTTCTGTCAGATCAATTTTAAAAGGCTGATTGGCTGAAACCTGGGGGGTGGAGCCGCTGTACGGTGACGCCATCGTTTTCAGAAGGTCGTCTGCGTTCATCACCGGAGAAAGCTTGGTGAGGCTGCCGTTGCCACCACCTGCTGCGGCGCCCACGGCGCCCGCTGTGGTGCAGGGGTCAAAGTCGTACATGGACGTGTCGATATCGGCGAACAGGACATCGTCCAGCGCCAAGTCTGAGAGGAACCCCGAGGGGGATGAAGAAGAAGGAGAGGATGAAGGTGAGGGAGAAATGTCTTCCAGGCTACCAGGGGAATGTGAGGGCGGGTCGTTGCGGCCAGAAAAAAGCTGCCCCCGGAAGACAGGCCGCTCCCGGTAGACCCCCTTTTTTCGGGGGACTTTTGGGTGCTGGAAAGGGGGGCGGGGGGGTCGGGGGGGGGGGAGGTTTTTTATGGTTGAAATCCTCCTGTAATGGGTGGGGAGAAACTCCCTGACAGGGGGGATGAGAAAAAAGTCATTTGAAAAAAGGCACGGAAACAGAGGAATGGTATGGGGTGGTGGGGGAAAAAGGGGGGGGGCGAGGGGGAGGGGGGGGGGGTGTGCTGTGCCCAAACCCCGGGTTGGGGCTGGGTGGGCGGAGGGGGGGGGGCGGGTTGCATGGGGCCGGGTTTGGGGGGAATTGGGTGGGGGGGCGGGGGGTTGGTCAGGAGAGGTGGGGGGCCCTGCGCAAAGGGCCAAAAAAACGGTGGGCCCCGAACCTCGCAGGGGGCGGGGGGTGGCGGGTGGGGAACAGGGCGCCGCAGGAACCCCGGTGATTCTCGGGCGGCATGTGGGATGGGCGGCGCCCCGGCTTGGCCCCAGGGGGCTGGGAGAGTTCATGAGGAGAGGTTGAGGGAGAAATTTGGCTGGGGGGGCTTGCCAGAGGTTGTCGGTTACACCGCACTAGACCAGAAAAGAGCAGGGGGAGGGGAAGTTTGGGCTTTGGGGTAGGCTTGGGGTCCTGAAAAATTTTTTTGGTTGCAAAGGGGGGAAAGGGGTAAATTAATGTACTTTTAGTATCTTTCCACTCGCGCTTAGGTGGAGCCCTTACCGTTGCTAAGTGAAAACGTCATGATATGAATGAACGTTAGAGCAGGGTGGCTCTCAGGGGGACGCACCTTTGAGGAGCAAACTGGGGTCCAGAAAGGGGGGTGGGGGTTGACTCCAAGTGATGGACGGTCCCGGTAGGTGAGTACGCCAGTTGAGTTGGGGGGAAAAACCTTTAAAGACCCTTCGTTGGCTTTTAGGGCCAATACTGACAGCTGGAAGGACCCACAACTTGGGTTTAGAGAACCCTTCCGAGCCCGGTGCCCTTGTCATTTGTGTTTGTTTCCACATGGGGCCCAACACCGTGCCGTTGATCTAAATACGTCCACTGACTAAGAGGGCTCTACTACTGCACGAGTGTTGCTGCTTCACACTCAGTGATTTTGGGAAATCCAAGACTGGCCTTCATAATAGTAGAGTACAGAATGCAATTTTAAAAAACAGTCGCAGATTGCTTTATAGTACTTAAGTTTCAAAAGCTATGTAAAAACAGACTTTATGAAAATGTCTACTGGACATTTAATCACTCTGTGTGGGGACAGGAAAGGACTTTCAGTCATGAATATAAAAAATCCATCCATGTTCACTTGCTTCCAGCAGAGTAGAGGACAGCCCTCTCTGTTTCAGAGAGTAACTGCTGTGAAATAATCAAAGTTATGGTTGTAGAATACCAAGTTACAATCTCTCTTTGAGAAAAGCAAAGCATCTCCTTTGCTTTTCTCTGCTCTGACATAAAAACGAGAAAAAAGAAGTAGTTTTGAGTCTGCAAACATTGAAATGTGTCACTTACACTTCTCAATAACTTCCAAAGTGACTTTACATAAGCTATAAAGTATAATCTCCGTGACATAATCACTGGTTTTAGTTTTATTGCTCTAAAATCTCACTTTTATATTTGTTCTCTACCTCACAGTCACAGGTTAAACAAAATTATGGTCAGTTTTATTACACTTTCTAAGCAGTACGACTCCTGCAGTAAGACGAGGGACACCCTCAGCGTCAGTGGATGTAATGTACATAAATTGTTTTGTATGCCACAGTAGAAAGGGACAAGAAATAAAAGGTTTCATAATAACCTTATGGGTCCCAATGTCATTAATGCATGAATGGTGCCATGGGTGAGCCTCTCCCTCTGCCACCCCTAGCCTCTACTAATGCACAACTTGTAAAAAGATAATTAAATTTCCTGGTTTTGTACAGCTAAAAGGTAGAAAAAATGGCCACGGTGCAACATCATGTGGTGGAAGTTTTCTCACAGAAACCAATCAGTGTGGTGGTGAATGGGGTATAGTACGAGGGGAGCCAACATCTTTCAATAATCTGGGTGATCTTAGAAAACAGCTCAGAAAAGAAGGAAGGAGCTGCTGCAGAGTGTTTGACTTTAATCCAGGCTGACAGGCTCATGCAGCCAGTCGCTGTCTACCCTCTGAATCACGGCGCATGCGTCTTCACACACACACACACACACACACACACACACACACACACACACACACACACACACAGGAAGTGGAAGCTGCAGGCCCAGTCACCACGACTGGTTGGTTGCCATGACAAACAAGTGTCAGCTGGGAATTCAAAGAAATGACAATGAACTGGACGGGGTGGGGGGAGGAGGAGGGAGGCAGAAGAGTAGAGGAGGAAGATGAGGGGTGGGAGGAGGAAAAGTGAAAAGCGGAAGCAGTGGAGTAGGTAAGAGCCTGACCTAGGAAGGTAGGAGGGAAATGAGCACTTCATCCAGTGGCTCTACTATCAGCAATGCACATAAACCCCCAATTAGATCTTTGACTAGGCCAAACAGATCCGTCGCTTCAGTTACCGAATGAAATATGAGCCAAATTCTATGATGTTCAAACAATTATCACAACAGCTTTTTCAACCATTTTAATTCGTTCTGATGCAACAGCAATAAAACACACATTACTATTCAACACATCTCATGTTTTTCTTCCATTTCCACAAAACTTCCATATTCATCCCACAGAAACAACAAAAAATGCACTAGAATATGTCAAACTTCATCAGACTTAATGTAACAACTTCAAGTAGCAATACTTGTACGGTGTTTGCAAACTTCTTAGAGTACTGAGAAGCTCAGGGGTCAACAACTTTTATAACACTAAGAGCCATTTTTGCCCTCTCCCATTCAGTGTAACAAAAGCTAAGTGACCCTTAAAAATAAAAGAGCTTATTTTAGAATATTTACTATAGAAATTTGGTTTAGATTTTTGAATTAAAGACAAGTTTTTAAGTTTAATACATCTTCTTTAATTAAACGTTAAATATTTGTAGATTGACTTTAAAAGAAGCATGTAATTAGCAACCAATCTTGAA
Organism: Crenichthys baileyi; assembly: GCA_036173005.1. Lineage (NCBI taxonomy): Eukaryota > Metazoa > Chordata > Actinopteri > Cyprinodontiformes > Goodeidae > Crenichthys > Crenichthys baileyi. Next base: position 458,903 of record JAHHUM010002047.1, on the reverse strand, counting down.
TTTTTATATATATAGTAAATTAAGCTTTCCTTTATTACCTTTACATTTGAAGACATTGCTTAATTCTTTATCATTTTTGGTTGAAGTTATTGAGAGCCACAGTGGAGGGTCTAAAGAGCCAGTTGCAGCTCAGGAGCTGCAGGTTGCAGACCCCTGCCCTAGACTATAATCAGATAACCTAGCCCTCTTTGGAGCCCCGTACATCAACCATACTTCACAGTAAAAACACCATTTAGGGTTGAAACATGTCACAGAAAGTTGGACTTACCTGCATGGATTTGTATTTTGCTAGCATTCATGGTTTTTACACAATAACAGTTTGAATTTTAGAAATGTAATTGATTTTAACCCAAGGAATGTTCAGCCAAGAGGAAATTTACTGCGAAATGTTCAGGAACCTTTTGATCTGACCTGCTTTCATGCTCATACTTTAATCTCCACCTGTGCAGGTTACACATAAAATTGTAGGCATGCTTTTCTGCTATCAAGTTACCCAACAGGGCAGTATGGACACCTACACTCTCATTTAATCACATTATGTTTCCTTTCTGGCTTTCCTTTACAGAACTGGAATTGAAGGGTACCTTTAACACAAAACACTGAAGACACATGGAAATTTACACATGTAGCCACCAGAAGGGTCCGCGAGTTCAACAATGTTTGAATATAGTTTCCATTCAGTGATTGCTTGTTTGATGATTAAATTCCTGTTTGGTTATATATGCGCTCCAGGTCAATTCACGTATTTGTACACCCATTTTGGACCCAAGCATTTTGTTCCCACATAGGAAAAAAAGTGAAAATATTTGTTGTAATTAATGTTTTCATAAATTATGCAAATAAATTGTCATAAAAATGTTTAACTCTCAAATATATTTCAAGTACATCTTCCATTCTGGAGACTTTTATATTACGTACTGTTGTTTGGTTCTGATTGCCATTTGGACCAGTTGACACTTACGTTACCTTTCTATGCATGCACACTGTAGCATAAACAATTTCATCTTAAACCAGGCCATGCTTTACTCCAACATTTCAAAACTACATCAGCATGCACATATGCACCACTGCGACCCAAACTTTGCAGCAGAGGTATTAACATTACTTAGGCCCTGGCTAAACAACTCCATACAATTGCTCTTTAATGGAATATATTTTCAAACTAATTCGCATCCACACTGCTTCGCTGCAATATGCTGCGCAAGCAGGTGGTAATAATGTCGACATTAAACACATCAAAATTCATCTGACGCTGTTACGCCTTTGCCGTCAGTCATTAACGTCCTAAGCTCACATTTGAAGTTTAAAGGAGACAGAGTCAGGACAACATCAGACAGATGAGGAAAAAAAGTTTTATAATAATAAAGACGGCTTGATGTCGTGATCTCCAGCGCAGACGGTGACAACGGACATAAGTGGTAATTCAAATATCGGTTTTTATTATCTTCAGGTATCCAGTCTACATTTAGACACAATTAATTTTTTTAATTTTTTTTAACATCAACCTTCTCAACAAAAACCCTGTTTTGTGGTGGGTGAAGACGGAGCAAGAAAAACCCGTTTTCAAAATGTGGGCAGGGCCTTAATCTCATGCTACGCCCTCACGACATTTCACTCTGCATGGGATGCTGGATGCTTGAAACTGAAACATACGGCCTCTCTTCCTGTCTGATAAATCCGAGGGCGACTGTGGCTCAGTAAATCCAAAAATGGTCAGACCACTTGGTGACACTCATGGAGTTCAGTTGGTCCTTTAATATGAATTATAAATAAAAGGTGACAGAGGCTTCATGGGAAAGCACTAGACCCGGTTATGACGCAGCAGAACACTGTGAATTCCGCACCTTTGGTCTTCTTGTACACGCACAATTTAGGATGGTAGCAACGTGCATACTTCATCCATACCAAGAGTGCCCCAATGTTTGAATTCCGCTCTATTGTCCTCCTCTGGACACATACTATCTTTTTCTTCCTGCTACTTTGTTCATTTTGTAGTTTTACCTCCTTAAAGTCTTTACGTAATGTGTCCCTGTCCAGGCCCATCCTTTCTCCCATCACCTAATTCTAGCAACCAACACTGTGAAAAAAGAAAAAACAGATCATAAACAAGTGATAAAACATAGCATTAAACTAGGACTGGCCTTAAAATCCTACTTCATTAGAGTTAAAGTAGGTTCCTAAAATGTTCTGTTACATTCTGCAGACGTGACAGAACTTGATGTTCCTTTTCATTTTCTTATATTTAGACCCACGTAATACGCACCTTTAAAAATGTCGGCATACATGGCAAGATACACGCTGCAGTAGACTATGACAAGAATATGGAAAATGTATATAATATATGACTATGGCTAAATGACCCCCCCACTCAAGAGAAGAGCCAGCAGTCACCATAGCAACCAGTGACTCAACAATTTCTCAGTCCTACTCTTTTATAGATTTTTATTTCTTTCGTAAATCCGTAATCTAATAAGTTTACATTTTTTAACAGACTCAAGCAACCTCTACAAGGAGTCCGAACAAAACTGTCCTTAGTTCATCTCCAGTGAATTCACACCTGTGTCCAAGTGGAATCAGGTTGCTGGATAATTTCTGGCATAAACAAGTTCTAAACGTCCTCAATTCTTCATTTCAACAATGTGACTGCTGCTGCTGCTTCAGGATCTATGAAGAAAATGGAGATTTAGAGAGATGAGGAATCAAAAAGCTACTTTCAAAGCAGAATGTTGCTGTGTGACTGGGAGCTGCAGCAGCTGCGCATGTCTGCCTCACTGAGTCACGGCAGGCTGTTTAGACTCTCTTACACACAAGAGAGACACAGTGCAGGGCTGACATACCAGAGGTGCCCCACCCCTTACATTCCACTTCATTATCCTCCTCCCGTCTCTAACTATCCTTTCCTTCTCCGCACTTTATTTCACCCCTTCGTTTTATCCAGCCTTTAAAGGCTTTAACATCCTCCAGGCCGAGATTTAAAAATTCTCGGGGAACCATTTAAAAACAAAAAATTTCTCCATAGGATAATCCTGCACCAAAAAAAAAGAAAAAACAAAAACGTAAAAGAGCGCGGATAAAAAAAAAAAGCGCGCAAAAGTGGAAAGGGGGGAACGGGCCCTCAAAATTCGTGGGGTGGAAACCTCAAACCCTTTGACAAATTTTGGCCCATAAATAAAGTAGGGTGCTAAAACTTTCTGCAAGAATTTCCTTTAGAGAAATCCATTAAAAGAAAAAACGTCAGCCTGCAGTCCTGAAGGGTCCCTTTTTTTTTTTCCCAAAAAATTTGGCAACGAGTTACATAAATTTGGGTTTTTTTTTTTCCCAAACCCCCTTCTAAAGAAAAAAATAAATGCCATTAGACAATAAAAGAAGGGTTACAAGAAGAGGTGAAACACATCTAGTCCTAACATTGGCAAAAAAACCCCTTTTTGGTGGTGAAATTTAGGGGGGGGTTCCCCCAGCCAGGTTTTAGGTTGCTTGACCGCTGTAAGAGCCATAAAAGGTGCAGATAATAAAAAAAATAAATCATATATCAAATATAAACAATATTTTATTTTTGCTTTCCAATAAATGTTTAGACAAAAAAAAGAACGAGACACAATGCTAATTTAATTAAAAATATATCTAAATGTCATTTTTAATATTTATTTTACATTTACTATATTGATAATATTTTTACTACTTTTGCATAGCTAAGACTTGGGTAAACATATTTAAAATCACAAAAACAGTTCATCCAAATGAATAAATATGTTGTAAAATATATCTAATATTTGATAAAACACACTGGTCCACATTTCTTTTTATCCAACTCAAAAAATGAACCGTTGTTAACATAAAGTTGAAATTTTCCTGAAGAGGTTTCGGTTTCGTGATAAATATAATAAAAAGGTGAATTAATAAATAAATTAAGTATGTAAAAATAAATAAAACACCTTTAGTCCCCAGAGTGTTAATAATATTACCATGAAACTAATAACCTCACTGCTACATAAAAGTTATGAAACTGAAGGAAAAACAGGAAAGTGATGCGTTTGTCCAAGAGCTCAGAACTGTGATGCACAGAAACAGTCTTATAAACAATCCTTCAATCTCCATCTTTTGGCTGATTGTCAACATTTTTTACACGATCCAGCCCTACCCCTTATCAAACCAAAATGACATTCCTCTGGTAGATATCGTTTATTGGAATCAGAAAACCACATTTCCTTACAGTGGACTATAGAGTAGAACACAGAAAATGACTGAATGTTCTGATATCAAAGTGGGCTCAAAATGTCCCCTTGGTGGGTACGAATTGACGAATGGTGAGTAGGAAAGGTCCCGAAGCAGGCAGCACTATTTTGTACCTAAACCTGTTCAAGACAACCAAAACAGCAGGTATGAAATGACGAAGGGCGGAACCAATGTTCATGTTTTACTTTAAATGTTTGTTTCACCTAAAGGTTATCATGACATCACAATCTTAAACCTAATCCAGAGAAAACATCGAATTAAACGCATGCTTGACTTTCTTGGCTTACTCTTCCTTTAGCAGAACAAGGGTTAACAGCAGTTAACAAGAAATCAATGAAAGTGTCTAAGAAGTGTTACAAATTTGGAGGTAAGGTCAGGTGTGTGCATGCATGGTGAGTGTTAGCTTGCCAACTAGGCCTGCAAACATGTTAGACATGTGGGCCGATGAAATTATTCCTGGAGCTGGTTGTATGTCTGTGTGTGTGTGTGTGTGTGTGTGTGTGTGTGTGAGAGAGAGAGAGCGAGAGAGCATGTGTAGTGCAGTAGTGCAATGTTAGTGGACGGCCTCTGCAGTGATATTATGATCCTGTAACCGGATATGCTGGTTTCCATGCCTGAGCTGCACATCCACCCCTCCCCCTCACCTCCACCTTGGGCTATTTCAGGTTCTGTGGATGCACAAAGTACTAACACACACACACAAGCATGCATAAGTACACACACTACACAGCTGCAGGTAGATGAAAGTGTCTTTCTGCTGAGTGCATTTATCTCGACATTTGAACATGCATCCCAGGATAACGGTTGCAGTCATGACTGCACACCAAAAACACAATGTCGTACTAGTAAACACATTCCAGACCAAACCCAGAGGAAGAGATGGTGCATTGTGACTGGACCCTACGCTCACCAACAGCTACACTTCCAAACACAACTTAAGATGCCGTTACATCATGACGACAGCTACCATTCTACCATTGCTCCTATAAATACAGATGCTTCCAGTTTAGCTCCATACACTGATTCATTATAATGGGTTTTGCAACATTTCTAAGTACATGTGCATATATCCCAATATTAGACTTGATAGTCAACTTTTTGCTAGCAGTGTTTTTTCTTTCTTAGCAATTGCCGTTAAGACAGGCAAATGCCCCAACCAGGAAAATATACCACGAGTGTCACTTCCTAGCAGCTGTACTCCCCCAGGCACTGGCATACTCAGAAACCACAGACATGAAAGTGACACCATGACACAGTTCAACACGTACCACTCAGCAAATCAAGGTTCTGATACTTCTGATTAAAGACAAGCAAAGGAGATAGTCAGTTACGCACTGAAGGGTGTTTATTTTGTCTTTTGAATCTGAAGTGTCTCAAGGGCAACTGTGGATCCACAGTTTGATTATATAACTTTAGGAATGATGGCTCAGACTGCAAGCAACAGCACAATGTAAGACTATAGATCGTTTACTTTGGTCTGAATCGGTTGAGTTCTAAGCTAACCAGAAGCTGCCACTACAAACCACGCAGAAACGTTGCGTCTTTTTATTGGTCAGATGTGTCTGTGGCAGGACAACCAAATGTAAATACAGGAAACAGATGCCGTGTTCTGAGCGAGTGGAAAACACTGAGCTATCAGTTTTTTCCTCAGTGCTATTTATAGCAAATCTATCAGAAAAGTATATCAATGATTTCGAGAAGATGTCCTAAAAGGTGTGTACTCTATGCTTTAAGAAAAAGACGCATCGTCATTGTTTTTTAGTTTGTTTGCTCTACTACATCCCACAATGCAACACAAACCTGACTACGGGAAGGCATTTGGATCAAGCGTGCAGCGTACATCTGGTAGCTGTGTCATATCATGGTTGGATCACATTCACACCATGAACGAACCGCTCTAGAGCTCGTTTGGAGCCGTACCGAGACCACCTCCTCCAAACGGTCCTGGTCATATTTTGGTCGCCGTCGTAGTGCGATTGCTGCATTCACATCTAGACAAACAAACCACTCCAAGGGGGAAACGAATCAGAGATCGCTTTAAACGGACTAAACACCTCAGGTGTGAAAACATCGTTTAATGTGTGGCGGGGTTAAAATAAACAAAAATATTTTATCCCAATAATATTTTGGCTCAACTCAAGTACTGATGAGCAGTTACAGAGTGTACATGTTTAAGTTAAATAAATAAATAATAAAATTGCACAATGCAAAGCAGGCACCAGTGAGGGTTCCCCCTGTGTTTGCAGCTCTGCTTACAAACACTGAACAGAGAGCAGCCAGCCAGGATTGGAGAGAGCGTTCACAGACGCTGACCGTGAAAACAGCGTTTATAAATTAGGCTGTTGATATTACCGCGGCTGTTTTCAGGGATGAAGGCACATTTGTGTAGGTAAACCATCTTTGTGAACTTTACTGACCTGAATTCCAGAAACTCAGAGTACAACCGAAGAAGGATCAACATTTTACCGGAAGCCATGTTTTTTGCAACGGAATGACGTGGCATCAAGCTGGTTCTCTGGCTGCGGAAAAACAAGCTGGGTGTTTGATTGAAGCTGTTAAACACGGGCTCTAGGACCAACCCTGAATCAGCACTGGGACCATAAAAGGGTAAGAAGTGAATGAACAAATCTGGTTGAAGAAGTGAAAACACGATGAGGGAAAGTGATTTCAGGATAAGCCAAGAAGAAAACAAAAGCAATGGAGAAGGGTCTCTGCAGCTGCTTAACATTTTCTTTTTGATAATAACACAGGTGCAACATGTTGTAATATTGAGTTTCTCTCTCCCAGTGGTTCCACAATTCACTGATACACCTAATAGAAGCAACAAGAAACATGACAAGAAAACTGCTGACAGTGGATCTAAAAAGGTTGCACACCTCTGTTAAACTTCTAGGTGTTTGTGATGCAGCAAATGAGGCCTAAAGTGAATATTTGGGACAGCAGTGGCTTTACAAAAATCAGTGCCTATCCAAAATTTATGAAAAATGCTTAGAGGCCAACAGCAACACTGAAGGAGCTGTAGGAACGTCCAACAAGTTCTGGTTGTGTTCTACATGCAAAAACAATCTCCTGTAGTCTCCTGCATGTCCTCCTTTCTTCAAAAGAGAACATCCAGGCCTGACTGAATCTTTGTAAAACCTTGTGGGAGGATGTGTTGTGGCCTGATGAAACCAAAGTGAACTCCAAAAGGTACTGTTCAAGAACAAAGGAGCCCCGTTCACACAGTAAAACATGGTGGTGGCAGTATCATGCTGGGGGTTATATGTCTTCAGATGGTGGTTGAAATTTGGGATCAGTACTAAATAATATAATATTCAGTCTTGTGCCAAAACCTAAAGATGAAGAGGTGTTTCGGTTTTCAGCATAGCAGTGAGATTAAGCATAAATCCAAAGCAACAAAAAATGGCTTCAACAGAAAACACGTGAAGTTCTGGAGAGGCCCAGGAGGGTCCAGAACCAAATCAGTCAGAGATTTGGAGAACTAATGCAGGTTAGAGTGGGCAAATATGCCCAAGTCAAGCTGAAATTAAATAGAAGGGTTCTTAAACAAAGTTTTATAATTAATATATAATATATGTATAATAATTTTTAGTTGTAAGACCAGAAAAAATGTTAGATTCAGTGTGTGATTAAAATAAAGTCTGCCATCACTTTAATTAGTGGATAAAACCAATAATATTTGCCTTTCATGAAAAGGATTCCTGTTTCTCTGAAATTGGAGGAAGAGGGGAAAGAGGAGCTCCAACCAAAAATAAATAAGCACGAAGAACAGGAAGAAATGTCCATGTGTGTGTGTGTTCCCTCAAAGTGATCATAAATGCTCATATGACAGAGGTCAGCTGGCTATCAGGGAATTCACCACAAGCTCTTACGTAATGACAGACCCGCTTGCAAAACACAGTCGCCCTGTGCAGTATGCAGCATCTACCTGGAAAAGAAAGAGTCCAATGGCACGAGCTCCAGCGCAGGAGGGATGAACCTGCTCAGAAAGGTCACGGTGCTTTCAGCTAGCAGACATCTCAACACCTGATTTAACATTCTGGCTTTAAATGCATCACCTCATGTAAATCAGCAGCTTTCTGTAGCCGATTCAGGGTATCCACAGGCCTTAATGCAGCGCCTTAAGTCCATATCAGTCCATATGGTAGATATACCAAGGAAGGAGTGCAAAGGTCAGGGACAATGCCAGAATAAAATGTCACTCATGTGAGCCATTTGTTCTTCTGTTTGCAGGTAAACTCTGCACCAATTTACTAGACAAACATGTCTTTAAGGTGAAGCTTTGGAAAAGCATAGATTTACACATGGACCAGTCTTCTAAACAACTAGAAACCAGACACAATCAACTGTTCTACGCTACTGATGACAACAAGGGTTACTTTTATGTAACTGCGCCGTCATTCCAAAGGTCAAACCTACATGTGCAATCAAAGCGTGCTTGTGCACGTCCTAAATGGTCTGGTCCAGAGTGTCTTCGCTCACAAACTCCCTCACAATCCCTCCCGTATGGACTCACTCTTAAGTCTATAAATAAAAGGCAGAAGAAGAGAGCAGATTTAGGTCATCAGACGTGCCTACACGCTGCCAATCGGGTTCTTCTCCCGCTGCCGAAGCACAGAGGGAGAAAGCTGCCACAGTATTCTGGTAACGAGCCTCAGGAGCTACAGGAATATATACTATCAACATGTCTGGCCGCTGGTTATACAGCAGTACCCGCCTTATTACTGCAGCATTCACCTCCTTTGCAGGAGAATCAGCCTGAATAACACAGCAGTGTTGGAGGTGTTATCCTTTCCATCACTTTATTTCTTAAATTTAATCCTAAATGTGCTAATCCAAGCCTGCGGCTGTACTGCTGCCTAGTAGAGGCTTGCTCTTGCTGTGGAGCGTAGCAGGACACTACGCGGATGGAAGCACTGAAATAACTGGCTCTGCACCATTCATGCACCGGGTAGGCTGAGTTTGCCCTCTCTTCCAAGCCCTGCACGCGCCAGATGACCAAATCCAGCTGCAACTGCCGTCATGTGGCTGTAATAAACACGATGCAAAGCTTTAAAAGCTGTCCGAAATTAACTAATAATCTGCGAAATTACATAAATTCTAGACTGTGCAATGACCAAAAGGTGATCTGCAATTGTTTATGGATAAATATTACACATTTACATATTCCATGGTTAATAACATCATAAAATAGGATTGCTTTGATTAACTGTCACAACTATAACAAAAAAAACCACCATAACCATCCTCTGGAGGTTTTGTGCATGCTCAAAGCTTTCCATTACCCATCTCCTTCTACCACCTTTCATTCATTTGCTCAGCCAACAATTCATACCCCCACTTCTTACACCTCTCAAGACTGAAGTTTTCCCTGCTGCTTGTGAATCTCTTTACTCACACTTTTTCCTTCCACTTAACTTTCCACTAATACACTTTAGCACAGCCTGCCTTTTTATAGTTAAAGCCTTTTATGGCTTACAATCCATGTGTAGGGCATCATTTAATGTCTGCTACCACTTCTTTTACAATAAAACTATATATTAATACATGACCTGGATATGTCTGTGTGTTGTGGCTCTTGAATCACTGACTCCAACTTCAGTTCATGCCTTGTGAATTTCCCCCCCAACTCTTGAAATGGGCTTTGCTTCACAATCCCCTTAAGGTTGCCTGTGCATCTTTTTCAACCATACTTTTTTCTTCCATTCAACTTCCTATGAACATTTTTAGATTCACCAATCTGTGAACTGACATGTTTTTTTAGCAATGGCCTTTTGTGGGTTACCCTCCTTGTGAAGGTTCTCAATTACTGTTTGTTAGACAACTGTCAACTCAGCAGTCTTCTTATGATTGTATGGGCCATAACATCTGTAGCACTCTGGGTGTTATAAAAATCTTTATTAAACAAGTTTAACTTTACAAATGTAATAACTAAGGAAAACGGATTTTTAAAGTATGTTCTAATTTATTGAGATGCACTTGTATAACAACTCATCGCATGTTTCCACACCTCAGTTCACATCAAACAGCTCTCTTTGGTTTGAGGTAAGCCTGTCCCGTGGGTCCTTGTCTGGACAAAGTAAGGAGGAGTACAAGAAACCTCTGGTGTGACCTACATGATGCTTGTGGGTCATGGCACAGGAACAAGGAGTGAAGAAGAGGTGCTGTCACCAGGAGCTGGCCCCTGTGTTGTGGTGCAGATTATAAAACAGAGATCCCTCCACTACAACAGCAACTGATGGTGGTATGTATGTGGAAGAGCAGCTCACTGAAGACCAAAATCACTCAGAAATACACATTTCTAGCACCTCGCATGAGCTTTGGACATATTAAAAACATTTTTCTAACAGTTCATCTGTTTAAAAAAGTCAATTAAATGTTAATTAAATCTCGCTTAAATAAATATATATATTTCATTGTACAGACTTAACTGGGTCATTTTATGACGTTTTTTTTTACTGTACACAGTATAAGCCATAAAAGTGAGGTCCAGTCATTGAGTGTATTTTGGGACAGCCCAACTGTCTTTTTTACCGTCTGTGGAAAGTTTATTAGGCACCTTTTCCCCGCAGTCCTAAACTAAGAAGCAGCAACGGACCGCCCTGTGTCACTAACTGGAATCCACAGCGGATACACACACAGTAGCAAAACTTCACTACCTTACTGTACTGACACCGAAACACCAGCAGCCGCCGGGTCTCTATTATTCATTAGAAATAGGTTAACGCTCTCATGTCGGTGAGTTTTCCCCTCGGCGTGTTTAAATTCACTCCTTTTAAAGGGTTAAATGTAAAACAGGGTCTTACCAGATCCAGGTCCGCCGGGGGTCCACAGAGAAACATGAGGGGGGTATTTAAACAATCCCGTCGGCAACAGAAAAACAATCGCTCCTCGCTCCCGGAGAGTGTGCCACACAATGGCGCTGATAGGAGGAGAAAACAGCCTCCGCTCACTGGAACGCTACCGCCTTCACGGCCTGTCGGAGTCACCTACAAGGAGACGCGATTTTTTCATGCTTCCGCGTTCATGATCCATCACATGGGAACTATGCGACGAGTATTATTAAGACGCTTGAGCATCAATATTTGAACCCTAAAGCAAACATTAAAAATAAGTGTAATCTCTTTAGAGGCTTTTTTTTAAGTTGCTCTCCTCAATACGAGGAAAGAAAACGAACACGCTGCAATGAATCTGTAAATTAATAAAATTATATATTATATAGTTTAGTCAAACAACAGTTTGGAAACTTAATCGACTTTGGTTTGTTTCTGTCATGTTAGGATCTAATTAGGTAAGCCGGGGAAGTTTACGAGGATCCCTTGAAGGCAGCAGGAGCTGAAACCGAGCAGCTGCCCCGAGAGGGGTCTGCTTGGCCCCGCCCATCTTCAGCCGCGTGTACGCGGACACGCACGCGCACGCTAACAAGCTCCGTAACTTCTGACTGAACCGCGTTTGGTCTGAACGCAGCGTTAGATCATAAGTGCCAAATTACTAAATTAATGAATAACTGAAAAAGCATTTATTCGACATTTTATTAGTTTTATAAATTTTATAGTGAACACAACAAAAATCAATTAGTTAAAATGTAATGTAATTATTATAAATTACATAATAATTAATACTATTCAAATTAATATAGTCTAAACTATTTACTGGATTATTTAATGGTCTGTAAAGACTAAAATTTCCATAATTCTGGATTTTTTTTATTACTGCTACTAGGGATAATTTAAATAAAGTTGGAGATGTTGCATACAATAAATATAACTGATTTATACATCTATCCATAACTATTTACTTGTTTAAAAATATTCTTAAATATGTAATTAAACAAGAAAACAATCAATACAATTTTTTATTTTTTAATAAAATAAAAAGCATACTAATAATTTTTTGTATCGATTATAAAATAATATAGAAATAAATAATTACATTAATTTAAAATTTTAATTATTTTATTAATTAAGATAATTATAAAAAAGAAATATAAAAAAAAATTAGAAAACAAAAATTTTAATTTAAATGTTTTAATAATTACAATACAAAATGTATTGAGTTATAGATTTCTTTTTATTTGAAAAACTGCAAAAATTCAAAAAATAAGTTGGTAAAAATTGCAAATAATTGCTAAAATATTAGAATCAAAAACATTAAACACATTTATTTATAATTACTTAAATGCGGAAACATTTTAATAAAAACATAATGTGGAATTTTGTTTTTCAAATTGATATCCACCATTAAAAGCATGCATAATTATTTTGTTTTTTGAGTACTAGAGATATTTATATGAAATATTTTATAGTCCTGAGGTGTGTTTTACCTCTTTAAGTCAGTGGGCGGGGCTAACTCTGTTGTGGCAGTTGAGTAGCTGTGCTGATTAACCAATCAGATCTCTGGAGCCTATTATTTCACTTATTTTAGTTTTAAAAATTGTTGATGGACAATAGCACAGGGATATGAATCATTTTAACATTATTTTAATATTTAACAAATGCAAGTTTGAACAATGGTTTCCATTTTTATTTAAAGCATATTTTTATAACTGTTGCCTTGCAGCAAGAAGGTCCGGGTTCGATTCCCCGGGCCCGGGGGGGTTCTTTTCCATGAAGTTTGCATGTTCTCCCCCTGCATGCGTGGGTCTCAACCGGGGGCCCCGCCCCCCCCGGTTCCCCCCCCCAACCCCCCCCCCCCCCCCCCCAAAAAACCATGCCTGTTAGGTTAAATTGGCCTTAGTGTGTGTTCTTGGTTTTTTTGTGTGTTGCCCGGGGGCGATGGACTGGCGCAAACTGTCCAGGGGGAAACCCCGCCTCTTGCCCATAGACTGCTGGAGATAGGCACCAGTTCCCCCGCGACCCCACTATGGAATAAGCCCGGTAGAAAAATGACTGACTGACTGGCATATTTTATAAATTATTGACACAGGTAAAATTTTTATTTATTTAATGTATTAGTTAAACTTCTCTTTAAATCACCAACAATCTTAAATTTTACTTTTTTACCTATAATTATTTTAGAGGACATTACTACCTTTGGTCCTTAAGTGAGAGGTGCTGTAATACACCACTCTATAGATATACATCAAGCAATAGGAAAATATGTCTACTGCAACCACCATAGAAGTTACAGTTACCTGTCAAATGACCACACACCTAAACTCTAATTCATTCCCTTTATATTTCAGCTTTGATGATTTTTCTTTCAAAATAATAAAAGGTCTCTTGAACTTGTCATGTCTTCCATGTAAAATATTGTAGAAACATAAAAATGAACATTCGTAGCCATCAGAAGGTTCTGCGTCTCCCTTGGAGTAGAACCGATAGTCCACAGAGATTCAATCAGAATGCATCACTGTATGCACCACGCTGAAGGTAGTTTCTCCTACCTCTCTGCACAAATGATTTTCCAGATATACCAAGCAACAGAGACAATTACTTTGCAACCGTCTTCCCAGTTTTCCCTTCTTATACATTCTGCTGAATTTCAGTTGGGTCTGATGTTCCTCTTGGACAGAAGTGACTTATTTGCTTCTCTTCTTGTCTAAAAGTCTTCTCCTTTCTGTGGTGAGTATGCACTTGCTGCCAATATTAGCAAGCTAAGCTGCTTTTCTTTAGAGGTAACCATGGCTAAAACAAAGTCATATGGCTGTGTTTTATAGCAACCAGTCTGCTAATTAGAATGACAGAGGGACTTTAGTTGGACTCTTTTCATAGCCTCACCAGTGCTGATGATATGATTATACTGGAATAGTTAGCTGATCATTTTGTGAAGAAATACGATGAGTGTGTTTTGTTAATTGTTATGAAGTAGGGCTAGATTAATTGATCACAAGAAAATGCATCCCTATTATGAAGTAAAACCTTTAGGTTAATAAAGCTTTTTGCAATACATTTATATGCATCTGATCACTCTGTTTATTAATTAAAAATAATATGAACTATCAGCACAAAAACTGCAACTGAAAAGTTTAATATATAAAATATTATCTAAGTACTGCAAGCGTAACAACTTTGCAAAAACTCATCCATAGTTTTTGCATTGGTTATTTAATTTATTTGGTGATATTTTAAGTCTTATTAAGGTAAAAAGCAAAGGTACCTCAGCGTTGTATTACAGTTCAGTACTAAAGCTGTAAGTACTAAGTTACATTCTGTTCACGTCCAATTTCTGCAGATCATTTATCTGGTTGTTGTTTTCCAGGAGGGTGATAAAACATGTACTTTCATTTTTGTGCTTCCTTCTCCAATCCAATCAGACTGTAGAGTTTATGACCACAACTGGACGGACAACAGCAGACAATAATATCATGTTATTTTAAACAACAGAGCTGTGAATGTGTGAGTATCTGTATCAAGCAAACTGTTTAGCCTTAGTGAGACCTCGGCTGCAGTGTGGCCCATAGCCAAGCTAGCTTGGGTTGCATCCACATGTTGTTTCTGCGAGTGAATGGAGATCCGATTTTAGGCCTGTCTTCATCTCTCTGGACTCCAAGTTGAATCATGAATGCCGAGCAGTGAAGAGGGATGGCTCTAAATAAAGATTTCAGGTCAAAAACAGGAAATGGCTCAGTGAGCAGGGAGGGCAGGGCCATAGCAACACCAACTGGAGAGCAGCATCAACAGATTCCCTCCCTCCTTCTAGCCCTCTCTCTCCCCTCTGTCTATCTTTATTTCTTCCTTGCTCTTCTTTTACTTCCTGCTCTGAGCAGCAGCTACATTTAACCATACAGTTACTCACATTTCATAAGCATTTATCCAAAGATGCTGCAAATACTACAGCCATTTTGGTTTGTCTTCATTTCCCTTTTTCATAGCATGAGTGTGAACCTGACTCACAGTATGGTAACTACTCTTACTCATTTTGGAGAGCATGAATCTACACGCTGCTTCCATCCATCACTGTGTTGCACCTTCAGGTGGTAATGTGCTGAATTGGAGTAGATGACTGTCATCTGAATTAGATCATCAACCATTCTGGTTTAATTCATACTCATGGTGGCATCAAGCTGTGCTCTTTTTTTAGTCGTTTTTATAATCCGGATCTATTAATGCATACAGACAGACTAGGTAAAATATGTCACCACCCAGTACAACTCACTCCTGAATGGGTTTCTGAGCTTGTCATAAGACTAAAGTCCTCCAATACACAAACTCACTGACAAAAACTGGTTATGCACTAAGAAGGGATGGTCGGATTAGGACGTAATTTTATACACCTGCAGATAAGCGATGGGGGTTTAAATGAGCAGAAGTGGCTCTTTTTCATGATAATTATGTGATATGACCAGAAAGACGTTCACTGATCTAAAATGCATCCTGTGAAGATGAGGGTTTTTATAAATAAAGCTAGCCTCGCAGAATCGAATAAGTTGTGCACTGGAACTCAGCATGGTCCATGTGTAGCACTGTTGATAAAATGCTAATTATGGGATTGTCGAGCCGAGGTCCTGCTGATTTATAGAGAACTGCCATCCAGCCATCATCTATGATGATAGGTCTGAATTCAGTGTGAGGTGGGTCAAACAATGAGTGCGCTTTGCTATGAGGTTTTTTTCCCCTGGAGGAAGCCATCAAAGAAGACTCTGAAGATCCTACTGCTGCGATCAACTCTGTGTATATTCCTTTGTTTTTCTTTCCAATAAGAAAGTACTACAGGCCTTAGTGCTTTTGTGTTTTTTTATGTGACTCTGTCCTATTTTCTTATAGGAACCCTAGCTGCAACAGACGGTTTCTCAAACATGGAGAAGCTAAGGAGGTTTCTGCCTGTTAAAAGGGAGCTGTTCCTCTCCACTGTTGTCTAGCACTTGCGAGGATGAAGGATTGTTGCAAAGCCAACTTTGTGATCGGCAGGGCTTTTTAGTTTTCACCAATTGGCATTTAACGACTGTATTACATTAGAATGAGATTGAATTGGACTGTATGTCATTTGATCTGAATCAGATTATATTGCATTTTAACCGGAATGGACTGATTTGAATTAAATCTGGACTGAATTTGATTCTATGTAACTGGATAAGAATTTGACCTGGTTGTATTTGGTATAGTATAAAAGTTAAAACAGAGAGAGACATCCTCATGTGCTGGAAGATTTGAGGGATGTGTGTGATGAGAATATTAACACCAATGGACTTGGGCGTGGCACAGAGGGCCAACATAGAAAGGAAGAAGGGGTGTGGGGGTAGGGGGTCGGGACAGGGAGCAGAGGCAGGGAGGGGAAAGGATTCCAGCCAAAAAACACCCAGCTGCTTTCTTTCCCATTCTCTCTCCCTCTCCCTTTGTCTCTACCTCCTCCTATTCTCTCTCTTTGTCTCTTGACCAGTCTGTTTATTGGTGTCCATCTTTTACCCGACTGCCCCATGCACAGCTGTTGCCTCAGTCACGTACTCCCCCACTGGCTGGATAATGAATTATACAAAATATCCATGACTAGCTCTTAATTTTCAACTACACAATATATTTCTGTTATATAGATCTGCATGAAGGCAAAAACAAAGCTACAAAGAGGCTGTTGTGTCTACTCCAAATATCTACTCCATACTCTCCGTACAGACACACACACACATACAAATGCAGTATCTTCCATTGTTTCCATTAATGTTAAACTTCAAACAATTACTATAGGGGTAAAAAAGGTGAATTATACAGCATTGCAAAAGTGTATTTGTATTTAGCCCCTCTTGAGTCAATACTTTGCCAAACCACCTTTTTCTGCAATTAAATCATGGAATAGAGACGTGGAATGTCACTTCGCTGGGGGGAAGGAGTCTGAGCTTGTGGGGAGGTTGAGAGATATCGCCTAGAAATAGTCGGGCTCACCTCCATGCACAGCCTGGGCTCTGGAACCCAGCTCCTTGAGAGAGGTTGGACTCTCTTCTACTCTGGAGAGGTCTGTGGGGAGAGGCAGGCTGGCAGGGTGTGTTTGCTTGTCGCCCCTCAGCTTAGTCGTCTTGTGTTGGGATTTACCCCAGTGAGTGATAGGGTCGCATCCCTGCACCTTTGGGTCCGGGAGAGGTTTCTAACTGTTGTATCAGCCTATGGGTTGAGCGGTGGCACGGAGTACCCAGCCTTCTTTGAGTCCCTGGCGGGGATGCTGGGCAGTGCCCCTCTCGGGGACTCCGTCATTCTGCTGGGTGACTTTAACACCCACGTGGGAAACAACGGTGACACCTGGAGGGGTGGGATTTGGAGGAATGGCCTCCGGGATCTGAACTTGAGTGGTGTTTCGTTAGACTTCTGTGCCAGATTGTCCATAATGAACACCATGTTCAGGCATAAGGGTGTTCATCAGTGCCCTTGGCACCAAGACACCCCAGGCCGATAATCGACTTTGTAGTCATGTCTTCTGAACTTTGACCGCATGTCTTGGACACTCGGGCGATGCGAGGGGCTGAGCCATCTACCAATGACAACCTGGTGGTGAGCTGGATCCGCTGGCAGAGAAGGAAACCGGACAGACTAGGCAGGCCCTGTCGTGTGGTGAGGGTTTGCTGGGAATGTGTGGTGGAACACTAGGTCAGGGATTGTTTTTAACTCCCACATCCAGGAGAGCCTCAAGTAAAGGAGTCTAAGTATCTCAGGGTCTTGTTCACAAGTGAGGGAGAGTGGAGCAAAAGACCGACAGACGGACTGGTGCTGCCGCCGCAGTACTGGGGACGCTGTGCCAGTCCACTTCATTCTCCCCTCACTCTTGAACAAGACCCCGAGATACTTGAACTCCTCCACTTGAAGCAGGAGCTCCCTCCCCTCCAACCTGAAGAGGGTTTTCCCTAATTCCCAATTAATGCAGTTATTCATCTAAATGATAAACATATCTGTAATGCCAGCTGTAGCAACAGATGAAAGATCAGCTTAGAAAATCTTTGACACAATGTCTTTCTGTATGACATGAGGTATTAAAGTCTGATTTCACAATCCATATGCTTTTTGACTTCATATCTGTGCTTTCGTATACATGACATTTGTATATTTACTGCCTCATTTCTGGGCAAAGAATTTAGGGACACAAGACATCCTAAGCACAAATGAGAAAGGCCTCTCAGTGCAAAACTGAGCGGAATGGATGAAGATTGCCTAAGAAATAAGAGCAAAAGCCAAATAGAAAGACACAGAAACAGAAAAAAAAAGAAAGGGAGGGAGATGTGTTTATTCATGACCGGTAAGACGCCTACAGTGTCAGGTGACTTACAGGAAAGAAGCTGTTGTTTTCTTTCTCTTTCTCTCCACTGTCAGTATCGTCTTTTCTGTCCTCTTCACCCACTTTGTTGTTCCATAAACCTCTCAGATGAATAGTTTTTCTCTTATCAGATTAATTAATCAGAATGCAAATGTCGAATCGAGCTGGAACTAATGAATCAAAAATGTTTTAAGATCATAAATTATTCAGTTTGAAATAGATGTTTTCTGTTTCTTTCGCAGGCATTATGAAAGACGATAACAACCATGTTAAGGACAGAGTTAAGTGTCCTGTTTTTTGCTTTACTGGATTTAGGTTTGACTTATGTGAAAAAGGTTTACTGCATACTTACGTGTGCAAAAATCCATAGAAAACTGGTTGGCGAGACACATTCCAGTCCAACAAGTAACCATTAGCTGCACAGTACATAGAAAATAGATTCCCCTGTCTACTGCAGAAAAAAACTCAACATAAACCCTTAGTTCTAGTGATGTCAGTAATACTAGAAGTGAGCTTTAACAGAAGCAGTAAAAATAAATATATTCACAGTTATTGCCTGTTGCAGACTCATTGAGGTATCATTTCATGTGTGTGTGCATTCCTCACCCACGCACATCTTTGATGCCTTACCTTCAGCAATAAAATCTGCAGGTTTTTTTTTTTTTTGTAAATGCACAACTTAAGTCAAAGTGCACCCTAAACTCTGTGAAGGGAGACACTGTTGGCCAAAACAGGAAGGTCATTAATCTTCGACAGAAAGCAAGCCGATTTCGAAGTCATGGAGCACAAGGAAGAAGTGGAAGCAAATCAACTTTAGAGATTAACTGGTTATCTGCCCTTCTTTTCTCAAGTTTTTCTAAGCACATGCAGACTATTTTCAAGCCTGTGGTTCGTGTGAGCCCTAAGAGAGCTATTTCGTACTTTTACAATGTATTTTGCATTAAAAATGCTAAGAAAAAAGAACTGAAAATAGAAATAAACTGATTAGGTCAACAGTAAGTCACCAGATATCTCTTTTTTGAGCTTTCTTTACAATACATCTTTACATTAAGTAGATTTTTTTGAAATTGTAATTGCAGCTGCAGGTACAGCAACTGAGTAATATACTAATATTTCCTGTGCTATGAGGAACTCCTGAAATCACCATTTACTTCTTGTGGTGGGGACACCTGCACTCTGAAGAGTCATGTTGAAAACAAAAAAACAAATTTCCCAAAATGCAGCTATAGCCAAAAGAAAGGCAAGGCTACTGATAGCTGCTAGAACCAGAGGCTCAGAAAATGCTGTCACTGGTTGCTACCCACCATCAGACAGCCAAACCAAAACAGAGCGAAGAAAATAAGTCTCAAACAAACTTTCATCCACTTATCCTCATTCCATGACCACTTCTCTTTGACCCACAGGAACTTTGTTTTAGGTGTTAATTACGGTTCTAGTTCTTTTTTATATTTTCCTACAGCAAATTTCTTACAGCTCACTCACAAACATTCACTCCTGTTTCTGCCCATTTGTCTCTTTGCTTTTGGTGGTCACTTTCTATTTTCCAGCCAGATAGCTTTGGAGTTTCATGTCCTGACACTTTGATGTCTTCCTTGATCTACTTGAAACTTTTAGCACCTGAACATTTTGTTTGGACTTGCTCCAAACCTTAGACCCAACTGGCTGGGAACAACCAACTGTCATGATCCTTGGGTGTTCATTTTGTGTTTGTGTTCTCAGCCCTTCTGTTGTTTATGTGTGTTATGTTAGCTCTTCCAATATTCAGTATTCATTATTGTTAGATAGGTGTTGCCTTATTAGTTCATTCCTTTAGGAATTGTTTACTAGTTTATTCTTGTGTTTCTTGTATATTTAGTATTATTCCTGTTAGATTTTTTCCACTGGGTTTCTTTCTATCTCCATCCAGCTCTACTCTCTCCCTCAGCTTCCCTGCTTTCCTTCTGCCTCAGCTGTTCCTTATTATCTCCTGATTGACTCACCTAGATCCTGTCATTTTCCACACCTCCCTCAGTATTTAAGCTCACTGGTTTTCATATTTCATTTCGGGTTCCTGTAGGATGTTCTGTTCTACTGCTCAGCTTGTCACTACGTTACTCTGCTCATGTTCCATGTCCTGTTTTCCGTGTTTAAGACCTACCTCTAACTTTTCCTTATTTTTATTAAAATAACTCTGTTGTCATTCAGTCTGCACTTGGGTCCTTTACAAACCTACACAACCATGACACCAACGTCTCTCCCCCTACTCCATGAGCATTTACCTTCCTGAAGGTTTTATAAGCCTTGCATTGTTTCATCTGACAGCTCTCTTTCCAGGAACATCAGTCCTCTCTTGTAACTGTAGACTCATTTGCAGAATTAGGCTTGTGCAGGTATTTGTTTTTGGAATACAAATTACAGGGGCTTCTAAGAAAATTTTGTGGTAAAAAATAATTGTCATGCTAAAAAACCTCAATATTAACCTTTAAAGATGAACTAAACTCCAAATCAACTTTTTTTTTTTTGCAGATAAACGGTATAAACTAGGCCCTAAGTGTGATATGTTAATGTTACTGTGCTATTTTTTTATTTCATGTAAACTTGGTTAATTCTGCAATATTTGTCCTAAAACCGCCTAAGTGCTGCCCTCTTTGGGTTAAACAATGGCTACTGCAGTTGAATGTCATTTAATCAAACGGTACAGCTTGGTACATGTTTACGTCACACACCTCGGTTCAGGTATAAAAGCATCTCACTCAAACACGCCCCAATAGCGAGCCAGCAGGTCGAACTGATAAAGCTCATGCTTGCTGGGCTCATGTTTCAATTTACCAAATTAAGCTAGTTGTCACTTTCCCTCGTCTTGTGGACACTTGGCACTGCACGGCAGTGTGGATGGATTAAACTGGTTACAGTTTATGAAACCTTTACTTCATTTCCGAAAAGAAAACATTAGATACTAAGACTTGTCTGGTTCTCGTGAGCTGGATGAATCACCACATCCCCACAAACAACAAGATGAATTCAGATAATTTCTTTAACATTGAGTGATTATACAATAGTTCCCCCTATGCCATTAATTACAAAAATGTAAATTTTTAAGTATATTTTAATGAAGCCAGTATGTTTTGCTAAGGACTGGCATAATTGCTTTTCTTTTTTTGAATTAAAGTAATTAAATCATGATTATCACACATTTTTTTAAACTTTTGTTTTAAAATTTCAATTGTATAACCAAAATAAACTGAAGCTGTGGTATTTTTTACTTTAAGTAAGCACAGAGTCAGAATCTCCTACGAGTCCCTCCTATTCTGTTCAGAGTATTGCTACTTCCTCTCTTACTGCTGCCCTCCCACACCAGGCCAGACTGGCTGAGTCAGCTCCGCTGCTCCATCACGATTCTGTCTGACACACTTTCCCTCCCCCCTGCCTTCCCTCATGAATCTCTTCATTCAGCCTGAGCTGCGGTTAAAACTCCTCTTTCTGTTTTCTCTGACTGTGCTAACTGCTTTTATACATCTCTCTCTGACGACGCATCAACATCCCCCAACATCAGAGACTCCGTGTCTTTCTCCTCTGGTTGAATCTCTTGGCCCCTGCTGTCCTGCTCTCGCCCCCTCCCTCCCTGCTGGCTGTCTTCAGGGCAGCAGAAGGGAAGTGAATGGCTTCAGCCCTCCCAGCTGGTCCTATCACCCAGCAACTCACAGCAAAACAAAAGAGCACACACACGCACACACACACACACGAGGCTACAAACAGCTAGGCAGCACACACACACACACACACACACAGACAGACAGACAGCTTCACAAGCAGATGAGTTTCTGCATGCTCTCAGTCATTCGCAGACTGATATGCAGATGTATGCACCCGTACCCCCACCTTTGCCCTTCTGAATTTACATCAGTCCCCCAGCCTATCATTCGCCTTCACCCCTCCCAGCACCCTTTCCAGACACCCGGCCCTTTGTCCCCACTTCTCTCTGCCCATTCAATAAAGACATATGAACATGTGTTGGTCTGTGAAAAAAGAAAAAGCAAAAGCTCAAAGCTCACACAGTAAATGCACAGTTTGTATTTGTGGTTAATGCCTGTTCACATGTCCAGAAAAAGTCCAATCATGGGCAAAACAGCTTGATTATTTTTAATTCTGTAAGTAGTCTGTAGGAAGGTTTGGCTGCAGAAACTGGGATGTTTCTGCAGCTAAAGCCATGATATTTTCCAAACAAATCATCAGTGAGTGGACAGCACATTCCTGGATTCATCTCGAGAAGGAGACCTCTTCTGTCACTTTTTAAGGCGTGTTATAAAGGTTTTAAAGAACGACCTGCTGGCATCATCATTATTTTAAGTGATTACATCCAGTGTTTCTAAGCTTTGCACACCTGGAGATTGAAATGTTTGATCATTCTTCTTTGCAAAGCTCAGAGATCAGTCAGGTCAGATGGAGACGATCTATGAATATCAATTTTGAAGTTATGCCGTCAATCGGTGTTAGGTCTGAACTTTGACTGGGCCGTTCCAACACATGAATACTCTTTGTTCTAAACTTTTCCATCTTTGGTTTTCCATTTTTGAATGTATGTTGAGGGTCGCTGTCCTGCAGGAAGGGAAACCTCTATCCCTGTCTCAAGTCTTTTGCGATGTTCTTCCAGGATTGCTCTGTATTTATACATGCATCTATCCATGTCTCTGCTTAAGAATAGCAACCCCACATCATGATGGTACCACCACCATGTTTCCTCACTGACATGGTTTGTTCAGAGCAATGTTAGGGGTTAGATTTCTGCCACATTTTGCATGTAGGTCAAAAGGTTTTGGTCTCATCTGATCAGAGGTTCTACTTCAATAGGTTTCCTGTGCCCCCCACATGGTGGGCAGAAAAATCCAACTCCTGTCCACAGATTCTCCCACCTGAGCTGTGAATCTCTGCAGCCTCTCCAGAGTTGCTTGCATCTCTGATTAATGTTCTCCTTCCCCGGCCTGTCAGTTTAGCAACATGCACATGTCTAGGTAGATTTGCAGTTGTGCCATACACTTTCTGTTTTTGGAAGATGGACTAAACAGTGCTCCATAACATGTTTTGATTGATTTATAACCCAGCCTTCCTTTAACTTCATTTCAACTTTCTCCCTCACCTCTCTGCTTTGTTCCT
The DNA here is from genome assembly GCA_036173005.1 of Crenichthys baileyi. Classification (NCBI taxonomy): domain Eukaryota; kingdom Metazoa; phylum Chordata; class Actinopteri; order Cyprinodontiformes; family Goodeidae; genus Crenichthys; species Crenichthys baileyi. Next base: position 435,368 of record JAHHUM010002047.1, on the reverse strand, counting down.
TGGTCCTCATGACACTATTAGGTCTCTTATGTTCTCTAACAAACCGTTGGAACTTTCACAGAAAGGTTGCATTGATACTGAATACACTTTTCAGACACTTTTTCAAAAAGCAGAACGACAGTTATGACACACCGACTACTTTGTGCTGGTCTATCAAATAAAATATGTGGTTATGCCATGATTAAGCGTCTGACAAAAACAGGCGGTGTGAATACTTTTCCGAGGCGTTGTATATAGAATCCAGTTCAGCTCAAATCAATCCAGGACACACTCAAACTGTTTCGACAGATAAATGACCTTCCCCAATCGGCTGCAACCCAGTATTGCTCACATGTTGAGGTATATTGGTGCTTGTATTAGGCCCGTGTACGTTTGTAACCCCCAGGATACATTGTTTTGTTACCACTGACAGCCTCAATTATGGTCTTGCACACATCATCATTCAGTCAGAAACCCAAACAATAATCTCACCAAATGCTACTTTGCACCACTGACACAGATATCAGCACTTTGACTAGCTGCCAAACTGACACAGCAGCATATAACTAAGTATATAATCATTAGGTCATAATCATGCAGCAGCTGGAAGCCAAATATCCCAAAATCAGTGCTAGCCCATCAGATCTCTCTCACTCATTTAATAATTATCCTTGGCTGAGTTTATTTTTAATTTGAGAAACCTGAAGCTACCAAAGCAATAATTACTTCTGATAAAGGTCCACTGTACTCTGAGCAACAGAAAGTGAGAGTGCTCCGTCATGAACTTAGAGTTTGTGCACGCTTATCACCACCATCTGAGTTTCAGCAGTTAAACATCTCAGGAAACGTCCCATAAACATGTGCAGACAAAGCATTTATTCTAATGATTTATATCAAAATATCTGCACTTTTCATGTTGGCTGATGTTTGCAGCTGCCCACATGGACAAGCCAAAGACCTTCTGGAGAAAGGTTTTATGATTGCATGAGGCAAAGATTGAGCTGTTTGGCTATAATGAGAAGAAGTGTGCTTACAGAGGTCAAGACTAGGCTTTCAAAGCTAATAACATTGTATTAACTGTCAAGCATGGTGGTGGCAGGATCATGGTGCGGGAATGTTTCAGTACCAGTGGAGCTAGTACATTGCACAAAATAAATGGAATAAAAAAGAAGGAGGACTACCTCCAGCTTCTCAATCTTCTCCTCAGATTAACAGGTAGATGGTTAAAACTTGGACACAACTGGGTTTTCAAACAGGACATTGATCCCAAACACACGTCACATGAATAAAGCAGGTTAACATGACATTCCTGGAATGGCCATTCCAAGGTTCCAACCTCAGTACTAAAATGTGTGGAGTATGATTGAAAGCCGGGTCCATGCCAGTAAAACAGAGGGTCAAATATCCAACCAGAATTATGCTACAAGGTAAAACTTGCTAAGCGTAATTAACTAAATAATAGTAGGGGTGTATGTGCAGCTTTGACACCGTGTGGATTAAGGGAAATAAGTAATACATTCAAACGTTTGCATGGATTTAAATAAACATGCGTACTGAACAGAAAAACCTACTGAACTATTTGATGTTTTTCTTTCTGAAAACTTGCTTTAGCATGCAGCATTTTAGGTGTTTGTTATACGCACCAGTTCCTCATCGCCAGAAAATGATAGTGGTACTTATGTGATTGAAGCTACACAGTTATGCTAGGAGCTGCAGAGCACATGCTCAGTGTCAGCTGGGGGAAGTGTGTGGGAGGGGGTATTCCAACAGAGTACATGATGTAACTGACTACTACTCAGGTAGGGCAGGACTGACTCACTGTGCAGAGGGAGGTAACATGATAGCCTCCCCAAGATTTATCATCCGTGTGAATGACTTTATGTGCATCCATCTATCCGTCCACATATGCCTCATTTATTATTAATGTATTAGGTTTTCCTTCGGCTTCTATCATGGTGCTTTTTCTACCAACGCTGCTTTAACCGACATCCGATCCCACTTCTCCATATGCATTTCAGCACACACGCATGTTTGTACACTCAGCTAATGGGCCTTAGACCTGAACTTGTTTTGTCTTGTCTAGCCTGGATCTGTGAATGCAGCACAATACTTCCTCATCGCTGGACACTTAGTGTATGGTAACCACATCTGTACAATACCCTATAGGGTGCAAAGATCGATGGCTTTTTACGTTTCAACTTCTTTCAGTCAGAAAAGGCAAACATTCTCAAGAGCTGAGGATCATTCAGCTTTTCTGGCTGTTTTAAAACTCATTTTTAGGCCAGTTCTCGTGGCTGACTGTTAGGTACACCCGTAGGCCAGAGTTTTCCTTTAAAAAATTACATAATTGTACAGAAAGATGTTCTAACGACCTGGCCTAAAAATCTTCTATAGGCCACAAAAATTATGCAAAAGTCATGTCTCAGAGCCTGAGAGATGCATGATCATTCAGCTGAACAATCTTCTGCATACCAAGCCTTTGACTAAAAGCTTCTAGGGTATTACCACACTGTTGCAAAATTACTGTTTTACACTGTTAGCAATTGCATTTTTAGAGCATATATGTAAAGAAATAGGCACCCCTCATGTTTCTTGTGTTTTTTATACACACAGTATGTAGCAACTTTTAGTCGGTTAATGCCTAGTTCACACTTTTAGATTTCTATGCCGATTTTTTACCCGATCTTCCCCTTCCATGCCCCGATTATCGTGATGGCTCTTAAGATAATCTTTTGAGATATTCCTGCTGTGTGTGGGGTTAAGAGTGATCTAGTCTGCTCGGAAGCACGTCGGAACCACTCCGACCTCAAATCAGAGATATTCAACATGTTGATTGTCTTGGCCCGATATCCTACCATGTTGGGTGCTCCCTGAAGACAAACGAGCACGCAGCCTGTTGTTGAAAATGACCTGTAGCCACTCAGAAAGCGAGGTGACGTAAACACAGAGGGGAATTACTCTGAACTCACGTTTGATCTCGAGAGGGTTTGTGAGATTTAGGACCAAGCCTGTTATACCTACAAGTTTTTATCGTCATACGTGGCGTCTCTCAGGGCTGGAAAATCAGCTGACAATTTTAAAATCGGGCCGTGTGAACCAGACATAACCTGTGGCGTTCCACAAGGTTCTATTCTTGGTCCACTGTTGTTTTCTTTTTACGTCCTACCATGAGCTGGCATCATTTACTCTTTCTCTGACGTCTCCTATCACATCTACATGGAGGACATGTACTTGTATGTCTCTTAAGCACCACCACCCTAGAGTGCAAATTTTAACTCTGCTCAGTGAATGACCCTCCGGCTATCTTCTTGCAATAAAGAAAGAGACCCTGATCATAGCTCCTATTGAACTGCATTTCAGAAATCAAGAAGTCTACGGGTAACATTTGATTCTTCTTTGACTCTTTGTGAGGTTTTGACTCACATTAGATCTAGTTTTAGTTTCTGTTTCTTCTGAAAGAAACATTCTCAGTTTTGACAAATGGTATCCCGTGCATATCAATAGAAAATGATTCACGCATTCCTGTCATAGTGCTTAGATTACTGTAATGCCCTGTTTACCATTCTGGACAAATCATAAATTTTACGGCTCTGATCCAAGCCGATCCCAGTGAAATTACTTCTAAAGTACTCACCTTTAGAGCTTTCTAGAACATTCTAATTAATAAGAAATGGGCTAAATAGTACTTAAAATAAATGCTGGAGATAGTCCATAATTGATTTTGGGCGTTTCATTTTATGCCAACTCTCTTCACAAACTGCCTCCATGAGTTTAATTTTACCCCCGACATTTCTCCGCAGCCGTACAAAACATAGGTACACGCCACCGAAATAAAAACACAGATAATCAGGAAAAATGTTGAGAAAAATACAAATAATATGTGCTCTGACGATCTTGGATCAATTCATTTTGGCATTATGTGACATCACCGGAGGCATGTGCACTTGGAAGTGTTTTTTTTCTTGAAACAGTTGATTTTATGGCAATTGATGACTTACAACAAAGCAGCAAACAAAAGGAAATAGGGACCGTAGCATGCAGTTTTATAGGTGATTAACTATATTTAAGGAAAAGTGTATCATATTTTACACAAAGTCTGGCTAATTTTAAAGCCCTGTAGTTCAGTGCCGGCTGATAGGACTCCCAGTGAAAGCAGCATAATACAGGATGAAGCATACAGCATCTCCACCTGCTGTTTAACAGACCATTTAGCTCCATCCACCCTTCAGATTCCTCCAGTCTCAGACCATTCAGACCACAAGGAACAGGTTCCCCTGAACCGCAGGTCCATGTTAATAAGCTTACTGCCGTTTCTACATGTTGAGAGACTGAGCAGAAGATCAGAAGCCCAGGTCCAGCAGATAACACTGCTTACAGTGCAGGAGACGCTGAAGGAGATACCTGCCTGCTGCACAGGCTGGCAAAGTGCGATGGAGTAACGCCGGTCTTACTGAAGGATTACTGTGTGCCGATGCTATCATCACAACCACTCTCCCACTGTCTATTTATAGTCCACATAGCTCCCTCTCCCTCTTTTTCTCTGTATAATTCTCCACAGTGAATGCCAAATGCATTAAAAGAAGGTCCGTAACAGACAGAGAGAAATACGGCACCTGTTCTGTGTACGGAAAGCCAAAAAAAAAACAGAAATTGCCTAGTTTTGCATTTAAGGACATACTGAACCCTCCCCACTTAATAGCACTGCTGGAAAGATGTGCAAAAAGCCTTAAGATAAAGTCCACTTGTATAGTAATTGCATAATCTCACACTAAAATATATAGGAATATTTGTATTTAATTTATTTTGGGTACTTTTCTTCAGAGGGAGAAACCGCATGTTAAGAATTTACATCCATCCATCCACTCATCCATACATTGTCTTCCAATTATCCAAGATCGGGTCGCGATTTTAGGAGAGAAACCCAGGAATCCCTCTCCTTGCTCATTCTGATCCCAAGGCGTTTCCAGGCCAGATGGGATATGTAGTCCCTCCAGCGAGTTCTCCCAGTGGGGCGTGCCCACAAAACCTCCAAAGAGAGGCGCCCAGGATGCATCCTGATCAGATGCCATTGCAAGACTGCAACTTCCTGTAGGGATTGCTAAATTGTATGTTCTTTTGTCTTTCCTATTTTAAAGAATGTCTGAGAGAAATGGGCCTCTGTGTCTAGTCATATTTATAACGCGGGTAAACAGGAGGTCACGAAAGTAGAGGTATTTTTATCTGAATAATTAGAGTTAAGTGTTGCATAACTGATTTTTATTTGAAAATACTTCCGTAGATATTATTTCCCACTGAATAAATGTATTGGAAGTGTAGTTTCTGGTCCAGCTCAAACATTGCCAACATGGCAGCATTTGAAAATACAATGCATATTAGCACGTACAGGATCTGGACTGTTTGCTGTTATAAATAGCCTCTTGGGGCTACAGTGGCATACCTGTCATCCCAGAGAGCAGACAGGGACGTAAAATGCCAGACAGATGCTGATTTTGTCTGCCAGAGAGGTGTCTGAACAGGAAGCCGGGAGGACCTGCAGCACCTTAATCTGGATTAGCGGCTAAATTAAATTAGAAGCAAGGTTGCTCCTGTAATCCCAGCCCAAAAGGGTTGATCAAACCCCCTTTTTATTTTCTCAATATATTTTGATGCAGTACCTTTTGGGGGGGGGGGGGTGGGGGGGGGGGGGGGGGGGGGGGGAGGGGGGGGGGGGGGGGGGGGGGGGGGGAGGGGGGGGGGGGGGGCCCCCACAGGAAGATTTGGGGATATCTGGCTGGGAATATTAGAGCAGAGAGATCCACGTTCTGATGCACATATCCACGTAAGTTTCAGTAACACTGCAACTGAAGATGCTTTTGTTGTATTTGTGTGTATGAATATTTAAGACCAATGACAATATAAGCACACACACCACACCAACATGTTCATCCGGAGCAACAAGTCAGAAACACTGTACCATCCCAGGAGACAGACTGAGCTTTAGGATAACTCGATTGCATAATGTAGGCGGCTGCAGCAGCACTGTGCCAGTAGTCCGCTGCTCTTCTCCCTAACTTCAAAATAGATGGATGTGATGGATGGATGTGATGGATGGATGGATGTGATGGATGTGATGGATGGATGGAGGGATGGATGTGATGGATGGATGGATGGATGGATGGATGGATGGATGGATGTGATGGATGGATGGATGGATGTGATGGATGGATGGATGGGATGGATGGATGGATGGATGGATGTGATGGATGGATGGATGTGATGGATGTGATGGATGGAGGATGGATGTGGGATGGATGGATGGGGATGGATGGATGGATGTGATGGATTTGGATGGATGGATGGATGGATGTGATGGAGGATGGATGGATGTGATGGATGGATGGATGTGATGGATGTGATGGATGGATGGTGTGATGGATGTGATGGATGGATGGGATGGATGTGATGGATGGATGGATGGATGGAGGATGGATGGATGGATGTGATGGATGGATTGATGGATGTGATGGATGGATGGATGGATGGTGGATGGATGGATGGAGGATGGATATGTGGATGGATGGATGGGGATGGATGTGATGGATGAGGGAAATGGATGTGATGGATGGATGGATTGTGATGGATGGATGGATGTTGATGGATGTGATGGATGGAGGGGATGGATGGAGGGGATGGAGTGATGGATGTGATGGGGAGGGATGGATGGATGTGTGATGGGTGGGATGGATGGATGGATGGGGGGGAGGAAATGTGATGGATGGATGGATGTGATGGATGGATGTGATGGATGGATGTGATGGATGGATGGATGATGGTGGATGGATGGAGGAGAATGGATGGATGGATGGATGTGATGGATGGATGTGATGGATGGATGGATGTATGGATGGATGGATGGATGTGGATGGATGGATGTGATGGATGGATGTGATGGATGGATGTGATGGATGGATGGATGGATGGATGGATATGATGGATGGATGGATGGATGTGATGGATGGATGTGATGGATGGATGGATGTGATGGATGGATGGATGGATGGACAGATGGATGTGATGGGGATGGGGATGTGAGGTGGATGGATGGATGGTGATGGATGTGATGGATGTGATGGATGGATGGATGGATGTGATGGGTGGGATGGATGGATGGATGTGATGGATGTGATGTATGGATGGATGTGATGGATGTGATGGATGGATGGATGGATGGAGGGTGTATGGGAGTGGATGATGGTGTGGATGGATGGATGGATATGGATGGATGGATTGATGGATGGATGGATGGATGGATGGATGGATGGATGGATGGATGGATGTGATGGATGGATGGATCTGATGAATGTGATGGATGGATGTGATGGATGGATGGATGTATGTGATGGATGGATGGATGGATGAATGTGATGGATGGATGGATGGATGGATGGATGGATGGATGGATGGATGGATGTGATGGATGGAATGGGAGGGTTTATGGATTAGGAGTGGGGGATGGAGGAATGGTGGATGGAGGTGGGGGGGGATGGGATGGATGGATTGTGGATGGTGGATGGATGGATGTAGGATGTGATGGATGTGATGGATGGATGGATGTGATGGTGGATGGATGGATGGATTAAATGGGGATGGATGGATTGAGGGATGGATGGGATGGATGGGATGAATGTGATGGGGATGGAGGGGATGTGATGATGGATTGATGGAGGGTGTGAGGAGGATGGATGTGATGGATGGGAGGATTGGGGATGATGGATGGATGGATGGATGGATGGTTGTGATGGATGTGATGGATGGATGGTGGATGGATGTGATGGAGGTGGAGGATGGAGGGATGGATGGAGGATGGGTGATGGAGGAGGATTGGTTTTTTTTTGTAGGATGGATGGATGGATGGATGGATGGATGGATGGTTTGGGTAATGTGTGGATGGATGGATGTGATGGATTGGGGTTTGGATGGATGGATGTGATGGATTGATGGATGGATGGAGGGGATGGAGGGTGGATGGATGGGAGGAAAATGGTTGGAATGAGACTTCTATGTACACATTATTTCAACAATTAGTGTAAAAAAACTTATTGAAGTTGTTAAAGCAATTTATTTTAATCATTTCTAAAAATCGAAGACAACAAATCCAGGAAATATAAATATATTCCTGTACTCTATGGAAAATAGTTCGGCCAAATCAACGCACAAAAAACTGTTCTCAAACAAGAGGCGACATTTGATAAAGGATAAAATACTTCGACCACAGTACAATAGATTAGATTTAAATACCTAATTTTGTATCCATAAACACTTTTATTTATTGGTTTATTAATTTATTCTAGACAGAAAGACCAGATTCTGACCTGATTATGTCTGGACTTTGTACTGTGGTGAAAGTATTTTATCCTTTATCAAATTAAATTAAAATAAACCGATCAGAAAAGCTCTGATCAAAGTTTCCTCAGACCGCCCTGTTGCAGCTCTCTCTGGTGAATAAATTCCGCTTAATTCCTGACTTTTTCTGGCGCACATTCCGCGCCACGCTGGTTTTGACGCGTGACAGCGTCGCAGCTACGTAACGGGAATTCCACGCAGCGCTTTTCCACTCGGCTGATGGAGACAGTCAGTTTGATCAACACGTCTCCCGTAAAGAACACCAAACAGATACTTTATCGGGGAAAACAGACTGTTTGGACACGGAAATGACCCACAGTGACAGTGAGACACATTAACTGACAGCAGGAATCCCTCAGACACCAGAGTTTGAGACACTCACCCTCCGTGGGAGACACGTCCAGCACGGTGACCAAGTAGGACCAGAGAGGTGAAAAACAAAATCTGCTGGGGGAGAAAGTCCACTCTGTCCAGCGCCGAGAGGTCTGGTGGCGGTTTAACCTGCAGAACCAAAGCCCACTGTGGACAGCCCCAGCCAGTCATCCAGCCAAGGCGAAGTCCTGTAAAGATCAGCCTGTCTGGTGATGCGTTCAGGGACCAGGAAACCAGCAGGAAATAGTAGCTCGCTGCGCTGTCAGCACCTCAGAAAACTTTTTAGATGATTTGCCACAGAGCCGATCCGAAGGGGATCCGAAGGGGACTTAAAATTATTCAAGAGTAGTTCAAGTGCCAAAGACTCACCTAATATACACTACTGGTCAAAAGTTTTAGAACGCTTTTCTCATTTAATGGTTTTCTTTATGTTTATGACTATTTACATTGTAGGTAGATTCTCAATAAAGGCATTAAAACTGTGAATGAACATACATGCAGTTATGTAGAAAATATGTTAATTTTAGAATACTTAAAGTAGCCGCCCTTTGCAGTGATGACTGAAATATTAACCTTTAGCCGTCTCTCAATGAACGTCTGGGAGGTTTCTTTCAAGACTCTTTGGAAAACCATTTCAGGTGACCACCTCATGAAGCTCTTGGAGAGAAAACCAGGGGAGCAAAGCAGTCATTAAAGCAAAGGGTGGCTATTTTGTAAAAATTTAAAATATGAAAATGTTTAAAGTTATTTTACACTTTTTGTTTACTACATAATTCCATGTGTGTTCATTCACAGGTTTGTTGTCTCTGGTGAGAATCTACCATTTAAATAATCATGAAAATAAAGAGACCCATTAAGTGAGAAAGGCGTTCTAAAACTTTTGACCGATAGTGTATATTAACTGAGTTCACTTCACATGATTTGCATGTTATTTACAGCACTTTGGATAAAGTAGCCGTGTTTAAAAATACAATGCCTTGCAAAATGGGACACCTCTGGACCTTTTTCACATTTTATTACTCTTCAACCACAAATTTTAATGTATTTAACAGGATTTAATGTGATAGATCAACACAAAGTGTTGCACAATTGTGAAGAAGATGGAAAACGATCAATGGTTGTTTTTGTGGCATGAATTTGTATTCAGCTTCCTTTCTGGAACCCCCTTTGCTGCAATTACAGCTGCAGTCTCTGCCAGCTTTTGCTCATATATTTTTAACCATTCTTCTTTACAAAATACCTTACGTTCAGTCAGATTGGATGGAGAGTTACTGTGAAAACCAATTTACAAGTCCTACCCCAGATTCCCAAGTGAATTTTAGGTATGGACTTTGACTGGGCCATTTTCATATTGTCCTATGTTTAGAACAGCCTCATTTTGGTATAATCTGACCAGAGCAACTTCCTCCACATGTGGTTTCTTCTGGTGGTTTGATGATAACATTTCAGAATTGATGCCAAATTTAACTTGTAATAGTGTTGCCTGAGAATGATGAAGGAAGTGAAAGATGATAAAGCTTTACAATTGGGGATTAAAGTGGGAAAACGTACAATGACTGTTTATTAGCCAATTACTTTAAATGTAATGTAAGTATGAAGTGATATAGTTATGCATAGCTACTAGAGATGCACCAACAAACTCGCTTTTTTTTGTTTTGTTTTTACAAATAAAAATTCTAAAAGAAACAAAACCAAAAGCTGCTGCCATTTTGGTTCTATAAATGCAGTAAATAAAAATATCTGATACCTGTTTTAGACATGTTTTTTGATGTGCAGTACCTCTTTTAAAGAACCTTAGCTATTCATAACAATAAGATTATTTTATGCAATTAAAAATGTACCTGCGTCTCCCCAATAAACATGTAAAACCCGTTTTTGTTAAAAGCCGTTTGGGAGACACACACACGCACACAACACTCGGCACAAGTATTATTCCTACTGTACCTGAACGCATCAGCTCGTCACGCTGTGACAGACGTGTCGTGCGGTGTGTCACAGCTGACTCAGAGTATCGTGTCCCGCCTACAGATGACGGGGGCAGCCAATAGCGGCTGTGCGGAAGCGTGAACAGTGGTGAGCAGTCACGCAACCCCTCCACACAGTTCCTCTGTGTGTGTGTGTGTGTGTGTGTGTGTGTGTGTGTGTAGCGGGGAGAGGGGGGCACCCCTAGAGAAGATGAGTAATAAATATGACGGTTTCATTTTAAAACACAAGAAACGACTAACAACACATTAATTGCTAGAATCGCTAAAAAACTGCTAAACAGAAGTATCGGTATTCTTCTGGAGGAGTGCTTTTTGGTCAAATAAGCCAAAGGTTGAGCAGCTGGGCCACAGCATTAAGAAGAATATATGGAGGAGTCAAACATTAGGCCTAAGAAAGGTTTACCAACTATCAAGCACGGTGTTGGCAGCATTATGATGTGGGGCTGTTTAGCTGACAGTCTGGTGCGTTGAAATAATGAAAGAGGAGGAAAACAACCTAATGCCTTAACTCAAATCAGCAGCTGGGTGAAACTTGGACACAGCCGACTGTTCTAGCTTCTGGTCCTCTCAAAGCCCCGAACTCTACCCCATTAAAAATGTAGAGTAAATTTAAAAGTCTGGCCTGTACCAAGAAAAACAACAAGTTGGTCATGGTTAATTTTGAATCTGTGTGAATAGGAAATTTATGAAACATTCAATCTTGTACAGCCACTTATTGTATTTAAATTTCATTGAAGTTGCCCAAAAACAAAACACTCGAGTCCTGTGGTGACTGAATGTCATTGTCAATGTCACTGAATGTTATTTATTTTTTTTACTGAATATCAGCAAAAACTAGAAACTGGGAAAATATGTAAAAATGTTCGCTCACAAAGTTAGGGATTTCGTTGTTTATTTATTTAGAGTATAACTAAACATACAGCTAGAAAAGAAACTGTATTGTTTTATTATATTTCTTCTTTATTTGTATTGCTGCTGGATCGGACATCTTTTGATTTACTCTGCCCCCTAGTGTTGGCCATGGCAACTGCAACAGAAGTTCCTCCTCACACGGACTGTTCTGTTCAGATACATTTATTGTCTCTGGGAGGTTTAAAAACTCAGTGATGATGTTGATCTGGCTAAACCTTATCAAGTTTCCCGCTTTAGCACCACAGTTGTCTTATTTTTATTCCCCATGCCTTTCATTGCTAAAGTATCAAAGGATACGTTGCATCACTTCATCTCTTATTCTCATCTAAACAAGTTTTGCCCTGCTGCGCCCTCGTGTGGCAAAGGACGAACACTACAAATATAACTCGGCAAAAAACAAGGAGGGAAGGACAGAAAAAAAATAAATTCAAGCATAATAGTTTCTCATTTAAAAGTTTTAATTTATTTTGTAGATTATAGCCTGCTGAATCTATATTGTTGTTTGCAAAGAGGAATATATATTAAAGTCTTGTTCAATACATAATTTACCAGGTTTAATGAGATAGCAGCTTCTAATACAAATTATATCCCGATATCCCGATGAAAATTATATACGTTTTGAGATAAATTTTGAGATATAATACAGTAACAGGATTATTCAGAAAATAACCCCATATTTAACAAATGATCAAATGCTGACTTGTCAAAGGAAAATATTTTTTCTCGGGCGGTTTGGTTTTTTATGGTTTATTAGCATGCAGTCATGATGAAAACTTAGCATTCACCACTTGAAGTAGTTGTTTAGCATATGACTTTATCCCTTTAAGGGGTTAGGGTCGTTGTTCTGCTGAAATGTGAATGTCCACCCCAGTCTCAAATCCTTTGCAGCCTCTAGGATTTTCCTGTATTTATCTCCATCCATCTTCCCATCAACTTTGACCAGGTTCCTGCCTCTGCTGATGAACAGCCTCCTACATCATGATGCTGGCATCACCATGTTTCACCATGACCAGGGCACCTTCTTCCACATGTTTGCTGTGTCCCCTACATGTATTGTGGTAATGAGACAAGACTTTTAATGGCTTTCTTTACACAATGAGCAGATTTGTGGAGTATATGACTAATAGGTGACCTGTTGACAGATTCTTCTACCTGAGCCGTGGATCTCTGCTGCTCCTCTACACCTCTAGTGTAAACACAGACTTCTTGTAATTGTGCCATACTCTTCCCATCTTCAGAAGATGGATTGAGCAGTTCTCTGTGAGACGTTCAAAGCTTGGATTATGCAGTAGTTTTCTTTTCCTCAGGATTCTCCTTGCTGTGTTCCTTGGTCATGATGCTGTTTGTTTACTAAGGTTCTCTAATGACCCTCTGAGGTGTTCATGGAACAGCTGCATTTATACAGAGATTAAATTACACAAAGGTGGACTCTTCGAAAGACAAGTGGTTGCACTGGATCTTATTTGGGGGTGTTAGAGTAAAGGGGGATTGAATACAAATACATCCCACAAAAACCATGCATCCCTTTCCTTCAACATTGCAGTTATGCACCACTTTGTGTTGGTCTTTTACTTATAGCCTCAATAAAAATCCAGTTTGTGGTTTTAAGGGGATACAATAATGAAAAGTTTTATACTGTAAGGGAGCTATTAAAATGAGTTATAGAAGTCAAAGTATGAAACAAATAAAAAGAATAAATCCAAATTGAATCCAAACATGTCTTGTTCTCCTTCACAGGGTGAGGTGAGTAAATGGCTTGGCTCCACCCGCTGCCCTCTAAACCCCTTCAAAGCTGCTTAAGTCTGCCAGTTTTACTTCTGAGTCACGGCAAGGATGAGCTTCGGAGACCGCTACACCGTCTCATCCTACCGCAAGATTTTCGGAGATTCTCCCAGGTTCCCCACCTCAGCCTCCCGCATGGGCAGCGCGCCTCCTCGGGCCAGCCCAGGCCTCAGGGCCGTGGCTGCGCACCGCCACAGCGCATCCTCCGTGGTCTTGTACAGACGACTCGGACGGTCCTCCGCTCCTTTCTCGCTGGTACCGACCGGTTCACTGGATTTAAGCCAAACCTCGGTGGTCAACAACGAATTCAAAGTGATCAGAACCAACGAGAAGGAGCAGCTGCAGGTAAAACCAAAGGGTTGGAAACACACTGCAGCAGTCTGGTGAAAATTCTGAAATGGGCCTCAGTGTGGAGCATTTTATTTCTGAAAAGCAGTTATAGTATAAAAACGGTTATATTTCTCATTAGGATTCTGACAAACGTGTTAGAGCTCAATCTCAGCCTTCTAAGATGTTACTTTGCTATAAATGGATTAAGATCAAAAGTGCCAAATTACTTAAATAAATAACGATTTTACTGTATCATCAATTTATTATATTTGGAAATAATATAATATAAATAAATATATTATTAATAATATAATTATTTATTACATATATAATAAAAAATATGTGCCACAAATATATCATTAAAATGTGTTTTCACTGTGTGTTAAAGGAATAAATTATATTAATTTACAGACTAATTGATGTATTAAGTTGTTTCAGTGTTTGTCATGAAACTACCACACACAATAAAAGAAATACAGTATATTTGATCAATTACTAGTGTATTTATTTCCAAATTTGGTAAATAAACATTTAAATAAACCTTATGAGAAGTGTGGTAAAAAAGTGCCACTTTTGATCTATTGTTGTCTTTCATAATAATATTAATCAATGGGGTACTTTCCTCTGACTTTAGAGTATTTCAACATTTAATGCAAAACCCACCGCTCATGTCTTTATAGTGTCAGTACTGTCATGGGTAAACTAAGTGCACCCTTGCTGCTTCCACAGGATTTAATTTGGAAAGTAGCTACAAGGTGCAGCTAATTAAATGCCGGACTTTTGCTGTCTGGAGCATCCACATGTGTGTTAACAAAATGCCAAGGTGGAAAGACAATAGCAATGACCTTAGAGAAGCACAGCATCATGTTTAGAGAAAGTAAAATATTGCATACAGGCCCAAACATTTCATACCAACTGTCAAGCACAGTGGTGGAGGGGTGATGATTTGGGCTTGTTTTGGAACTATGCTACCTGGGCATTTTGCTCTCATTGAGTCAAACACGAACTTCTCTGTATACCTAGGTGAGGAAGAGTCAAAATGAAGTTCTCTGTCAGAGCTGGGTATTAAACAGGACAATTATCCCAAACGCAGCATCAGATCCACAACAGAATGGCTGCAAAAGAAAATAAGAAAAGTTTACCAACGGCCTAGTCAAAGTCCACAGTTCAATCTGTTTGATATGCTATGGTGGGACCTTCAGAGAGCTGTTCAGAACAAATGTCTGGACATCTCAATGAGCTGAAGTAACTTTACAAAAAAAGTGGACCAAATTTTGTTGATGAATTATTATTTTTGGAGTCATGGAAACTTTTTTTCCTATGACTGTATGTCCTTACTTTATTCAGTCACTGCAAAGGTGTTCAGAAGCTGGTCACAGTCAGTCCAAAAGTTTAACTTACAGTGTCTAAGAATGTTCCCAGAGATACATTAGGCTCAGTAATCCAGTCTTATTTAGTTTCCTGGCAAAGCGAGTTAATGTGTTCTTGTAACGTTCTTTGTCTCCACATCAGTTCCTGTTTCTGAAGGCGCAGTGTTCATTTAATATCACCTCAATCCAAACACAATCACTGCATTTGAAGATGTGTTGTAGTTGATTAGAGAAAGAATATTCGATTGTAAAAAAAAGTGCTTGTTTCACGGTGCAGGGTCTGAATGACCGCTTCGCCATGTTCATTGATAAAGTCCGGCTTCTAGAGCAGCAGAATAAAGTTCTGGAGACGGAGCTGTTGAGCCTGCGGCAGAAACAGCCCTCCCGCGTCGGTCTTCTCTACCAGCAGGAGATGAGAGACCTGCGCTCCCAGCTGGACGAGCTGAACAGGGACAAGAACCGTATCCTGATCGAGAAGAACAACGTGGAGGACGAGCTGCAGGTAATTCTAGATGACGTTTCTATTCTGTCTCATGTAAATTTAACCCAACACAGAAATTACAATTTGCAAATCGTCTTTGTGTTCTGTCTTTGGATATCAGAAGCTCAGTGTGAAGTATGATGAAGAGGTGATTGCACGTGAGGAAGCTGAGCAGACCCTGAGGTCTTTCAGGAAGGATGTGGATGATGCAGCAGCTGTCCGCTTGGACCTAGAGCGGCGTGTGGAGTCGCTAATGGATGAAATCTCTTTCCTGAAGAAGGTGCATGAAGAGGAAATCGAGGAGCTGAGTAACATGATGGAGGCGCAGCAGGTCTCCGTGGAGCTCGAGCTCGCCAAACCTGACCTTACCTCGGCTCTAAAGGAGATCCGCAGCCAGTACGAGTCCATCGCCTCCAAAAACCTGCAGTCAGCAGAGGAGTGGTACAAGAGCAAGTATGCAAGCCTTAGCGAGCAGGCCACCAGGAGCAACGAGGCCATGAGGACCAGCAGGGAGGAGATCAACGAGTTCAGGAGGCAGCTGCAGTCCAAGACTGTCGAGATAGAGACCCTGAGGGGCGCCAACGAGTCTCTAGAGAGACAGGTGACCGAGATGGAGGACACACACAACGCTGAGGTCACAGCCATGCAGGCAAGTATTTCGAGTTTCTCTCCGCCTTCTTAACATAATTTGGTCATTATTTCTTCAACACGTGGATTTTGTTAAAAGTACTTAACAGGGTTCCTACACGTTTCTTGTTAAAACTTCAAAACTTTTTCATACTCAACTTCCCAGAGTTCTCTGCCTTTAATTTTCATAAAATACTAAAGTTTACTGTAATGTTGTGGCTTAAATGTCAAACATGGACAAACAAAAAAACTAGAAGAAGGAAGGAAGGAAGGACGGAGGAAAGAAGGCAGGTACGAAGCAAGGCAGAATAGACATGAGAAAGGGAGGAAGGAAGGAAGGAAATTTTAATCGGCTAATGAAGAACAGAAGAGAGGAAGGAAGAACAGAAGGGAGAAGGAAATAATGCAAAGTTAAGGAAAACACAAGAGGAACGAAGGAAGGACACAAGGAAGGAAGGAGGGCAGGCATGGAGGAAAAAAAGGCACAAGGAAGGAAGCAAGGAAACATAGAAGGAAGGGTAAAAGGAAGGACGGCAGAAACAAGGCAGGAAGGAAGAAGACACACATGAAGAACCTAGAAGTACCATGCATCCATTTTCTGTACCCGCTTCTTCCATACTGGGTCACAGGGGAGCTGGTGCCTATCTCCAGCAGTCTACGGGTGAGAGGCGGGGTACACCTGAACAGGTCGCCAGTACCCAGAAGTACTCTCCCCACCTATTAGACATTAGTATTAATGATTTGAGCTGAGATGAATGCATCTGAGCTCAAACTGAATGAACACAGACTTAATGGTATTCTCTTATTTACTACATACGTGTTCACACAATCTTCACAGAAAATAAAACAAATCTGGCTGCATCCAGCTGCAACAAATGTCCTGAAATCTGATCTCTGGACAGAAGAATGAAACCTAAAGGTGGCTGTTAGTTTCTAAGGAGAGAAACACTGAAGAAGAAACGATGAATCAGTAAGTGATCGTCATATTTTGGAAGTCAAAACATCCCAGATAGAAGACACTAGAATGACCTTTCTTCATAGAGATGCCACACTCAACCTCAGAGAGGAGCTCGTAGTCGAGCAACTTCCACTGAAAGGAAACCTCAGTCTGGACCCACAGCTGGAGGGATGTCTTAGTTTCCCTCCTGGACCAGTTAACCTATGACCTGATCTCAGATAAATAATGAATGGATGGATAGGAGTAAGAACCTGTCTTCTACCAGCTTACTGGTGTAAAACCGAGAGCTCAACTTACAGAAGTTGGAAAGCACTGAATGAAGTTACTAACTTTTGAAAACCTTGAAATGATCATTTATGATAAAACTAAACTGGGTTTAAAACTAAAACAACAAAAAAGGTTGGACAAAGGAGGGAAAAGGGTTCCTTCACAGGGGGAAATATCTAGAATATTTCTGTTTGCAGACCTTTTCCCTGTCCTATTGACGGTCCATCTATCCATCCATCCATCCATCCATCCATCCATCCATCCATCCATCCATCCATCTATCCATCTATCCATCCATCCATCCATCCATCCATCCATCCTCACCTGACAGTCTGTGGGAATTTTCAGATTCTCTATGTGAAACCTTCCTTCAGTTGAAACATCTGCAGTAAATTTATTCCAAACCTATAGTTTAAAAAAGCGGCAAACATTTGACTTTTTTATTTTAAGGAAGTGTGGAACTGACATGACATATGCATAGAAAAATAAGTAGGAACCTTGCAGAACGCTTGACCCAGAAAAGGGGGAATAATTACAGTATTTCATGTAATTGTCCCGTTTTATGGAAGCAGGGAACAGCCATCCCACCTTTAAATAATGTTTATCTGTTCATCTTGACAAACTCATTTTGCAGGATATTTGATCATTTTAAAAATGTATCTATATACATTGGTCTTCTTGTCAGATTTCATTATGTAGTGAAACAGCAGAAAACTATCTAAAAATATTGTCAATTCATAGGATTGATTATTCATCTTAAGGTGGTTTAGATGCAGTAGATTGGCTTTTTTTGCACACAGAGCCACTAAGAACTTTGTATAAGCTCAAACAAATTATTAAATAGTATGAAGCACGATGATACTGAAAACAAAAAGCACTTCTTGCATAAATATTGTGTTTTGAGCTGAAAACCAAATGAAAAAATCTCATATCGACAGTTCTCAGTTTCCATAAAGATAATATAGGAACAGATGTAGGAGCTGTTTGGCCACATATGTGCTCTTAAACTATACAAGAAAAACTGTTTAGTGCAAGTGATGCACCAGTTGATCGACCAGTTTTCTCTTGATTGGTTCCAATCAGGGATTTCTTTTTTTCGCAGCCGCACAGAGAGATCCTGAGCTGTGAAGGAAATGACAAATGAGATAAAGTTCTGGCAGTAAATGTCTGAGTCAAGTTCACCGTGAGGTCAAGACTCCATCCTTGTGTCTTTGTAGGCGTGTGCAACGACTAAAGTGACGCTTCATGTCAATTGGATTAATCTCCGACCTGCTATATATGGAAAAGCCATTTGGCCTTCACTGGAACTTCATTGGAAGAGGGACATGTTAAGCCTGGAAGGCTGTGGAGACAAAAAGGAAATCCTCTAATTAACTCTAAGAGGCTGCATAAAAAGTATCACATAACTCTACCTGCTAACAGTTGTACTTTCTTGCAGAATCATTATTACCCCCTTAATTTTATTTTCTTTACAATTTGAGACTATCACCAAGTAATGTATAACTCTGAAGAGGAAGGAGCAAGGTTTGTAGCCTTTTAAATATAAATAAAATCTGAAAGGTGTGGCATGCAAATGTATTCAGTCACCTTTACTCGGATACAAAGTGAAATCAAGGGCAACCTTTAATCTTGGTATATGGCACAACTGTAAAAACCGCAAACCTACCAAAGCATGGATATCCACCTAAACCATCAGGCTGGGCAAGGAGAGCATTTTAATTTTGCCACAAGCCATTTATGTAGATGTCTGGAATAAGGTACTCTGGTTAGAATAGACCGAACTTCTTTGGCCTACATGCAAAATGTATTATGTTACGGAAAAAAATAAGCATTCCTCATCACCTTGATCACACCATTTCACTGTAAAACATGGTTATCCCAGCATCATGCTCTTCTTCAGAAGGGCCATGGTTGATGGGAAGTTGGATGGAGCTAAATACAGGACAGTCCTGAAGGAAAACCTGTTAGAGGCTGCAAAAGAGCTGTGAGTTGGGAGGACAATGACCCTAAACATACAGCTAGAGCTGCCATGGAATACTTAACATGCAATTATATTTATGTATTAGAGTGGCCTAGTCAAAGTCCAGGCCTAAATCCAATTGAGAATGTATGGCAAGACCTTAAAAATGATGCTTTCCATCCAACATGACTGAGCACTACTTTGTGTTGCACTGGTCTATCACATCAATAAAATACATGAGGACTTGTGGTTGTAACATGAAAAAAGGGATATAGTTCAAGGGGAGTGAATACTTTTGCAAGATACCTTACAGGAAGCCCTTTAAAAATATCGACAGCATGGAATGAAGTGGAAATTAACCAATATGAAAAAGATTTAGCTACTTTGTCATTCGCGACAGGAAACGATTAACCACCTGGATACTGAGCTGAGGAACCTGAAGGGAGAGATGGCTCAGCACCTGAGGGAGTACCAAGACCTCCTCAACGTCAAGATGGCCCTGGATATCGAGATAGCTGCTTACAGGTGATAATTCAAAGACATGTTGTTTTCTTTCCCTCAGCTGAAAAACAAGGAAAATTATTCAGTTTTAAAACTCTTCAACAATGACAGGTGGGTCATTCGAGATGATAAATCAGTGCTTGGTACAACACAATATGTTCAATCAGTGGTAACAGTGGTTCAATCAGTGGTAACAGTGGTTCAATCAGTGGTAACAGTGGTTCAATCAGTGGTAACAGTGGTTCAATCAGTGGTAACAATGGTTCAATCAGTGGTAACAGTGGTTCAATCAGTGGTAACAGCACCAGCAGTACAACGATCCCAAAACACAGCAGCAGATCTACAACAGAATGACTTAAAAAAATAACAATGAAGGCCTTGCAATGGTCTACTCAAAGTCCTGACCTCTTTCAGCAAGCTAAACATCTGGTACCTAAATCCATTAAGTTACATGAAAGTAGTTAGTTTTAGGAACTTTAATCGATGTTTCCTGTTCTTTTTGTTGCAAATCTGCAGTTTCAACAACTAAATTTCTTTTCTCAACATGCGTTTCTCTTGATTTCGTTAGAAAGCTGCTGGAGGGGGAGGAGACTCACTTTAACTCTGGGGTGTCCTTCGGCACTGCCAGCTACAGCTACCAAGCTCGAGGCTTGACTGAATCGTACAAAAGCAGCCAGACGGAAAAAGGAGGAGCCAAGAAGGAAAGCTTCAAGGACATCAGCGAGGACAAAGAAGAGGCAGACATCAACTCCAACAACTAAACACTTTCAGGGGAAAGAGGAGACCAGATATGCTCTGTATCTACAGCTCCGGTCAAAGGTTTACACCCAATCATGAGCATGAACGCTACAATTTAGGATTATTATACAATTTTAAAACAAGAATCGGGTGCACAAGTCTAAATTTATGTAATGTCCCTTAGCCAGTTTTATCTGAACACCATTTTGGTAGCGATCAGCAAGCTTCAGGCATAGTTCTGGTTGGATATTTGACCATCTGACAGAACTGGTTGGTTTCCTGGCATAAAGCCAGCTTTTAAGCATTTCCCACAAGTTTACAACAGAGCTGGGGTCAGAGCTATTTGAAGGCCATTCTCAAACACTTAATGTCTTCCTTATCCATCATAAAACCAGTTTTGCTGTGTGTTTGGTTGTACTGACTGAGAGATGCCTGCTTCAAAATAGACACTTTCAAACTCAGGTGAATTTGCAGCTTCCTACATGAACTAGACGAATGTCTTCAGCAGAAACTGTCAAGCATGGTAGTGGCAGCATCATGCCATGCTGCCATTTTGCTCCCAGTAGTACTGGTGCTTTGCACAAAGTGGATGGAATGATAAAAAACAACCTCGTATTTCCTCAAAAGTGGGCGATACCTTGTATGCTTTAAATAAATCTGGATAACATAAGATTAATGGCATTTATGGCCATGATGGGTGTAAACTTTACACTGGAACCATACTGTCAGTTTAACATTTTACAAAATCTCAGAGCAACGTCAGGCCAAAAGAATAAAACTTGGCATGAACTTAGCACCACATGATGCACAACAGGACTGAGCAGATAGTGTATTTATATAGAACTAATTCACAACAAATATTGTCTTGAGCTACTTTACAAAAAAAAGTCAATTCAAACCAATCCTACAGATTCAAAATCAATGGATCCTAGTTATCAAGCAATGCAGTCAAGTTCAGTTTTTTATTCAAATTGTAGCGATAGTAGACAGTCGCTTGCAATCTGGCGTTGACTTTGCAGCAATCCCTCATACTGAGCATGCATGTAGCGACAGCGGAGAGGAAAACTCCCCTTTTAACAGGAAGAAACCTCCAGCAGAACCAGGCTCAGTGTGAGCGGCCATCTGCACACAGAAGCACCGATCCAGGAGTGTTTTCTATGTTAAACAAAAAGTTACGAGTTAATGGCAGAAGTAGGAGAAAAACACAGCAAAGCAGGTAAGCTACGAGCCAGTTGTCACGTCTGTAGGATAAATGACTGGAAATGCAGTTAGTCGCAAGAAAAGCTCAGCCAATGGCTGCCTAGGAGATACATGAATGTATCAGGATTAATATCAACAGTATTTTGTTTTAAACCCATTAATTGTACCTGAAGAAAAGAATCTGAACATAGTACTTGTATAATAATGTCTTTAAGGTGAACTTGTTAAACTGTACAAATAAATAGAAATTGGTCCAATATTTCTAAATAGGACAGTTCCTGCTTTATTGCTGTCAGAGGACTGATGAGGTTTACAATGTTTAGACAATAAATTGAGACTATTAGACTTTGTTATTCATTTTGGCTTGTTTTACAGCTGTCAGGTAATATTAAAAACCGATTCACTGATATCACCTTTAGCAGAAAAAGTTTTATCATTTCTGATAATCCAAACTATTTATCCCAACATGTATTTGTAGTTATAGATGTTTTAGTCAAACTGCAGCTTGTGGAGGGGTGTATTTAAATAAAGAAATCTTACTTTCAAATATTCGCCTTGTGCAACTTATTGCTTAATATTCTAACATTAACATATAGATTATTTACCTTACACAGATGTAACTGGATCAATCTCCAAAATGTTTTGGACCAAATAATTTCGAGATGTTTCTCCTGGAGAACATTTTGACCATATCCTTAATTTCAGCCAGTGTTCTTGAGCAGAATCCGGAGGAAGTCGGATCCCTTTGAGAAGCAACCATAGGATGCATCACTGCTGGCAGCACACATTTCTAATTTCAGCTCTCATTTTTGTTTCTCGCTGGACTGTCCCAAACAATTCAAGGAGGATTTATTAGAGGAAACACTTTTGCACCAGTCTTCTGCTGTTCATTCTAGATGCCCTGCAGGATTTGAGTGCAGGTCCCAATGTTCTTCACAGGTGGTAACGTGATTCTGTATCACACTGTTCAGGAAGAGATGGTCCTGAAGCTTGACAGTCACTCTTGGATGGTCTGATGACCTCTTGCAGTTAAACTTCTAACAATAAAGTTATTAATGATTGGGAAAGCTGGTCTTTCAGCAGTAATATTCTCAGCCGCAGTTTCCTGCATGTGAGGCCATGTTGATGCAAAGCATTGATTGGCTTCATGATTTTCTCAGAAGGTAACCCTTGCTACATCTCCTATGCTACAGCTGGTCTTCTTTGGTATCAGCCCACATGCGTCAAATAACACAAGAACAGCATATGATAGGCTGCAGCTCCGTCAAACCAACCAGAATTTGGTATTTCTTAAAGTTCAGATTTATACTTTGCTTTTAAGGAACCAATTTCAAGAACGGATAGTAACTTTAGTCCTATGATATCCAAATAGCCAGACAAAAGTACAACTGCTGGTACAGCAACTATGACAAGATAATCAACATACTTTTATCTGTAAGTTAATTACTCTTTGAAATCAAACCGTGTTTGTCCCTGAACACAAAAATGTCAGGTTTTCAAAAACAAAAGAAAAATGACACATTGATATTTTACCCACGGTTGTCTTGCACCAAGAAGGTCCTGGTTTCAAATCCTGGCCTTGAGTTCTTTCTGCGTGTTTGTATGTTCTCCCCATCCATGAGTGGGTTGTCTCTGGATACCGCTTACATTCCTAAAACACGCTCTTAATGTTAATTAATCTCCCTAATTTGTCCTTAGGTATGATTCACAGGAGCTGGTGGAAATAGGCGCCAACCCTGAAAGAATAAGCAGGTAAAGACACTGTATGGACGCAGTATTTGCTTATAATTCCTAGACACTTAGATGGGTCTCTGATTGACAGTAATGTTGATATTTTATTCCACTTTAAACGAGTCAATCTTTTAAGACTACCTTACCCTGGAATGTGCATATGAAATATTAATTAGTCAGCACAAATGGCATATGAAATATTAATTAGTCAGCATAAATGCCTGTTGCTCCCTTTAAAAGTCCAGTTCACATTAACTACAATAAACACACACCATTACCTAACATCAACAGTAACATTTAACATGTCAGAAGAAATAAAAACAGGACAAGTGTGAAATTCTGCTGCATGCTTTGAAAATGGAAACAGTGGCTCTATCTAGTGGACAAACAAATAAATGATAGTTAAAAACTAGATATGAACAAAACGGATTTAATTAGTTAATGTAAGGATAAATGTGGGATCAAATTTAGCAATTTCCACTGTTTTTGGCCTCAGAAATAATATGTAGCTTCACCAAGAACTCAGACAAACGACAATTATAAAAATATAAATGTTATCTTAAATGTAAAAAACAATCTCAACAAATCTACACCCCCATTCAGTCCTTTTTAAAGTAAAGAAATCAGGAACTATTTCTCACTTCTGCATTTATTTCCAAGTGACAAAAAACAAGTAAAACGGTATCTACACAACAAGTCTGTCAATAAATAATACATAGATCTCAGAGAAGTAGTAAAAAAAACAGCCTTTGGTTGTTGCAGTCATTTAGTTTGAAGCCCTTTAGACCAGAGATGTCTGTAAAGACCAAACACAAGACAGATGCTGCTTTTCTTCTTCTCTTCGGTGTGCAAATAGTTTTATCTAGTTTTATCAGCAGCATCTAAACTGAAAGCCTCTAAAAGAGAAACTTGCAACAGAAAAATTTGCCAGTAATGTTTAATTTACTGAGCAAAATGTGTCAGTAGTGGGGTTTCCTGTGTGCTCTTTATATTTTCAGCAAGGATTTCCTGAACACTACAGGTTCAAGCAGACGTTTACTTCCACTCATGGAAATAAACTTTCACAGGTTTTACACAACTGCAAGGATTTGTAAAAAAGAAGTTGGGGCACAAAAATATACATACAGACTCAAAAATATACATACCCACCAACTAATATTGGTTACATTCCCTTAGCAATTGACATTAAAGGCACCAATTGTCACGCCTTAAAAGAGCCAGTTTTACTCAGTCCAGAAACAGTTGAGATGTCCGTTTGAGATCATTGTGTTGACCACAGTGTGCCGACCAAGAAAGAAGGAACCTCTGCTTCAGGGACACATTCAAGCCTGATATCTGAAATCTGCAGCTGCCCGCATGAACAAGCCGAACTCCTTTTGGAGAAAAGTTTTATGGTCGGATGAGAAGAAGATGGAGTTATTTGCCACAATGACAAAATGGTTGCTTTGATTAGTCGAGGTAAGGCTTTCAAACCAAGGAACACATTACCATCTGTCATCATGCTGTGGTGGCAGCATCATACTGCAGGAGCTTATACATCCTCAGTGGATTTAGAAAACCAGTTAATTAGAGCCCTGAAACAGCGCCCAGTGCAGCTGTAACAGATTGATTTGTGAAGTCCATGTTTTGCACCTCATTTGGCAGGGAGCAGATTAGAGTAGTGCAGCTAACCAGTGAGAGTTTTCCTACTCAAGACTGGGAGGGTAGGACTAAGCCAAAGTGAAGCACCAGCAGACCATCCTGCAAATAAGATGCAACAAAAAGCGTCATTTAAAAGGTTCATTATGACAAGTTTTAAAAGATTGTTCCCACGGTGTGTGTTTTACCTGTAGTGCTTCTTTACCCACAAACGTCTTTATGTCTTTCAGTGACTGGTGGTGATCTAGGAGGTGATCTCCACAAACCAGATCCACCTGCAGGAGACACAGAAACATTTTTGACCCAGGCAGTGGGCACCGAACAGGTCTACATGTAACAAAGGGCTCATGAGTGACTTCCAGGTTTGTTTAGCCTGGTCCCGGAAGTGCAGCACTGAGGCGAGGAAATCGAAATAAGCTGCAAATCTCCATTCATGCTTCACTAAATCCACTAAGAGCTCTTCGTGTTTAGGTCACATGTATACAGTTCTGTTAAGGAACACGAATCACCTCTGATTGGAAACCTAATTATCTGCAAAGATGACCCATCTCACTTCAGACATGATTTAATTACAGGAGGATTAAAGTTTTTAAAAATTTCCATCTACTCGTCAAATATCCTCAATTTGGGCTTTTATTGATTTGGACTGTTCTTTTCCAGGGTGGAGTGATTACACAACAAACAGCTACAGTGATTTTTAAAAACAAGAATAGCGTTAAGGTTGGTGCTTCAGGAAAGCCGTTCCAGCAGCTTGATATTAGTCTGTTTCATCTATTCCTAAATCAGTTCTGACGTGTTCAGGATCATTGCCCCCGTTGGAACATCCTATTATGTTCAGATTTTACTCATCATTATAAGAAGCCACCAAAAATGAGGCCCCTGCTCCTAAATCAACACCCTCGTGCTACAAGGTAATTTTAAGCTGCCCATATGGAAAGCCAAGCTTCTGGTAAAAAGTTTCATGGTCAGACGAGACAAAGACTGAGCTATTTGGGTACAATAACAAGCATGTCATCAGGTGTACCAACTCTCAAGCATGGTGGTGGCAGCATCATGCTGTGGGGCCATTTTCATGCTAGTGGTCCTGGTGTATTGAACATTTTGGAAGCAATAAGAAACAAGTTGTTCAACCTCGCAAACGTTCATTTAATTCCTCATTAGAGTTTAGGTTTGAGCCTTAGGGGGGTCATACAAGAAGCCTAGTTTTATCTATTCAGATTCAGTTTTGAGGGACTTTTATTAATTCTCCTTTTGGTTAAAAGAAAAGACTGTAAGAAGGACATCATCAAAAAAATGTTGTTTCAGCACGATTCTCCACCTTGTGGATAAACGGACTCTTAATAATACATTTTATTTGTATAGCGCTTTCTAGGAACTCTAAGATGCTTTACAGAGGTACAACAATAAAAAACAAACAGTACAACACATTAAAACTTCTTATTTCCATAACACAACTGAAATATGTTTGAGATAAAGGGGATTTAAACTTTTCTAAAAATCAAAGCAAACACTACACTATAATTTAAATGTGCTGATTTCAGTTCTCTCTAAAGAAATGATCTTTATCCAAAATGCGAATAGGCAAACTATCGGCCTATAAACGGCAGACTGACCTGACACATTGGGCTCAGCTCCATCTTTCTCCGGATGAACAGCTCCACGTGGCGGATGGTGGCCTCGCCTGACACGCAGACGTACGGCCTTTCTAGAGGCTGTAACAAAGGCGGTGAGGTTTGGCTTTAATTTGCCGACTTCATGATATCCCTGCTGGTGCCTGAGATGTTGCTTCTAACAGTGAAAAATCCATTTGTAATCCTAAAATATATTTTGTCTCACCATTATAGTAAGATCTCATGTATGTGAACACTTTTTTCTAATCTCAAAGAGTCCTTTTCTGCATATGCATGAACTCCCAGCAGCCCTCCAGTGGTTTTGGCTGACCAATGATTCAGAGTGGATGAAGCGCCCTACCTTACTCCCTAAAACTACTGTAATCATCACAAAGACCACTGGCAGGAGCTAGAGGCTTCTGTGACTTTAATAACACTTCCCCTCATTTGTGACAGAAATCATCCAAAACATAAACTTTTCAAAACAAAATGAATCCGACCAGAATCTTAATAACGTCTTAAAATAAAGGATGTCTCGTTTTAGCCTAGTTCGTTCAGAGAAAGCTAGAAGCAAGATACCAAAAAACGACATTTTAAGCAGCTGTACAACATAGTTGTCATAGCAACGACCCAATCAGTAACCAGACACCTGAGAGCAGTATTGTACATTGTTTCAATGAGGTAAAGAATGACCCGCGCAAACACCCCCAGCTGAACAGATGGTAAACAGAGGCGTTTAGGGAAAAGTCACAGAGGGGGTTCATTTAAAGAGGGTACGGACAGTTGAGAAAATGCACGGGAGGAATTAACTCCTTGAGGGTTCTAACATTACATTTACTGTTATGATGCACCCATGTTATCTATTTACGTTTGTGGTATAAACATTTGTTGGGATTTTAAAGATATTAAAGCATTACCTTAAAGTCAGAGATTCCATTTTCAGCCCTGAAACCAAAGCAAACAGCCAAGAAAAACATGATTTCACAGACTTGTCTATCGACAGCAAACCTGCTGGAATAGTCATGTAACTGCAGCATACATTCATGTTTGGACTGTTAATACATTAATAAATGACAATTAGCCTGCAGTAACGGCACCACAAGGAGGGAAAAAATCTTCCTAAATAGAAACTTGAAGAGAAATAAACTAAGGCTGAATCTCAATTACTAGAGCTACCGCTCCATATTTCCCTTGGTACTGAATACAGTTACGGGTTAAAATGTTTAACTCAGAAATCAAACAATTCTCCCTAATTCCTTGTATGTGAACGTACATCACCTAACATGCCTGTATGTGTCATGTAACCAGTTATCAACGCTGTAAGGTTGCTTAGAAACTACAGAAATATAACGGCAAATGTAGCCAATCGTAAAATAAATGCATTTTATTGCATTTAAATTGTATTTAGATTTTTTTAGTTGCCAATAAACAAACAAATACAATACTACATGGAGTAGCTAGGGATGGGTACCTTTCACATTTGAACCAGTATGGTACCGATGACTGGTACCCGGGGATCCGTATCGGTACTCAATGGTAACAGTTTTCGGTACTTTTGTATGTGTTTATCTCAAAATGTTTCATGTGAACATATTTATTTCTCAATATATAAACTTTAATGAATATTTTAAAACAACATCAAGCTGTTTGTATTGTAACATCTCAGTCTTCAACATGAAAACCCTGAACTGACTTCGCAGTGTTTAAAAACCCAGCCATGTTGCTGGCTGCAGACGGCGAGTCACGAACAAATGCAGGCGTGCTAAAAGTGCTGAATGCAGGAACTGTAGCCGTAGATCTGAGGCTGACGAAAACTGTGCACTCTTCAGCCCTGAGAAAAATCGTGTGCTCAACCAGGTGCTTCCTCAGATTAGAAGTATTCCTGCCGCTGGACTTGCTCTTCGCGTCACAAATATTGCAGCGATCGTAATCTGCATCGCATTCTGAAAAGTGGAGCCATACTTTCCAGCGCTTTCTATCCGCCATGCTTTGACGGTACCAGCGGCTACTGACGTCATTACGCTCTTGTGCGTCCAATGCTGTGTTCATGTCCGGCATTGGAAATCGTCCCCTCTTCCACTCCCTTAGTGTCACCATGATGCGTTTAGGTACCGAAACATGGTCACGTTTGATTTTACTTCAATCGGTACTCGGTAGTACGGACAGAACTCGGTCGGTACCTATAAAAGTACCGAATTCAGTACCCATCCCCAAATACAGCTGCTCCATAGTAGCAGATTTTAAATATTAAAAAAAATCTAATATTGAAGCATACATGAAGTATTCTGATGACCAGCCTGACTGCACGTATAATAATGATGTCAGTATTATATATTTTCATATTAGGCTCCATTTATCACGACTAGGGTAATGCAGCAGGATTCAAGCCATTTTTGTTCTTGTGATGATTTATTTTAAACAGAAAAGTGATACATTACGTTTAAAGATGATGCATTATTGTTTTCCTTTTTAGCTTCTACAGAGGAACAGGTAGAAATACAGTAAAAATGCATTACTGTATACAGCTTTCATTGGTTATGATTGTAAAACATCTTAAATCCCAGATATTAATTTTGCTATTTTTTATGCTGATTAACAGTAATTAACATTTACACCTCCTTGAACCGCCACCTTAACGTGGTTTAGGGGTTTGAGTGTTCAAATGATCCTAGAGGCTATGTTGTCTGGGGCTTAAATGCCCCTGGTAGGGTCTCCCATGGCAAACAGGCTCTAGGTGACGGGTCAGACAAAGAGCGGTTCAAGAATCCTTCATGAGGACAAATATATCGAGGCACGTGACGTTGCCCGGTACGGCGGAGCCGGGGTCCCGCCCTGGAGCCAGGCCTGGGGTCGGGACTCGTCGGAGAGCGCCTGGTGGCCGGGTTGCTCCTCGCGGGACCCCGCCGGGCCAAGCCCAAACGAGAGACGCGAGGCCATCCCCCAGTGGGCCCACCACCTGCAGGGGGAACCGTGAGGGACCGGTGCAAAGAGGATTGGGTGGCGGACGAAGGTGGAGACCTCAGCGGCCCGATCCCCAGATGCTTAGGCTGGCTCTAGGGACGTTGAATGTTACCTCACTGGGGGGGAATGAGCCTGAGCTTGTGCAGGAGGTCGAGAGATATCGACTAGAAATAGTCGGGCTCGCCTCCACGCACAGCGTGGGCTCTGGAACCCATCTCCTTGAGAGGGGCTGGAGTCTCTTCTACTGTGGAGTGGCCCACGGGGAGAGGCGGCGGGCGGGGGTGGGTTTGCTTGTTGCCCCCCAGCTCAGCCGTCTTGTGTTGGGGTTTACCCCGGTGGATGAGAGGGTCGCATCCCTGCGCCTTCGGGTTGGGGAGAGGTCTCTGACTGTCGTTTCGGCCTATGGGCCGAGCGGTAGTGCGGCGTACCCGGCCTTCTTGGTGTCCCTGTCGGGGGTGCTGGATAGTGCCCCTCCCAGGGACTCCATTATTCTGCTGGGGGACTTCAACGCCCACGTGGGAAACGACAGTGACACCTGTAGAGGCGTGATCGGGAGGAATGGCCTCCCCGATCTGAATCCGAGTGGTGTTTTGTTATTGGACTTCTGTGTTAGTCACGGATTGTCCATAATGAACACCATGTTCAAGCATAAGGGTGTCCATCAGTGCACTTGGCACCAGGACACCCTAGGCAGGAGGTCAATGATCGACTTTGTTGTCGTATCATCAGACCTTCGGCCACATGTTTTGGACACTCGGGTGAAAGAGGGGGCTGAGCTGTCCACTGATCACCACCTGGTGGTGAGTTGGATCCGCTGGAGGAGGAGAAAGCCGGACAGACTTTGCAGGCCCAAGCGCATAGTGAGGGTCTGCTGGGAACGCCTGGCGGAGCCCCCAGCCAGGGATGTATTCAACTCCCACCTCCGGGAGAGCTTGGACCAGATTCCGGGGGATGTTGGAGACATCGAGTCCGAGTGGACCATGTTCTCCGCATCTATTGTCGATGCTGCTGCCCGTAGCTGCGGCCGTAAGGTCTGCGGTGCCTGTCGCGGCGGCAATCCCAGAACCCGGTGGTGGACACCGGCAGTAAGGGATGCTGTCAAGCTGAAGAAGGAGTCCTATCGGCTGTGGTTGGCTTGTGGGACTCCTGAGGCGGCTGACGGGTACCGTGAGGCCAAGCGTGCTGCGGCCCGGGCTGTGGCAGAGGCAAAAACTCGAGCCTGGGAGGAGTTCGGTGAGGCCATGGAGAAGGACTACCGGTCAGTCTCGAAGCAATTCTGGCAAACCGTCCGGCGCCTCAGGAGGGGGAAGCAGTGCTTCGCCAACACTGTTTATAGTGGGGGTGGGAGGCTGCTGACCTCGAATGGGGACATTATCGGGCGGTGGAAGGAGTACTTCGAGGATCTCCTCAATCCTGCCATCACGCATTCCCTAGTGGAAACAGAGGCTGGGGACTCGGGGTTGGACTCTTTCATCACCCAGGCTGAAGTCACCGAGGTGGTTAAAAAGCTCCGCGGTGGCAAGGCTTCGGGGGTGGATGAGATCCACCCTGAGTACCTCAAATCTCTGGATGTTGTGGGGCTGTCATGGTTGACACGCCTCTTCAACATTGCATGGCGGTCGGGGACAGTGTCTCTGGACTGGCAGACCGGGGTGGTGGTCCCCCTTCATAAGAAGGAGGGTGTGTTCCAACTACAGGGGGATCACACTCCTCAGCCTCCCTGGTAAGGCCTACGCCAAGGTATTGGAGAGGAGAGTCCGGCCGATAGTCGAACCTCGGCTTCAGGAGGAGCAGTGTGGTTTTGGTCCCGGCCGTGGAACACTGGACCAGCTCTATACCCTCTACAGGGTACTCGAGGGCTCATGGGAGTTTGCCCAACCGGTTCACATATGTTTTGTGGACCTGGAGAAAGCATTCGACTGTGTCTCTCGTGATGCCTTGTGGGGGGTGCTCCAGGAGTATGGAATCGGGGGCCCTTTATTAGGGGCCATCCTGTCCCTGTACGAGCGGAGCAGGAGTTTGGTCCGCATTGCCGGCACTAAGTCGGACCTGTTCCTGGTGCATGTTGGACTCCGGCAGGGCTGCCCTTTGTCACCGGTCCTGTTCATAACTTTTATGGACAGGATTTCTAGGCGAAGCCAAGGCCCGGAGGGGGTCTGGTTTGGGGACCAATGGATTTTGTCTCTCCTTTTTGCAGATGCCCCCTCTAGCCAAGACCTACAGCATGCGCTGGGGCGGTTCGCAGCCGAGTGTGAAGCGGCTGGGATGAAGATCAGCTCCTCCAAGTCAGAGGCCATGGTACTCAACCGGAAAAGGGTGGCTTGTCCTCTTCAGGTTCGAGGGGAGTTCCTGCCTCAAGTGGAGGAGTTCAAGTATCTCGGGGTCTTGTTCACGAATGAGCTTCCTCCGTAGGGTGGCCGGGCACTCCCTTAGAGATAGGGTGAGGAGCTCGGCCATTCGGGAGGGGCTCGGAGTAGAGCCGCTGCTCCTCCACATCGAGAGGAGCCAGTTGAGGTGGCTCGGGCATCTATACCGGATGCCTTCTGGACGCCTTCCTCGGGAGGTGTTCCAGGCACGTCCCACCGGGAGAAGGCCCAGGGGACGGCCCAGGACACGCTGGTGGGACTATGTCTCTCGGCTGGCCTGGGAACGCCTTGGGCTCCCCCCGGAGGAGCTGGAGGAGGTGTCTGGGGAGAGGGACGTCTGGGTGTCTCTGCTGAGTCTGCTGCCCCCGTGACCTGGTTCCGGATAAGCGGATGACGACGAGACGAGACGAGACCTAAGATTATTTATATATTGTATTTAAACTCTTCTAACTAAAAATTACACTGGTTATTGCGTGATAAAAGATATGCTGACAAAATATTTACATTGTAAAGTGTGTGTGTTTTTTATATAGAGTGTAGCTCCTATGCCTTTGCTTGCAACTGTGGCCTTGAGTTATCTGTTTTAGGTCCTTAAACAACCTCTCTACACCACAAAAATGAGAGCCAAGAGGTGAAATGGGATTCAACCTAAATCCCTAAAACAGCTGCAGTTGATATAGTGGCTCGGCACTCTGGCAGATGATGTTTAACGGAGTCACACAGAGAGGAAACGTACCCAACAAACTCCAGGAGCAGATAAATATTCAGCTCAGGGGGAATGGTGAACACCGATCGGGGAAAGTTATCTTTCCTTTGCCTCTTCAGCACAACAGGACTTTGAAGTGAAACAGGCACTGCAAAGATCAAACCACACAGTACATACGTGATAAGGTGAAATGCTTCATCCATATAAAATATTATTATACATTCAGAGGAGCTGGACGTCCTTACCTGGTTTTGGCACAGGAAGCCTTCTCTCTTTGTAGAACTTACACATTTGTTCTCTTTCAACTGGTTAAAAAAAAAGAAGCAAAAATGTCACAAAAAACCTTAAATAAAAAAATCTCAACCTCACATTTGGTTTTTGTGTGTTCTCAAACATTCTTACGTTCTTCCAGGAAAGGAACCATTTTATAAACAATGTCCTGAAGCTGTCTGTCCGGCCTGTAAACATAAAGTAATTACAGACATCTTCTGCTTCTGCAATATTTAAACTCATCTATCAATCGGATGGTTGACAGTCAGCTGTATACCAAACGGATTGACAGGGAGTCAGCTGCAGCTGGAGGAAGTAACTCACCTGATGTTGTAAAGAGGTTGCGTCTCGTGCACCACGATGCTGCATGTTGGACATCTGTTGCTGTAGAAGAAATGCTTCACGATGCAGCTTTTGCAAACTTGAAGAAAAATCACAACAGAGCGTTTTTATTTTGTTTCTTTTTTACAAATATCAACCATCTGAGTGACAGTGACAGCAGTTTTAACACAATTTTTACACGGTAAAGTGAAATTAAACACACGCTAAACATTTCATAGGTTTTCTTTATGAAATCCATAAAATGTCAATATTTTCAGGGTTCTTTTTCAACGTAATTCCCTCAGACGTGCTTCTGGAACAGATCCTGACTGATGACAACCCATTCTGTATTATTTGATCACAGCTTGCTAGCCTCTGTCTGAGAATTTACCACATGTTCTTAGCAAGGTTGGGATCTGGAGCGTTTTCTGACCAAAGACCCAAATTCCATTGCTCTGGACATTTCGCTGGTTGGTTTTCTTATCCATCATGCTGGAGAATACACAGATCATCACCAGATGGTTTCTAGTTTAATGGAAGAAGTTCCTCTTGGAAGACGTTTGGACTCCACTCCTTATGGCAGTGTTGTTGGGCAGATATGGGAGCAAGCCCCAAGTATTAAATTAAGATGCTTACAGTGTTAGGAATAACCTTGCTTGCTATTACTTATAAATGAGCTTTTACACACACACACCATGATAACACATAAATGTTAATGTTTTTACTTTTGTTAGGATAGGATAAGAATCTTCACTGACGCACATCATAAGGACAAATGACCTACAGTTTGACAAAAAAGTTTAGTGCATTGGGTTTGATTATGGAACGCTTCGTAACCGGGTTGATTAGACTGCTGCAGACACACTTAGATTCAGGGTTGGACACCTGCTATTACACATTCAATCAGATAGACACCAGAATGGTGACACAGTCTACTGACCAACACTGAGGGAGTGTACATTCCTTGCAGGGAGTACCAGACATAAAAACCATGTGTGACCTTCTTTCGGGGCTGTTTTGTCACTTCAATCACCGAGTGGGTAAAGGACGGGAGCCATTAGCGCTGATCTTTGTAACCATTCCTCTGCCTTCCTTAGAAAAAAGTGTTGATAGTATAGAATAGTTTGAGAGTCATTCCTTTTAAGAGAAAGTGATTGTAAACAGTGGAGACGCTCCTGGGGATGATCCGGAGGAGCTCCGAGGCGTCTGACCAGCAACGGTGCTGTAGCTCGGACAACAGACAGAATTACAGACCCGATTTCTCTAACAACAGAGAATAACTTTGCACCAGTGTTTTGCAGTCCATCATTGTCTTTGGTGCAGAATTTTTTTCAGTCGATCCAAATGCTGCTTGAGCAAGCTCTGCACTGGTGGCAACACATTTCTGCAGCACTCTCCTGAGGGGGAGATAGTCCTGGAGCTTTCTGGGTTCTCTTGGACGTTTTGAAGCAATCTTCTGAGGCTGCACTTCTCACTTTGATGTTCTCGATGATACAGAGAACAGTTCTTTTAACTGCAATATTCTTAGCAGTAGTTTCCTGTACCTAAGTTGTTTTGATGCAAAACAATAAAGGCTACGTGTTTTTCTTTAAAGGTTACACACGGGAAGACATTTGCCTCTCAATATAGCTAATTGCCACTGCAAAAAAACGTCTGGCTACAACCATGTGTATTCTGTAAATGTTTAAGGTACAGGTGCATCTCTGCAAATTAAAATTTTAATGAAAAGTAGTTATTTCAGTAATTCAATTAAAAAGTTAAACTCATATTACATAGATTTATTACACACAGATTTAAAAAATATTTAAGTTTAGACAATTATGGCTTATAGCTAATGAAGAGCCAAAATTCTATTCCTCTGAAAGTTTGAATATTACAAAGACCGATAAAAAGGACTTTCATTACAAAAATGCCAGCCTATTCAAAAGTACGTCTATGTGCTGTACAGTATATGCACTTAATCAGTTGTTGGGGCTCCTTTTGTAGGAATTACTGCATCAATGTGGTGTGGCTGAGGTGTTTAAAAAGCCCAGATTGCTTCAGCGATTTTCTGTGGGGTTTATATCAGGCCAGTTTGCTGGCCAAACAAGCACAGTGATACATGGTCACTGAAGCGGGCAGGTACCAGGTCCTGCTGGAAAATGAAATCAGAATCTCCATAAAGCTTATCAGCAAAGGGAAGCATGAGGTGCTATATTGGCTGTCGATTGTGCTGACTTTGGATGTAATAAAAGACATTGCAGCAACACCAGCAGATGACACAGCTCCCCAATTCATCAATGAATGTGAAGACTTCTCATTGGACCTCAAGCAACTTGGCTTCTGTCTCTCCAACTTTCCTCCACCTCAACTTCCAAATGAAATCCAAAACATGCCGTCATCTGGAAAGAAGACTTTGACCGTGGAGCAACAGTCCAGTTATTTTTTAACGCTGACCTGCTACTTACCTTCCTTCTGGAGGTGTCCTCATAATGTGTAATAATAACATAACATTTCTATGTTAAGAATAATCTTTTATCAGCCTTAGTTGATATTTAAATGTTCCGAGAAACTGAATTTGGGGTTTTCATTAGCTGTAATAGAGGCGTATCCCTCTGTTGTAACTCACATGTGTGCAGGCACTCTGTGATGGTGGTAGCATCAATGAAGAAGCCGCAGCAAAGAGCACAGCGGATGTACGGGTAGAACTGGGTGAGGGGGAGCTTAGGCTGTTGGAGACGTGAAAATAAAAAGGCGGATTTGTTTAAGTCACATGAAGCGACAGCAGGAAATTGTTATAAACTAATTAAACCTGGCTAAGAAAAAAAAAAACATTTTACGCACCTCGTCGTCGGTGTCGCTGCCTGAAACGTTGGTTGTCCCGTCATGACGTCTTCGACCGACTGACATCCTGACCGGCTGCGGACCGCCCTACAACGCTGGCTCCGTCTCTTATACTTTCTACAACAAATAATAAAAAAAACAGTTATCCTTTTCTTTGCGTCCTTTAAAATGTGGTCTGCACACTGAACCTTTTTATTCTTGAACTTTTTTATGTTAACAACACAGCACTGGTTGGCTAACGTTAGCCTCCTCACCGTGAACCACAAAAAAAACAATAACACGCGCCTAATAACGCTTGATTAGATGCTAGTATTACCTATTGTGGCGTAGACGAAGCGTCATTCAATTTATGTTCACGCACACTGATATTTTAACACGTTACAAAAGAAAGTCAACACTATTTAAATACTTTTCTGCATTACTTTCTTTCGTCTAACTGAATTTCCCTCGCGCCTATGGGACAACGTCACTGCTTCCGGACTGGGATTTTCAGAATAAAGTGACCTTAAAAATTCACAGCTAATAACAGTTGATCTAGAGCAGGGATCAGCAACCTTTTCAATTCAAAGTGCCACTTTTGTCAACCCTGCTACAAATAAAATGGGTGTAGAGCCGCAAAGGTAGATAGTTTTTTACGGAGCACGCGAGGGGACATGGGGGATTTTTTTTCTTTTGCGTACACACGCAATACTTTCGCGTTCGCTCGCAATACTTTTGCGTCCCCACGCAATACTTTTGCGTTCGCTCGCAAACCTTTTGCGTTCTCACATAATAGTCTTTGCGTTATCTCGCAATACTTTGTGGGAGACCTGTTTTTGAGGTTTATTTAATTTTATTTGGAAATCGCCCTTAAATAAAAGGATCTTGAATCAGACTTAAAGACAGTTATTATCCACATGCTGTCAAACTGCTGAACTCTGGACAATAATACTGCACGAAACCACATCTGTGACATTTTATTTGCTTTTTACTGCTGCATGATGTGTACTTTTTTTGAACGCCACTTTTGTTTTTATAGTGATTTGAACGGTTCTTATCCTAAGCATTTAATCGCATTGTTGACTGCGTGTTAACCTGCAAATGACAAATAAACCATATCAATGCCATATCAGTGTTGTTTGTTTTGTGAGCAGTTTGTCAAATGTGCTGCTGTTCCAAAATGCACAGCTTCATCAAGGTGATTAACAACTTTTGCGAGAGAACGCAAAAGTATTGCGTGGGGACGCAAAAGAAAAAAAAATCCCCCATGTCCCCTCGCGGGCTCCGTAGGTTTTATACATTTGTACTAAATGTGTTTTTTTTATTTATTTTGAGAACAAATTAAATAAACAGATTTTAGAACAAAATCAAGTATCTAATTTGTACAAAGAAAGTTTGTAGAATGAGGCCAGCTGAGCGATATAAAGATAGGATCTGTGGAGCTAAATTAGGGCCATAAAGTTTGTTTAAAAAATTAATTCAACCCAAAAAAAAACTACAAAAGTTAAAACTGAAGAAAAACCGTTGAAGAATGATAAGCATTGACTGTAAATGTGGGTTTTTTTCTCTCTCTCTCTCCTGTTTTCCTGGGTGATAAAATGACAACCAGCCTTTTTTTATTACCTGTTCACTAGTGCCAGCAGAAGAACAGGAGGCCATGTTGAACAGAGCTGTGTGGTTGGATACACTCGCTGCAGTTCTCCAGCTTTACTTTGAGAGCATAGGAAATGTCCAGCACAGACTGAAAATGGTGCACAAATTTATCAATATAATTTTTCTACTGAGATTTGTATCATGTGTTAACTTAAACAGCTTAGATCGGTGAGGCATGTTATTTTTTTTAATCAAATGAAATAAATCAATAATTTGGCTGCTAGTTTCCATCATCCATCTTTTGGCAACAGCATGCATTTACTTATACTTTTTCCGATAAAGACCATTTTCATACATGCTTCGATATAGTCTAATTTTTATAGAATTTTCAGACCAGCATCACTTCATACAACATTTTCCATCATTTTATGGCTATCAAATGATTTTTTTCACAACAAACCAGTATTTACAGAAGCAACCAATATTGGCATCCCAGGAGCTATGATGCCAGATTATAAAATTTCTGTTTTAATTTAGGCAGACATTTAATTTTTTTCTATGTAAGCATCTCATAAATGCTTACAGATTAGTCACGGGCAGGGTAATGTGTAACATTTTTAATTTATCACAATAAAATTATTCACATAAAGAAAATTAAACACAAATAATGGTTTTAAAATGAAGTTGAAGAAAATAAACGATTATATTGTGTTTTGTTGTTTTATTTGTTTATAAAAGTCAGTTTTTATTTACACAGTACTATACAACAATGTACACACTGATAATTATGTTTAAGGTGCACATCACACCAACAAGACACCAGCTTAAAGACCCTCTTTATCTCTCAGCGATCAACAACAATTCTTCCGACCAGTAAAAGCAATAATGTTGTTGAAGATAATAATTTGTGTTCTGTCCCATTTTTATCAGGTACCACATATAGATTACGATGTTTATCATCACTGACACACTCAAGATTTCATTGAAACCCACCTATGATACAAACAATTTAGCAACCACTTTGAAAAGTCACGTGGGCATAAACATATGGTTTTTTGTAAGGAGCTTACATACAGGAGTTTTGGATGCATCCCTGCTCCAACACACTATTTTATTCACTTGGTGCAATGAATCTGATCTACTGGCAGCAAAGCAGCCTGACCGCCTGATGGTAATGCCCCCATGCATGACAGCTGGAACAATGTTCTTAGGTTTAAAAGGCTTTACTTTGACTCCTCCAAGCAATTTTCTTATCATTGTGGCATCTTAGCTCAGGCTTTTTTCTTGTTTGTATGAAGACAGAAGGCACACAGCCCTCTGGTTAGTTCATAGTTGACACGTTTTGTGAAATTAAAAAACTCT
This sequence comes from Crenichthys baileyi, assembly GCA_036173005.1. Taxonomy (NCBI): domain Eukaryota; kingdom Metazoa; phylum Chordata; class Actinopteri; order Cyprinodontiformes; family Goodeidae; genus Crenichthys; species Crenichthys baileyi. The sequence goes on along the minus strand of JAHHUM010002047.1, from coordinate 396,164 downwards.
TTGTGGATTTTCTTCTTATTTAGGAGAATCTCTGCATCCTTTGTTTCGGTTTTTGCTCCTATAATCCCACTTTGGATGGAGCAGCTCTTCTTTCTAGGAATCTGGCCGAATTTATTAGTTCTCCAAAACTCTGACAACCCAGGCTTCAGACCAGGAAGCAGGGTCGTAGTTTTACATTCCTCTCTGCAGCTTCTGTACTGCTACCCACCCATTACCCTATTAAGACAGTGTCTCGCCCACGGCCAAAACTGAATAGATAAAAAAATAATCTAAAAGGAGGAAATCAGGAAAATCTCATAAAAATTAACACAACTCAGACTAAAAAGAAAAATAAAACAATTAAATGTGGCCTACTGAACATAAGATCTCTCTCTTCAAAGACATTGCTAGTTAGTGACCTGATTTGTGACAATCAGATTGATTTATTTTGCCTCACAGAAACCTGGCTGCAGCAAGAGGATTATGTTACTATAAATGAGTCAACTCCTACTAATTATTTAAATTTTCACATTCCTCGAAATACTGGGCGAGGAGGAGTAGCAACCATCTTTCAGTCCGATTTATTGATTAGTCCCAGACCAATCAATAGCTACAACTCTTTTGAATATTTAACCCTTAGTTTTCCTCATCCAAATTGCAAAGCACTAAAACCACTTCTGTTTGTTGTTTTGTACCGTCCACCAGGCCCTTACTCTCAATTTTTAGATCAGTTTTCAGACCTTTTATCTGATTTAGTGTTAAATACAGATAAAGTTATTATAGTGGGGGATTTTAACATTCATGATGACACTGAAAGTGATAGCCTAAATAAAGCCTTTAATTCTATCTTAGACTCAATTGGCTTTGCTCAAAACATTAACAAACCTACCCACCTTTGTCTTCATTCTCTGGACCTTGTGCTGACATATGGCATTGAGTTTAGAGACATAACAATATTTTCTCATAACCCTGTCCTGTCTAACCATTTCTTAATAACCTTTGAGTTGAATTTAACCGAGTACTCCACAACTGAAAGAAAATGTCATTATAGTAGATCATTATCAGATGATGCTGTAACAACCTTTAAAGAATCTGTTCCACTTTTAATCTCCTCATTATCACAGAAAAACACAGTGGAGGGCAATAATTCTGTTTCTGCCCCTTCACAAATTGATTCTCTTGTTGATAGTGTTACTTCATCATTGCGTGGTGCATTAGACAATGCACCCCCCTTGAAAAAGAAGGTAATTATTCATAGGAGGCAGGCTCCTTGGTTTAATTTAGATCTGGGTACTTTAAAGCACAATGTTAGAAAATTTGAGAGAAAATGGCACTCTACACAACTAGAGGATTCCTACTTAATCTGGAAAAATAGCCTACTGTTGTATAAAAAGACACTTTGCCAAGCCAGAACATCTTATTTCTCATCATTAATAGAAGAGAACAAGAATAATCCTAGGTTTCTCTTTAGTACAGTTGCTAAACTTACACAGAGTCATAGCTCTGTCGAGCCATCCATTCCCTTAGCTCTTAGCAGTTATGACTTTATGAGATTCTTCTTAAATAAAATTGATTCTATTAAAAATAAAATCTTTGACATACTCCCGAAGATGATTACTTCATCCTCAGCAAGTGAGACAACATTCGAAGTAACTGTAGAACCTGATCTGTGTTTGGACTGTTTTGATCCTGTGGAGCTTCCAGAGTTATCAGAAATATTAGTTTCATCCAAACCTTCAACTTGTATGTTAGACCCAATCCCAACCAAATTATTTAAGGAAGTGTTCCCTCTGATTACCAGCCCCATTTTAGATATGATTAATTTATCTTTAGTAAATGGATCAGTACCACAGGCTTTTAAGGTAGCTGTAATTAAACCTTTACTTAAGAAACCTTCGCTTGATCGAGATGACTTGAAAAATTACAGACCTATATCCAATCTTCCATTCTTATCTAAAATTCTTGAGAAAATAGTTGCTAATCAAATTTGTGAGCATTTACACAGCAATGACCTGTTTGAAGAGTTTCAGTCAGGCTTCAGAGCTCATCATAGCACTGAAACAGCTCTGCTGAAAGTCACTAATGATATTCTTATGGCCTCAGATAATGGACTTGTGTCTGTACTGGTTCTGTTAGATCTCAGTGCTGCATTTGATACAGTCGACCATAATATTCTCTTAAAAAGGCTGGAATATGCTGTAGGGATCAGGGGAACAGCGCTAGGCTGGTTTAAATCTTATCTGTCTGACAGATTCCAGTTTGTTCATGTAAATGATAAATCATCTTCAAACTCCAGGGTTAATTGTGGAGTACCACAGGGTTCAGTACTTGGGTCAGTTCTCTTTACTATATATATGCTTCCAATAGGTCAAATCATCAGGCAGCATAGGATAAATTTTCACTGTTATGCTGATGATACTCAGCTTTACTTATCCATAAATCCTGATGAGCCCAACCAGTTAGATAGACTATAAGCATGTCTTGAAGATATAAAAACTTGGATGACTTTAAATTTTTTGCTTCTAAATTCAGACAAGACAGAAGTTGTCATCTTTGGACCGGAGTCTTTAAAAAAGAAACTGCTAGTCAATCACTTAACCTGGATGGCATTAAATTGACCTCCGGTAATAAAGTAAAACACCTTGGTGTTATTTTTGACCAGGACATGTCATTTAAATCCCATATTAAACAGGTTTTTAGGATTTCCTTCTTTCACCTCCGGAACATTCCCAAAATTAGAAATATCCTGTCCAGGATTGATGCTGAAAAACTAGTCCATGCATTTGTTACTTCAAGGCTGGACTATTGTAATTCTTTACTATCAGGATGTCCACAAAATGCAGTTAAAAGCCTTCAGCTAATTCAAAATGCTGCAGCAAGAGTTCTGATGAAAAATTAAAAAGAGAGATCATATTTCTCCTATTTTAGCTTCCCTTCATTGGCTCCCTGTTAAATCCAGAATAGAATTTAAAATTCTCCGCCTCACATATAAAGCCCTTAATGATCTAACTCCATCATACATCAGAGATTGTTCCATATGTCCCTAACAGGGCACTTCGTTCTCAGACTACAGGTTTACTGGTGGTTCCAAGAGTGTCTAGAAGTAGAATGGGAGGCAGATCCTTTAGTTATCAGGCTCCTCTCCTGTGGGACCAGCACCCGGTTTTGGTCTGTGAGGCGGACACCCTGTCTACTTTTAAGGCTAGGCTTAAAACTTTCCTTTTTGATAAAGCTTATAGTTAGAGTGGCTATAGTCCATAGCCTGGCTATGCCAGGCTATGGACACTGGCATAGTCCGGATCCTATGCCAGTGTCACCGCCATGTTGTGAGGAGCATTTTTGTTTAAACAAACGTAATAAGCCGTGACAAAAACCATATGACTTTTTTATGTGTCTGTGACATATTGTCAATGTGCAGATGAAAAGAAACGTACTTTCTTGTCAAATTCGCATACATTTTTTACACATATAAGACATGAAGCAACCAATAAACAACATGTCACAAACTTGCAAAGAGCAAATACCTTATATGTCAATTTTTTGCCACCCGAAGCCTTCAATACATCCTCTGTGCCGTGGGGAAGTCACTTCACGTCTGTGCTGGCACTAAACAGAATGAAATATCTTGCTGAAAACCTGTCTGGTAACTATGGTCTTTTTGACTTTAAGGCACTTAGCATTGGCATGAACCTATCTACTGAGAATGTTGGCATTCTCAGTAATAAAAATTCCCAATGCCTTCAAATTGAGTTCAAAGCCATAGGAACGTCCCTGGCTAGCTTACTGAAATTGTTTAATCCAACATGGCTGCCTTGCACATAATACTGGACTGTAATAACTGCGTCTTTTTTTCGCATCCTCAGCTTTTGTTTCATGAAACCTACGTAGAGAAACTGCAACATTTTGTTTGCACAAAATCCAGGATATTAGAGTGTTACCAATTAGCCTGGTCAGTCAAACAAAAAATTAATTTCCAATTTTCAACCTGAAGTTGGGTATCTCAGGTGTAGCGTCGTTTCCAGCTCTGCTTACTGACTTTCAAGACAACCTGAGCACTTGCTTTAATTTATAAACTCCATGTTGAGCTTTAGTAAAATGTCATTACCACTACCTCATGTGTCTCAATGTCCCCCTCATATGTTTTCCCAGCAATGTTCTTTTAATTACAATGACATTTATTAAAAAAATTTAGCAAGAGCAGGTCTGCATCAGAAAAATATTTACATCTGAATAAATACTAAAACACTGTGTCAGACAGTTCAGCTGAATGGAGAATGCTCATCATTGGTGGATATGACATCTTTATCAGACCTCCGAGAGACTCTGTGGCTGCTCAGGTGTTTGTTGAGGCTCAGACTGGATTCGACAAACTGACTTGTTGCACATTGGACACACACTCCGGATTTCTAACCATTTCAGCAGACATCTGGGGAAAAAAAAGCAGAAGGATGTGAGAAAGCTCCTCTAAAATTACACAAAAGCTTGATCAAAAGCATTGCTTCTACAGCTCTTGCTTCACGACAAACACGGGTCTCAGTTACCATAGATGAGCTCAAGTTCAGACATGCAAGGGCAATGTATTTGAAGAAAATTATGTCATTTGCCATTGTCATTAGGAAAGTCAGCAAGAGCTACTAAACTTTTTGTTGTCTGATTAGTGTACAACAGACTTAGTTAAACAAATTATTCGTATTTGAATTTTCTCACTAAGCATGCAAAACTCTGCTTTGCAAGCTTACAAACATGGTGTGAGTTGTATATTGTCATTAACCATGCTAATCAGCAAGCATTACAATGGAACTCACTTCTTGTGAAAAGCGTGGGAACACGGACATACTCCAAGCTCATCCCTGCTGCGAAACTCTTCCAAACACACTGCACACGTTTGCTGAAAAGACAAAAAAAAGGAATCAGTTCAGCAAACAAAAACAACAACCAAACACCCTGCTAAAGCGGTATGAAAAGCCTAAAACATTCTTCAAAGAGTTTGCTACACTTTTTCTAAACTGATCAGAGTGTTTAGGAGCTAAATTAGTAATCCATCATTTCTTGTTTCCTCGGGGTATGAATATGGAGTGACTCTGAGGCCTATTTCTCTTTCCTACTCTTTAAAATAGGAAAGGCGAGAGAACTTGAACTAAGGTAGATGTGTGTTAATCTTTTTAACTCCATAAACAGCAACAAGACAATAGCTACCTGGCTAAATTTTCCAATATATACATCTAGAGCTATAAGTGAAAAGCTTAGATGTGTAGGGATTGCTAAATGCTACTGTGCTTCTGTCAGATGAGACTCAGATTGAGCTTTTCTGCAACAGAAACTCCAGGTGACTCTGACATAAAACAGAGGATATGTGATGCTGTGAGCCTTTTTCTCTTACCACAGCCATGACTTCATGAAATCTTTGAAATACCAGGACATTACTATGTCTGCATGAATATTTACCTCCAGTATACTAGCACTGGCAGCAAAACCTTACAAAATGAGAGTTCTTTAGAAATGTTTTAAACACACTGGGTTTCACCCTTTTTGATTACAGTTTTTTAAGAATATACATTGTTGTTGTGAAATGACTTTTTTGGCAGTTTCATAACATATAAATCCTAATTTTATTAAATTATGGAGTTTGAAGTTCAGTAATTATTTTTCACAAATTTGACTTTAAATTATCACCCCAAACCCAATCAGGTATTCAACTTACACCAAGAAGACTCAGCTTCTTCCCTGCTCCTTTTAAAACCACCTGTTAATGACAAAGGACAAGTGTATAAATCCGAATAGTTTACCTGACAGAAAAACAACTTAATACAGTATTGTAGGATAGTTGTATATTTAGGCACCAGGCATACAGTAATAATATATTACCTCATTGTAGCCATAGTGCTCTCTTGCACCATGTCTTCTCAGTCTGTCAAGAAACAACAACCAAATAAAACTCAATGTGCTGTTTGAATGGAGGTTTGAGGAGTTGACCACAGCCACACAAAGGACAAGGTCTGCAGGAAAATTGTCTGTTTATTGGTCCCAGTAAAAACAAAATGTCAGAGTAGCAGAGAGAGATGGTTGTGAGTCAGAAGTGAAACATGCAGGAAGCAGGATGGAAGTGGCCAGGAAGCAGGAAAAAGGGGGAAGGACGCATAATGGAAGAAGGCAGGAGACAGGAGACAAGTAGGCAGGATGGAAGGTAATAGGATACAGAGTGGAAGTAGGAAACAAGCAGGATGGAAGGAGATAGGAAGCAGGAGTAAAGTGGGCAGGAAGCAGGATGTTAAGACAATGGATCCCCACCAGAGACTGGAAACCCAAATATAAGAAGAGATTCAATGTCCTTAGCCAATTTAGATATTGTTGAACAGTAATGGCTGGTTCAGAATCTGCCCTCTGCATTTAGGTCAAAAAATACCTACCAGTCTGTCCGTGCAGTGCAAATTAGGTGGTTTCTTATCTCTCTTTACTAAGACAAGTCTTGTCATGCTAAATGACTCAGATGGGGATGCTCCGTACTTCAAGCAGTCCTGGAATTTGTACAATGTCAACTTCATGTAACAACCTGTTCAGGGCTGAAACTGTTTCAGGAGTGGGCTCCTTGTTGAAGAACCCATCAGATTTAGAAAGCGTAAATATATTAGCACTATTTTTATATAATGTAATAATAATTTATTGATGTGCAACAAGTTATATATATATAATATAATATATATATATATATATATATAATATATATATATATATATAAAATATATATTATATATATATATATACCGCTCCTTGAACGCCACCTTAATGTGGTGGAGGGGTTTGAGTGCTCGAATGATCCTTGGGGCTATGTTGTCCGGGGCTTAACCCTCCGGTAGGGTCTACATTGGCAAACAGGCAAAGAGCAATTCAGACGCCTTCATGAGGGCCACTAGAGCGAGGCGGAACCGGGGTCCCTCCCTGGAGACAGGCCTGGGGTCGTGACTTGTTGGCGAGGGTTACTCCTCGCGGGACCCGGCCAGGCCAAGCCCGAACGAGAGACGTGAGACCATCGCCTATGGGCCCACCACTTGCAGGGGGAACCATGAGGGACTGGTGCAAAGATGATCGGGCAGCGGATGAAGGTGGAGACCTTGACAGCCCGATCTCCAGATGCTTAAACTGGCTCTAGGGACGTGAAATGTCACCTCGTGGGGTGGAGAGGAGTCTGAGCTTGTGCGTGAGGTCGAGAGATATTTGCTAGAAATATTCGGGCTCGCTCCTCAAGAGAGGCTGAACTGTCGTTTCAGTCTGCGGGCCGAGCGGTGGTGCAGAGTCCCCGATCTTTGAAGCGTCCCTGTCAAGGGTGCTGGGTAGAGCCCTTCTCGGGGACTCCATCATTCTGCTGGGGGACTTCAACGCCCACGTGGGAAACAACAGCGACACCTGCAGGGTGTGTTTGGGAGGAATGGCCTCCCCGATTTGAACCTAAGTGGTGATTCATTATTGGACTTCTGTGGCAGTCACGGATTGTCCATAATGAATACCATGTTCAAGTATGAGGGTGTTAATCAGTGCACTTGGCACAGGACACCCTAGGAAGGAGGTCGATGATTGAGTTTGGAGTCATGTCTTCGGACCTTTCGGCCGCATGTCTTGGACACTCAGGTGAAGAGAGGGGATGAGCTGTCCACTGATCACCACCTGGTGGTGAGTTGAATCCACTGGAAGAGGAGGAAGCCGGACAGACTTGGCAGGCCCAAGCGTATAGTGAGGATCGGTTGGGATCGTCTGGTGGAGCCCTCAGCTCCTCGGGATGTATTCAACTCCCACCTCTGGGAGAGCTTTGACCAGATTCAGTGGAGGTTAGAGACATAGAGTCTGAGTGGGTTATGTTCTCCACCTCTGCTGTTGATGCAGCCAAAGTAGCTGTGGTTGTAAGGTATTCGGTGTCTGTACAATGGGGGTGGGGAGCTGCTGACCTTGACCGGGGACATTATTGGGCAATGGAAGGAGTAGTTCGAGGATCTCTTCAATCCTGCCGTCACATCTTCCCTGGTGGAAGCAGAGATTGGGGACTCGGAGTTGGACTCTTTCATCACCCAGGGTGAAGTCACTGAGGTGGTTAAAAAGCTCTATGATGGCAAGGCTTCGGTGGTGGATGAGTTCTGCCCTGAGTACTGAGGACTCAAGTCTGTCAATGTTGTGGGTTTGTGGTAGCAGACATGCCTCTTCAACTCTAGACTGGCAGACCGGGTGGTGGTCAACCTTCACAAGAAGGGGGGCCGAAGGGTATGTTCCAACTACATGGGGATCACACTCCTCAGCCTCCCTTGTAAGGCCTATGCTAGGGTATTGGAGAGGAAAGTCTAGCCGATAGTTGAATCTCGGCTTCAAGAGGAACAGTGTGGTTTTCGTCCCGGCCGTAGAACACTGGACCGGCTCTACAGCCTCTACAGGGTGCTCGAGGGTTCATGGGAGTTTGCCCAACCGGTCCACATGTGTTTTGTGGACTTGAAGACGGCATTCGACCATGTCCCTTGTGGTGCCCTGTGGGGGGCACTCGAGGAGTATGGAGCCGGAAGCCCTTTATTAGTGTCTCTGTACAAGCGGAGCAGGAGTTTGGTCCGCATTGCCGGCGCTAAGTCAGACCTGTTTCTGGTGCATGATGGACTCCAGCAGAGCTGCTCTTTGTCACCGGTCCTGTTCATAACTTTTATGGACAGGATTTCTAGGGGCAGCCAAGTGCCAGAGCCAGTCTGGTTTGGGGACCAGTGGATTTCGTCTCTTCATTTTGCAGATGCTGTGGTCCTGCTGGTCCCCTCTAGCCAAAACCTACAACATGCACTGGGGTGGTTCGCAGCTCCTCCAAGTCCAAGGCCATGGTTCTCGACCACGGTCAAAAAAGTGTGGCTTGTCCTCTTCAGGTTTGAGGGGAGATTCTGCCTCAAGTGGAGGAGTTGAAGTATCTCTGGTGAGGGGAGGATGGAGCAGGAGATCAACAGACGGCTCGGTGCCTCCTAGACACCTCCCTTGGGAGGTGTTCCAGGCACATCCCACCGGGAGGAGGCCCAGGGAACGGCCAGGATACGCTGGAGGGACCATGTCTCTCGGCTGGCCTGGGAACGCCTTGGGCTCCCCCCGGAGGAGCTGGAGGAGGTGTCTGGGGAGAGGGAAGAGAGTGAGAGATTCTTCTGCCCCCGCGACCTGGTCCCGGATAAAGACGCATGAAGACGACGGGTACGAAAAGAATTTAATGGATACCAAGAGACGATCAATCTGTTAGCCTCTAAACTGAAATGCAAAGCCTAAACAGGACTGTCTAAAGAAAACTGCCAGTAGTGAAGATTACAAGTTAGGTATAGTTGACACAAAAGACACCAAAATTCAGGCTCTTCTGTCAGTCAGTACCTGAACAAGTAGCAGCAGAAGATGAGGCTAAGCATGAGGATGAAGAGGCCGATGCCCAGGATAATGATGTAGATATTAAGCGGCAGGTTGAAGAAATTTTCAGATGTCATCTTGCAGTAAGGGCCGGAGTCCTGCAGTCCAAAGTCACACAGACACCCTAGAAATGGGACATGTGAGTAAAGATTATATAAATAAATGACATTATTTGCCATTTAGCAGAATGCTTGACATTAATTTGGTTGGACAGCTTTTTTAGGTGTAAGAATTAGCTTCATATTTTAGATGAAATAATTGTTTTTCGAGGATTTGGGAGGAACTAAACGGCAAAGGAGCAATTGCTTTATATTACCCAACCAGCTGTTGGTAAATATATTGGTAATGAAAATGTCAGGTTTGGGATAAAACAGTCGCCCTGACAGAACAGTAGTTGGTGCTGGGGCCCTTCTGTATGGAGTAAATGTGAATTCTCAATCTTTCTACAATAAATTAAAATTAAACATTAACTCTTTGATGTAAGTGTGAATGATTGTGTCTCTTCTGTCTCTCTGTGTTAGTCCTGTGATGGATGGTGTAAGCTCTCATCCTGTCTGTTGATCACTGGAAATCAGAAGAGGAATGCTCTCATTCCCCAAGGTTGAAAAAAGGAAAAAGGGTAAAAACAGGGCACCAGGCTACTAGTTAAGATCATAATGAAAGGAAATCTCACATATATGCAACATAACTTTATATGCACCATTCTGTTGATTTATAATTGATTGCAAAAATATCTGATGAAACACCTTCCTATGAGTATCCCAAATTTCCAAATGTTCCTCCTCCCAATTAGCAGCTTGTTTTACTTTTCTGACAGCTTGAACGCTCTGAAAACTTCCCTCATAAAAAAAAATATTTCTCACCAGCCAGGTTCCAACATCCAGCAGCTTTGCTGGACAGAACCTTGTGATGCATCATTTTTTTCTACTTTAATCATAAATTTCAACTTGGCTAGAGATTTGGACTGTTTGCTGGCCATTTCATTGAGCTGATCTGCCTTGAAGAAAGGTTTGTATGCTCTTTGCTCAACAACCTGAAAAATGACTTCATCATCACCGCACCTACTTTGGATAGATGGAACTCCACCATCAACGTTAAAGAAAATGTGCAGATTTTCGTCAGTCGCTTATCTTCAGGGTATATTGCTTGGAGTTGTTTTTGTTTTTTGTCAGTCAGACTGGAGCAACAGCTCATTTAGGTCTGCAGGTACACTATTTTAACCACAGACTCATTTGCAGCTCATTTGTAGACTTGTGTAGGTATTTGTTTTACAAAATCAAATTTAAGGGTTATTCTGCATGTTTCTGCAATGAGTGATTCCTTATTATTTCCCAAATTTTTCTTCAAAGCCAGAATGTTCAGGAAATTTCAGCTGTTAATATTAGAAACTTTTATGTCATACCTGTGATTTGCTTTTTTGCTGCAATCTAAAAACAACTGACTGAACATCACTCCACAGTAAAAATACCTTATTTTTTATCAGGGGGTAAAGATCTAGAGTTCAGTTTTAGGAGTTGCTTTTAAGTATCTGTGCCCTGAAGCATCTTGTTTTAAATAGTAAGGTAATGGTGCGTACACTCCATGGAAGCTGGAGATTTTTTAACTTGTGTGAACCTTTTTACGGGGGAATCACATATTCACTAAATATTCTGATCTTACTGGAAAAGTGCCACCCCAGGCTGCAAAGCACCATGCATGTCACAGGAATGTCTTCCACCTCCATTTTGGCTTCAGCTTTCAGATATTTTGATTCAGAATTAGCTTTTTTTCTTAGCCTTGGGCAGAGGATTTTCTTCCGCACAACCCCCACCAGCCAAATGCACTGACGCAATGAGCACGTTTGAGGTTAAACAGACTTAACTTATTCTGGAGCTAGTCTCTGGCTCGGAAATCACACTTCAATACGCAAAGGTCACATCAGTGAAGTGTAATACAGAGAGTTGGTAGGGGAATTGTTTGGCAGGAGGTTTAGGTTAAAGAGGAGGCAGCTGTAATCTTAGCACTATGTTAGTAAATCATTGATAGTGGAGGACTAAAAGGTAGGCCACTGTGCAAATGCTGCCTGCGTGGACAGATCTGAACTTCAACGTTGTTAAAGTGAGGTAGTTGATATGATCTAGAAACATAACATCTGTTTCTGTGGAATCTTCCTGCTGATATTTATAGTTCTGTGAATACAAAATGTGGTGTATATGTTTGTGTTGGTTTTGTCACTGCTTCTTGTAAAACTTCAGATGAACCAACTAGTCAGCATTTTACTAGGAAGTGTGCAGTGGGGGTAGGTTGTTCGTTCTCAGCAAATTGTAGCTTCTGTATATATATATATATATATATATATATATATATGTATGTATTTCCATGTCTAAGGTAAAGAAATACACACATAATTGTTTAAAAAAGAAATTTAGCAAAGGCAGTCAAGCATACAGGCAAAAATAGCTGAAAACTGAAGACATTATGCATAACACACTAAAACCTGACATCAATGTAGCATAACTCAGTGGCCAGCCCAGAAAACATGGTAAGATACTGTAAAATCAAACTAGGAAATTGCTTTATTGTAAAGGAAGAAAACACATGGTAAATATTCGTAGTGGTCTAAAATAAAATTATCAGATTTGTTCAATATAGTGCAGTCCCTGTGAAACAATTGCATTTTGGAGGGAAAAGAACAATACTAATGTAGTATTAATGTAGCATACATGTAAAACACTTTTGTCTCATATAGCTTAATATTGAATGGACATTAATTCTAGATTACCAAATATTAAGTCTAATATATCACTGTGTTTGTTGCTACCTTTGAATCTGAGAGGGCAGTTTTGAAACAAAGTAAAAACAAAAGCCCCTTTTCTAGTAGCACATCCTCGGCTCGGCTCGCCTCAACTCAACATGACTTTTATATATATATATCTATATATATATATATAGATATATATATAGATGTATATATATATTCTCAACTTTTTAAAATAAAGTATTGCTAACCTACAATGTAATTTACAATGCATGTGTTTGTGCACTTTATTATTTTTTCATAATGAGAAAACGTTAAAATCTACAACTTTTTTATTTAGCTAATTTTGGAAGGAAAACAGTGATGCTAATGTAGCATCTATTGCAGATACTTTGGTTTCAAAGACCTCTGTGTCAGATTTTTTTCCATTCAGTTTAAAACAATCTAAGCTGGAGCATCATCCAACACTGTGTTGTTTTAGGAACTTGGACTCTGACTGAAATGAGGTTAGTTTTGAAAGAAGAACAAAAATAAAATGTTCTTGATTTATGCCTTTGATGGGCGTACTTCAGGACCAGAAACAGACAAGATGGCAGCATTGAGAAGATAATTCTCCTCTATGGTGTAATATAAAAGCTCTATAACCTAAGACTTTTAAAAAATGTGTTTCAAACTATAAAACCAATGTTAAAAGAGCATCAAGTTAACAGGAAGATACAAACACAACAGAAGTTGTCAACACAATATAAGACTGCCAGTAAACCTTATTAACTTTGAATTTATCCTTAAATAATGAAAACATTTCTGCAGAGCCATTTAACCGCTACTAGACTCTACTAAAGAGAACAAAAAAGAAGAAGCATAAGATTAAACACCTCTAATGGGTGAAGTTTGTTTAATTTGCCTTTTTACTCTCAAATCTTCTAAGCTGGTCCTGCTTATATCGGTTCCCCTTTGTCAAACGTTAATGGGCTGCAGTTTGATCAGTCAGATGGAAAGTAGTTTGTGTGGCACACGTGTTGAACATGCTTGAATATATGGAAAGACTGTGCATCTGGTGGTTTCAAGACACTTACTGTAACACCACTTCATCCAACATGCGAAAGTTTTACTGGCAAACACCCACGAAAAGTTGTGGGTTTCCACTCTCCAGTTTCTCAAAAACTACTGCTTGAACTGGTTCTCTAGGATTGGTGACTAAAACCAGGTTTCCTGTACTCAGGTTTTCTTTGATGAATGACAGTGAAGATGTGTGAAGTGTTAAGTAGCCTGGAGTTAAAACACAAGGACACATCCACTAATTAACCCACTGTTCTTCTGAGCTCCTCCATCTGTATGATGATTTGTCGTCACAAAGTGATCTACTCCCATCGACTGTTCAAGTATCAGCTGCTGAGATCTGAGTAATCCTTTGTTTCTTCACTGTGGATGACAAAGAAACCTGCGTTGAGTCTTGTTTAAGAGAAGAAACGGATACAATTCCACATCTCTTCCAGGTATAAACCTCTGGCTGAGCACATTCACTGTTTTATTGACTTTCCTTTCTTCTTCGTCCTCTGTGTTCTCCTTTTAGATCCTTGTGTCACTCTTCTTATCTCTGGCTTGAATAGCCTGCTGTGGAGAGACAAAGGGAAAGGACATGGATGAATTCCCCAGCAGCTCAGCCTGTTATCTGGGCAGGCAGTGAGAAGCAGGCAGTCCTCTTGGTGCTCCTGTAGAAAGCGGATCCAAGCACCTCCATCTGCCTTCCTGCTCCGTACGCAGAACACAGCGGAGGGTTTGTAACACAGGAAGACAACGGCACTAATCTTAGTTCTGATCCAGGCTGTCACCTCCTCTGTTTCCCTCTCACATTCACTCTCCTCCTTGGTCTCTCTTCTCCACTTCTCATCTGCAGCTCTCAGTAGGTAAACAGATCCCTGCTCATGTGATTCACTGTCTGCATCACAGCTCTGCTTTCACCACCCCCTCCTTCCTTCCTTCTTCCTTCTCTCTCCTGCCTGCCCTCCGTTTACCCCCTCACCCCTCTGGGTTCGTCCCCTCCACCGTTCCCTCCTTCCTTTGCAGCTGCAAGCTATTATTGAAGTAGCTGCAGAGCAGATGGCAGACAAGCAGATGTGGAGCCAGACGTGAGGAGGAACCTGAGCAGTTATTGTCTAAAAGGAGGGCTAAATGATTGGTTTTGACCTATTGGTCAGGGGTAACTCATTGTGGATGACAAAAGCTTTAAGAAACATAGAATTGGGAATTAGCCTCGTGGACATAGGGTTTTACTTGTTATCATGTGAGAGGAAATTAAGTTTGCACAAAACATAAGTCTATTTCCTACAGTTTAATCAGTTTAATGAGGAGCTGATTTACTGGAAGAGAGCTGGAGTTCACTATTTTCGACTATTATATTTCGTATTTGCTCCTGCTTTGTTTTTAGTTGCTCTAATGGACCACATGAACCAAAACGCTCCAGAACTCAGTGTTGCATAACAGAAATGATCTGGTCTTTGTCAGGTTCTGAATATATTTAAATCTAACCTCAAATGTTCAAGAAAGATTATACGCTGTTTTTTGTTATTTAGAAAAACTAAGCCTTGCTGTTTGAGTAGTATTTTAGAGGGAAAGTAGCAGCCAGGTGCTGCTACTCAGTGTGACGTGACCACCTTTATAAAAGCATTAGTTTTGACAGTTTGCTGGTCTGAAGCATACAAGTGTGTATCAACACAATGCCAAGATGTAAAGACATAAGCAATGACCTTAGAGAAGCACCTGTCGCTGTACATCAATCTGGCTAGGATTATAAGGCTGTTTCTAAAAATTTTAAGTTGTTTTTTCTACAGTAGGAAAAAATATTCACAAGTGGAAAACATATAAGACAGCTGCTAATCTTCCCAAGAGTGGACAGCCCAACAAATTCACCCCAGGGGTCACAAGGTGCAGTCTTTAGAGGAACTGCAAGAAACCCTAAGATCTGTCAGACTCTACAGGCCTGGAGTAATCACCCTCCCCAGTATACAACTCAGTTCCATTTAGCTTTGGTCAGATCTCTTCAGTGTTATGCCTGAATTCTTGCCAGTTAGTGGGCGCCTTACTCAACAGTCACCTGCATCACACGGCAAAAAGTGATGACGAGGCAGTGTGGGAAGTGTTTTCCTACGAAATGGAAGGCAAATAGATTGTCAAAGGGCACAATATCAGGTATGACCAACTGGTTTTACTACGTAATTAATCACTGACGATGTAAAAATAATGAAATATATACTATTTAGTGTAATTTTTATATCTGCACTGAAACAAAGTTGTCAGGTTTATCTCGGTCACAATTACAGTCCTGCCTCTGCTGATGCACCATTGGAAATGATGGGAAAACTATGCCTATATTCTTGCCAGGGAACAATAGTGTGCATCCATGATCATTCCCATGTTCTCTTCTTGGTTTAGAATCGTGTCCCCCCTGGACTCTGCTATCAAAAGGTTTTAGCGCCACTGGTACTTTTTTTGTTTTTTCTCCAGTATGTCTCCCTGCTTGCTGCTTGTTTCCTTTTCCTCAATGTATTTGGGTCCTCACCAGATTATCTAAACATAATAGAACGTATAATAGAACAAAATATGACCCATTTGGAAGGGTTGAAAGAGAAAGCCTTTACAGTCTAAACAAAACAAGGCAGCTTGACTTGCATGTTTACAAAGTTTCAACTGAATGAACCACAATACATCTGGAATAATGTCCTTTGGATAGATGAGACCAAGGTAGAGATGTTTGATTATAATGCATTTCATCTTTGGAGAAAACCAAACACAACTTATTAGCTCAAACCTCTCAGACCAACTGTCACGCATAGTGGTGGAGGGTTGATGACTTGGGCTTGTTTTGTACCACCAGATAAACTGTGCCAGATTTTACCAATGATTCTCAGTTGCACCAGTCTGCTGTAGTTCGGGACAGTTTACATGGCTAGTTTCACCTTGGACATCTTACCTAAATCTGGACCCAATTCAGCTGTATGAACTAATTAATTATAGGTCAATCTGCAAATACATGTCGACAAGAGCTACTGCAGAAGAGAGGAGATGGGGTTTACTTCTTATTTCTTCTCTTCTTACAGCTTTGTTGCCATTTGGCAAACAAGGTATTGGTGCATTAGTGCCACTAATGGGTATGTTTGTTTTGGGTTAACTGGTGCCCTAGCTGGAATTTGGATGAGAGTTTGACATGTTCACCTGGTTTTAGTTGGTTTGACAGATCATTCAGTCTGCGATACCTAACCAGACAAAGGTAGCGAGTGCATGATCCAAGTCTCTTAGTTGTCATACTCATGCAACGCTGAAAAGTAGACTGGCCCCAAGTGGCTCCACAGTGATTTTAGAGACTGACAAAGTCAGACAGAAAACAATTACTCAGACTTACTGCTGCTAAAGGTGGTCCCACAAGATGATGAGTCAAGATTGTGTTTAGTTTGTTCGCTTGTCTGCACTGACAGACATGCTTGTAAATACAATTATTTTTACATATCTCACTTCATTGGGGATTTCAACTAAAAATGAGGTCAGGTGCTAGCTAAAACAAATGAAATATAAAATTTGATTTTGGACAATTTAAAAAAAACAAAGAATTGCAGCAGTGCACGGTTTTGAACTGGAAAAGGACCTGATGAATTACAATTCATAAAAATCTCCTACAATAGGTTGTTAAATGACTTGTTTGAAATCAGTGATGTTCCTCTAGTTCCACCTTTAGGGTGTGCATTTATCAAACAGTAACGGATTACATTTACAGCCTACATGAAACACAAGCTAAGTTGGTTAAAGCTCAGACTAGACTAATCACATAGTTAATGTTCACCTTATGACGATTCATAAGGGTTCCTGTGAATTACACTACATGACTGTACAGTAGCCTCAAATATTTCTAATTAGTAATATCATCAGTGAGGCAGTCATTCTGAATCATTTCTGGAAGGGATTGCAACTGGTACATATGCAAACTAAAACCACTAAATGTTTACCCGAAGTCTTCACTAAACTGTAATTACATTAAACACTAATCTTATGTATATAGTTGGCTTTTCCAAGTGTGTTTTAAGGGATATGAACTGTATCAGCTTCACTTTTGACTAAAACAACACTACCCCATTCTTTACAATAAGATCAACAGACAGATGCAGCATTCTCATCACTTATTATGTGCAGAATGGAGTACAGAAAAGGCTCATATGGGCAATTTTAGTAGGCTGGGGGTTTCCTGTGTAACAGAGGCAACAACAATGCACAGCAGAGAAATTTAGAGGGACCAGTTAACATAACAGCTTTTGGACTGTGGGAGGGAGTTGGAGAACCCTGAGAGAACCAAAGCCTGCACAGGGCCAACATGCAAACTACATGCACAAAGACCCCAGGCCAGGATTTGAACCCAGGACCTTCTTGCTACAAGGCAACAGTGCTAACAACTGTGCCACAGTGCACCCAAATATGGACCAAGAAACTGTAATATGCATTTACCATTAAATTATTAATTTGTGAGGCATTCGTTTGGTTGTGATTGCATGCATGGATGCAGACGTGTGTGGTTGTACCAGGTCGATGTCGGGTGTTGGTGGGCACAGCTGTTTTTTGTCAGCTTAAAAAGGGGTTCCAAGACTTTCTGGAAGGAAAAACTGCAAAAACTCAGTAGGTCTCTCTTTAGAATGAGAGAAAAACTTTCATATTGATCACTTAGTAAAAATAATCTCCATCTAGAAGTTAGTTTTCTTTTACTTGTCTGCATAGTAACAACTTGCTTGTAAACAAAATCTACAGCCATGGCCAAAGGCTTTTGGCCAAAAATGTGTTTTAGTTTGTTTAGTCCCAATCCATTGTGCTGAGTGATAATATGCACATTAACTTATTACAAGAGCTGCGTTAGTCTAAAAATGTTTATTGTGCATGTGATAAGGTGAAAGTTTGGAAGAGTGACGATCAATCTGACCAGCAGGCGGATTGCTATGAAAGAGGAAAGGAAGTGCGTGAATTCACTGTCTTCTAAAACAAATTTTCCGGATCATCAAGAATTTCAAGATGAGATGATCAGATGCAGAGAAGGGACTTTCTGAGAACATCTGAGAGTTTTAAGCAAGCTGCAAGATATCTCCTCTGGAGAAAGACACATCATAGTCTAGTTGCCAAAAGTTCAGGCCTTCATTTGCACACATTTGAATTGAAGACTTTAGGACAATGGTGTTGAGATAAGAATGGCAGCAAAGTCTAAGAAAAACATCAGGGTACAACTGAAATTCTGCAAGAAGTAGAAGGATGGACAGGAGAAAACTGGTGCAAAGTTTTCTGATGAATCCTACTCATGATTGTTTTGGAGATATGCAGAAGAAAAGAAAAGAGCTACCATGACTCGTGTCTGGTGCCAACAGTGAAGCATCCTGACGCTATCCATGAGCAGGGTCCTCATCCAATGGAATGGGCTTCCTCCCATGTCTGCCAAAGGACACTTCCATTAATAAAGACTGGGATCTAAACCGCCTCCAAGAGCAATGTCTTCCACCCAGCACTAAATCTGCACCCAACACTAAATCTGAGAGGAAAGGCCAAGTTTTTATGATTTGCAGTATCGATTTATTTTGTTCATATAAATATGTTTTTAATCCCTCATTGTGTTTTTGCTACCAGGATCATAAAAAGCATTAAAGCATTTTAAAAACACAGCCACAAAATGTTGCGGAGGCTAAAAAAGCCTATTCTTAAACATCAAATCAGCTCATTTTTGCTAAATAATTTGTGAAAACACTAACTTCTGGCTGTTTTGAAAATCATTAGGAGGATCAGGATATTTATTTTTATTTTATCAGATCTAATTTTCAGCAACATACTATAATAAACTCCAACAATTCAGTGTTTTGGGTTTCCACATCAAGAGCGTTAGTGGCCCCCATCTGGCCACTGCTTACTAAGCTTTCTGGAGGCGCCGCTGCAATCCAGGGACAATCCTTTAATGATCTGTGTATTTTCCAGCATGGAGGAGCCCTGTGCCACAAGGAGAAAATAAAAGTGACAGAAACCAACACATTGTGATCAACTCCAAACTTTAATAGGACAAGAAGGAGTCACCAGGAGTCAGGATATGGTCCAGAAGTTGATATCTAGCAAGTCAAAGTGAATTAAACTATGAAGACCGCTGGAAATACTATACCCCATGATAAAATTTGTGTACTTGAGATTAAAAGGCTCTGAAATGTGTGAAAATGTCTGAAACTATTATGAAATATATCACAGGAAAGACATTTAATGTTAAAAAAACATTTTGTCATTGCCAAAACATGTAGACCATGCCTGTACAAACAAAACCTCATATAAGGCTTAAACTTTATTTTTTGCATTGTTACAGTGTAGTATTTCATTGGGATTTTATGTGAAGACCAGGATGGAGAAGCACAGGATTATGAGGTGGAAGGGAAACAATATATTACAAAAAAAAAAGCTTTTTGTATTCAAACATCCTTCAATGTTGTCGAAAAACTATTCTCTGCACTTCGAGCTGCGAATCTTCGGAGCTAGAGGCTGAAATAGGTCAGAACGGATGGAGAGAGTCTATGAACAGAAATTTTGGAGTCTTGGCACAGATTATAAATTGGTTATAGGGCTAGACTTTGACTAGGCCATTCTAACTCACAAATATGCTTTGGTCTAAACATTCCATTGTAGCTGCGGCTATAAGTTTAGGGTCGTCGTTCTGTTGGAAGATGAACCTTCACGCCTGACTCAAGTCTTTTTCAGCCTCTAATGGTTTACATCTTTCCATCAGTTCTGACCAGCTTCTTTCTCCCTGCTGAAGTAAAGCATCTCCAAAGCTTGATTTTGCCACCACCATGTTTCATGCTGGCGTATTGGTGTATTCAGGGTAATATCCAGGATCACTTTTCCTCCACACACAGTATTTTGCATCTAGGCCAAAAGGTTCATAAGGCATACCTCTTGGTTTTTCTCCATAAAAGCCAGATTCATGGATTTCAGAAATATTACTGTTCTTGTCAACAATTTTTTTCTACCTGAGCTGTGGTTCTCTACAGCTCCTCAAGAGTTACTGTGGTCTTCTTGTTTACCTCTGTGATTAATGCTGTCCTTGTCCGACCTGTCGGTTAAGTTGGACAGCCATGTCTTGGCAGATATGTGGTCGTGTCACACTGCTTCCGTCCTCAGATAATGGACTGAACAGAGCTCTGTGAGATGTTCAGAGTTTGGGATATTATTTTATAACCTAACCCTGAATTTAACGTTTCCACAACGCTCTCCCTGACCTGTCTGCTGTGTTCCTTGATCTTTGTGATGTTGTTTGTTCACTAATGTTCTCTAACAAATCTCTGAGATCTTCACATAAAAGCTACTGAAACTAAATTACAAACAGGTGAACTTTTGTACTGGAAGCAGTTGGTTGCACTAGAATATATGTAGGGTTATCAGAGGTCTAAATGTAAATGCATGCCACACGTTTTAGATTTGTACTCCGAAAAAAATTAAGAAAATCATGAATCCTTTCCTTTCCACCTCACAATTAGGCGTTACTTTGTGTTAGTCGGTCACATAAAATCCAATAAAATGCACCGAACTCTGTGGTTATAATGTAAACTCCAACTGGTATGAAATGTTTCAACTTAAAAGCACCATCTTCTGTAATGTACGACATATATTGCTTTAGTGTACCGGTGTTATGGATTAACGTCTTTTCATGTTAAATGGTTACCAATTTACCGTTAGCGTCGGTGGTTGCTTAGCTACCGAGGATGTTGCTGACCTGAAGGCCCCATTAGCTGCCCTCGTTGATGCCGTTATCTCAATGTAGCAATAAAATATAAGCAAACTGGCCATTTGACTGTTATATTATGGGTTAAAGGTGTTTTTCACAGGAGTTATAGACGTTAGTCTTGTTTCACAGCAGCTGTTGGGAGCTGGACAGATGGAGGAGCACCCACCGTGCCTTATAAACACTGAAAAGTTACTTATCTGATCAGACTTTGTATTCTCGCTTAACAGGGGCATAAAAGAATAATAAAAACAGACAACATTAAATCAGATAAACTATGAGAAACTGCAGGGCTCGAACCCACGGCTCCTCTGGGAAAAGAAACAATAGATCGATGGTTAAACCATACGGCCAGCAATACACGGTCATCTCTACCACCTCACCTGTTCACACTGTCAACAGGTTCACGCTGTCAACAGATGAACCTGTTGACAGCGTGAACCTGTTGACAGTGTGAACCTGTTGACAGTGTGAACAGACAATAGGACAGTGTCCTACTGTCTGCGTTGTTAAAATCCTTTTAATAACGTGGTTTTAACTGACTTTCGTCGCTTTGTTGTTATGTTCTGATCTCTAACCTTGAACTTTTCGGACCACCTAAGCTGCTAGTATTCGATTTTCACAACAGCTGTTATGTTTTTATTCATCCTGCTCCCTGGACAAATCTATGGAATGTTTCACAATCACTCCACTGAGTCTGAAAAGGCTGGATGAAAGCTTATTTGTAAATGGGGCTGCAACGAACGATAATTTTGTCAATAAATTAATCTGTCGACCATATTTTCTAATATTCGTTTAATAATCAATCAGTCTGACAGAGAGAGGTATCCCAATCCTTGTGGTTTTTAGTATAACAATGACCATTAGTGGGACCCTTTGTGGGGTGCCTTGAGATGACATTGTTGTAAATAAGCGCCGTTTAACTAAATAATCTGAACTGAAACTTTCTGTGTAGTTATGTTGCTATAGGCTTAGGCTGCTGGAGGACATAATGACCACTTTCACTCTCTTCTCTACATTCTCACACTACTCTCCAATTTTGCATTATTTGCTGTTATTTCAGCTTTTAACTTTGTTCTCTCTCTTTTCTCTTCCTACAAGCTACACCTGGCCTGACTCTGTGTCTACCTGTGACACCTTTCTGGAGAGGGGCATCGTCCAAGCTTCTGCTGGCAACAACTTAATGCTCACCCTCTACCGATGATCCACATGGCCCTGTCTTTCAGTGTTTAACCCTTTCTCTCTCCTAGACATGGCAATTGACTGAGCTTTTGCTGTGACTAACTCTATGTGCTCTCTTTCAGACTCTAACCTTGAAAACTGGCTCAGAGTTTATCTGTTCTTTCTTTCTAGGTGAAGCGACTGAAGGAGCTACATCCATTAACATTTACTTTTCCTTCCCATAGAAAGGACTCCTGGATCAGTGCTTCTTTGTTCTCTTTGTGTCTCTGCTCTGTTCTCTCTAATCCCCAGTCGGTCGTGGCAGATGGCCGCTCACACTGAGCCTGGTTCTGCTGGAGGTTTCTTCCTGTTAAAAGGGAGTTTTTCCTCTCCACTGTCGCTACATGCATGCTCAGTATGAGGGATTGCTGCAAAGTCAACGCCAGCGACTGTCCACTGTCTCTACATGCTCATCCAGGAGGAGTGAATGCTGCAAGTCACTGACTGGATGCAATCTGCTGGGTTTCCTTAGACATATAAACTTTTTATACAATTTGAATAAATAACTAACCCTGACTGCACTGTTCAATGATTAGGACTAATTGGAATGTATGTACCTGACTTATGTGAAGTGCCTTGAGACAACATGTGTTGTGAATTGGCGCTATATAAATAAAACTGAATTGAATTGAATTAATCGGATAGCAAAAGGTGCTTAAAATTTTATTTTTTACAGGGTTTGTACCAAGTGAAGCTAAAACTATGCCACTTGAGTTCTGGATAGAGCTTATTTACAGACAAATGCAAAATATATAAACTGCATATTTGTTCAATTGTTGCCTAATTATTGCGCTGAGTGGGTTGTTCTTTCAGCAAAAGGCATGTTTTGGACTCTGTATACTCCAGTTAATGAGTATTCGATTACTAAATTAGTTGGTGATTATTTCAATAATCAACTAATCACGATTAATCCAATTACTGTTTCAGCACTATTTGTAAATAAAAGAACTGATCGTTTGAATGCAAAGAATGGGGAAAGCACTCAGATAAGGCTCTGTATCAAGTGTTAAAATTATGCATGTGCTGTTTCAAGTTAAAGATTTGAATCTTGGAAATCATCAAACAGATTGATGCTGCAAACATCAAGATAAAAGCGATATAACATTGCGTGGCCTTCACATCAAGTGCTTCTTGATGCTGGATACACAAAGTAATTACAAATATATAAAGAAACCGTTTCAGTCTTTTTAATGTAAGGTCATTCTGCAAGACAGACACATTATTTCCCACTGTCCTACTGTAGCTATGTGTCAAAGTTGATCTGATGACCTAAGGTTGACAGGATGTGTGCATGTGAGGTGGTAGGGTCCCTCCAGCTCCCAGCAGCGGCCTTTGATCTGAAACAACACAAACGTCACTTACTCCTATAAGAAACATTTTTGACCCACAATATTACCGTCAAATGTCAAGTCTGCTTATACTTTATTGATATGTTGAGATTACGGCATCGACGAGGACAACTAAGCGGTGTCCTTCGGCTCAGCAACATCCGAGGTAAGCAACTACCAACGCTAACGGAAGTTGGCAACTAGTTGCCACAAAAACAAGTTAATCCGTAACACCTGTCAATAGACTTTTTTTTTTCCTTCTTCTGTTGTATTCCAGCAGAGGGCGCCTTATGATCATAAAACAGTTGCATTAGTTTTAAGCTCTTTGATTGCAGAAGATGGCGCTATTTATTCTTTTTCAGCACATACCTGCGAATAAAAAGGTGTATTTACAATCTCCTCCCCCCTCTGAATCCACTCTATCAAGTACAACCAATAGAGCTGAGCGCTTTGCTTCAAAATATCCCGTATGGCTGTATTGCTCAGTAACAACCCCTTACACTTTGAGCCAGTTAGTTTGTTTTTCTTTTTCCTGCCGCATACCAAGGAGACCATTCAGGCAACAGGACAAGAGCAGTATGAGCCAGCACATTTTTTTTGGCGATTACATCATGGAGGTCAGCCACGCAGTGTGATGCAATGAGAATATATGTAAATGGGCTACTGAGTCCCAACCAGAAAGAACAAGATTTAACCAGCCTGCGCCTGACTTGAAGTCACTTACTTCCAAACTTCACGCATGTTTGATGATAAATTCCAGCAGTGCACTGAGGGGAAGGCCCATCTGTGTGAAGTAGAAGAGAAAAGGGGGTGAAAACTTCTATTATAACATTGACTTTTACTGCAGATCAATATAATCATGTCATAAGGGCACAAAAGTAAAAAATGCATTTTCTATATTTCCCTCGGTTAAATAGACTTTTTTTACCAGTTGCAAATTTTCAGGTTCAACCAGTCTGCTTCTTTTTTGCATAACCAATGACAGTCAAAATCAATTGGAGCGTACAGCTGTGGGTTTGAAGTACATGTAAATTATAAACAACAACAGTTACTGAAGCAGAAGCATTCTTCAGACCTGTATGAAAACACCTTATCTTGCTTACAGTACTCAAAAGGACTTTAGACAACTTTTGTCACCTAGACTGATATTTCCTGACTGATTGCAGAGTGCTGTATGTGAGCATATCAATGGGAGGTTGAGTGGAAGAAAAAACGTTGGTAGGAAAAGGTGCACAAGGAGCAGGAATAACTGCAGCCTTGAGACGATTGTGAAGCAAGGTGTGGACTGTGGTTAGAATAATTCATGCAAAAGTAGCTCCGACTAAGTATTGACTACATATACTGTACAGTAGGCTGACATTTCTGTAATAAATTGTATTTTTAATTGGTCACATGTAATACTCTTTTATTTTGAAAAACTGTATTTTGGGCTTTTATTAGGGGTAACCCATAATTATTAAAATTATCAAAAATAAATGCTTGAAATATATCATTATGTTTGTGATATGATTCACTTTTTGAACTGAATTATGGAAATAAATTCGCTTTTCTGTGACGTTCTCATTTACTGAGATAAACATGTATCATCAAGTCAACCCAATAATATCCAATGATACAAACAGATTCAAATTTGACTACATTCACATTCTAATTAGATCCTAGTTACGATACAATGAAGAGCAGCAACCGACCAAGCAAAAAACAAAAGATCAAGGAGTACTTTTTATATTAAAGAAAAACTGAGTGCACAAAGCGCTTTTAGGGCGGCAGTAGCTCTGCTAATGGCTTCATCTAGAAGGGAAACAAAACTAAACAGATAAGCTCTGAGCCAGAACTACAATCTATGGTGTTGAAAACAGAGTACACATAGTCAGTTGCAGCAGTAGCTCCTTCAATGTCTCTGTCCAGGAAAGATAATAGGCTTTGAAATCTTGTTTATTAATAACAAAGGCTCTGAGATATATAGGCCAACTGTCTGGGATGGGGTGGGTGATTGAGACTGATCCAAGGACACCCTCACATCAACGATGTTGGGAAACGACAGGTGAAACAACAAAATCCAAATATTGCTAAGAAGGTGTGAATGAGCCTTTCACTTTTCTTTGGAAGCATTAGTTGAATTTTAAGATGCACTTTCTTGAAGCGGTGAAAATTTGCACTTTGGAAAGCACTAACTCTCTTCAAAAGGAGACAATGGAAAGAAACGACTATAACAAACATTTGAAGCTTTAAAAGTAGAATAAAGACAGTCTAAAACTCAGTTTTTAGAGTTACCTCCACTCTAGACTAATCCAGTGTCAAATTTAACATTACTGGATTCCAAGTAGACTTTGAATTAGAAGATTTTGATCCTCGCTGGAAGTAGAGCTAGGCAATAAGGACAAAATGATTTGCACAATATTATTTTTTTCTGTATTGAACGGTTTAAAATAATTATTTCAATGTGGATTCAAACTAAAAGTCTAGTTTCTATGATATTATCTGTTTCAATACAGAACTGAAACTTGAAATAACGAATAAAACATTAATAATCACTAATGGAGTACGAGTACGACGAGTACGAGTACGAGTACTAAACAATATGTTGACATAAAAATTAGCGATTTGCAGTTCTGTTTAAAAGTGGAAATATGTTTGAGTATACCTATAAAATAATGCGGTTTAATATGTATAATGAGGTTAGTCCACATGCACTGTCTGTCATATTCAATTCTTAAAGCATACTTTTATCGATGGTATTGACATTTCCTGTTTCTCGATATATCATTGAATGTTTTTTGTATTGCCTGGTTCTAGCTGGAAGTGTAGCTTTAATAAACGAACCAGGTTGCATTTGTTAAAATTGAACAATATTGTGGTAAAAAAGGTGTAATTTCAGCCCTACCCTACATTAAATATTCTGTAGGACTGTAAAGCACTGACTGACTTTGTTTCCACATCCATGAAGTCAATAACTGCAATTACAACTGAACTACAAATTGCCTCAAAGAACAGTAAAACACTGTTGGATCATAATTATTATATTATGAGGGATGCCATTTTGATTGCAGGGCACAACAGACATATATCAATAAAGCACGTACATGGACTTTACATCAACAGAAATGCAATAACTAAGTGGACATACAAGTGTATCTCAAACAGGAATAAAACTGAAAAGTTAATTTATTTCAGTAATTCCATTCATGAGAAAAATCATACAGTTTATAGATTCAACACACACAGAAATATATATTTCAAGCATTTATTGCTGTTCATTTTGATGATTATGGCGTACAGCTAATGCATTCTGTTTCTTAGAAAAATTGTATATCTCATAATTTTACATAGAACAATAAAAATTGACTTTTAATACAGAGATATCAGCCTACTTCAAAGTATGTCCATGTACGGTACAGTATATGCACTCAGCACTTAATCTGGGCTCTTTTTGCAGGAATAACTGCATTAATGCTATTTGTACTTTTAGCAGTGGTGGCAAGTCCTGCTGAAAAACATAATCAGTATCTCCATAAAGTCTGTCTGCAGATGGAAGCATGCAGAGCTCTAAAATTTCCAGCTAGACCCCTGTGCTGACTTTGGAGTTGATAAAACACAGTGGACCAACAGGAGGGGGTAACAAGGCTCCCCAGATCCATATTGGACCTCGAGCGATTGGATTCTGGACCTCCCTACTGCTCTTGAAAACTGATTTATAAATGAAATGAAAAATGTACCTTTATTGGAAAAGAGGACTTTGAACCACTGAGCAACAGTTCAGTCCTTAGCCCAGTTAAGACACTCATGATGTTTTCTCTGGTTCACAAGTGTCTTGACACAAGGAATACAACAGTTTTAGCCTATGTCCTTCATATGTTTGTGCGATGCCTCTTGAAGCACTGACGCTAGCCACAGTCCACATCTTATGAATCTTCCCTGAACACTTGAATGGACTTTGTGTCACAATTTTCTCAAGGCAGCAGTTATATCTGTTTCTTGTGCACCCTTTTCTATCACAGTTTTTTTCTTTCACTGAACTTTCCATTAATATGCTTACATACAGCACTGTGTGAACAGCCAGAATATTATACCTTTTATACTTCTACCCTCCTTCTGGAGAGTGTGAATAATCGGCAAAAAATTTCTGTGAACAATAGTCCATGGAACTGAAATCATCATCTCTTTAAAGCTCATCAACAGAATGTGACAGTTGTTGTCTATGTTGTTGATACTTCTGAGTGTGGTGGCTCATTAAGTACAGACTCCAATCACAGTTAACACCTTGTAAATCTTCCTAAAACTCTGCATTCCCCATTACTAGTGGTCCTATGTCTTTCCAGATTTTTTCCCTCCACTCAACTTTCCATCAATATTCTTGAATATAGCACTCTGTGAACAGTCAGATGCCTTAGCAATGAAATTTTGTGGCTTACCCTCCTTCTGGAGAGTGTCAGAGATTGTCTGATGATCAACTGTCAAGTCAGTAGTGTTTGTAATCATCCTGTAGACCACAACAAAACATTTTTGTATTGAAACATCCTTTTTAATTTTTCTGTAGTTTTCAGATTTTCGAAAAAACTGAATTTCGCGATTTCACATACTGTAAGCCATAATTATCAGTTAACAAAAACAAATGATTTAAATATAAGTGTAATACATCTATATGATTTTTTTTAATCTCTAGAACTGAATTATTTCAATAACCTAACTGCTTTGCTTTGTTTCTTATAGATGTTAGTCCATTGTTATGTCCTTGTCAAAAGACTTGTGATTAAGTGTAAGACTACATCTCGTTTCTTAGTTTGGGTTGGGGTTGACAAATTTCATGCATATATATTGCATAGATTTGGATAAGGAAAAAGTGCAAATCATGAAAAAATAAGCGCTGACATTGTTGCTGGGTAAATGGCATTATGAAAAAAAATCCTTTTCGAGTGACTTTATTGGGTTGTGTACTCTCTCCTCTACACACGAAATCCCAGTATTTTTCCATCAAGAACCGTGCGGCACCACGTGACCACAGCGCAGGAGGAAGAAAAAAAACACGCCGTCATGTTTGCATCCTCTCTGTGCATTAAAAGCTCCATATTTGCAAGAAAATACACACCGTGTTGCTACACGCCCTGCCTGTGAAGCTATTGACACTAACATATTTTCAGTCTCCTCGATATCTGCAGGGCTGTCACTCACTCAAGGGGAGCCCAAATCTCCTTGAGGTCGCTTTCTAACCCCGGTGCCGTTCATGATCGCGTAACCACTCCCACTCGTGGCTGGTGGAAAATTACCAGCTTACAAGCAACAGGCAAATGAGTGGCGCTTGCGGTTCATCATATCTTTCTGCCCCTCTAGTGTTACCAAAATGTGCTGCCATTGAATGGTATGTCCCCTATAAAAGTAGAAGAACATTCACTGAGGGGGTTATTATCGTAAAGTGGCTTTGTTTTGTTCATAGAGTAAAACCTGTGAGGGTTGTAATGCATTTCGTTAACTTAATATTGACATAAATAATTTAAAATACCATTTAAAGGGTAAGATGTTGAGTTAGATGCGCTGAATCGTGAATAAGTCCACTCTGCATGGGAGTCTGCCCTCTTTTTCTCTCCGGGCGGAGAAGTCGCGTGGGCGCTTGAGCGAATTGAAATGGACTGACAGCTCATTCAGCCAATGGGGCACCAGAAAGGCAGTCTTCGTCATGGTTTCAGCCAATCAACGCGCGTGTTGGGCGGACCCTCGGTCCAAACTTTTACGCGGCGCCATCGGCTGAAAACTAAACCGAGATGGAATCTCCCAGTCTGAACCGGTTTCAACCGGTTGTGAGTTAGTTGCTAGAGAGAGGAGAGAGGCGCAGGCACCACAACCTTTATACCGCCCTGGTGGAAAATCACAAGAGTAACGAATGAATAAGTGAATAACGGTTTTACTTTTATTTTTTCGTAAAATGTATCGGAAAAGAAGCTTGCTCGGTTTTCCGTAACTCTAGTTTTGGGAATCTAACATTCTTACCAGCTAGGCATCATTCGCTGCTGGAGCTGGAGCTAGTCAACGCTGAAACAGCGCAATAATAGGAAATCTTTTCCAATTAACAGTGGAGTGTTTCACTGTTAACCTTGTAGCTTCTTTTGGCAAACGCCGCTCTTTTGAGTCAGAGCCTTGGACTTTTAGGTAGGTAACCAGGGTTAACTGCAAACCTGCTGTGTTTTTTAGTATTATAATGCATTTATATGTAGGGATGCATATATACGCTATTTAAAAATCACATATATTGTCACTGTGTTTTTGAAAACAAGTTAATTCGGACGGCCCTACCAGCATCAGTAGGATAACCAAAAAGCCATTGACTGACCGCTAGCTAGCGTTCGCTACTGTATTAGTTTAAGCTAATTTTAGCAGTCAGAAAGAAAGTGCTGGAACTTTTTCTTAGGCGGGAATTGTGACAAAATATGCGACACTGCAGATGAATAAGTAACCATGTGCTTTCTGGTTAAACCCTTGCCTCTCCCACTGAGTGTAGCAGCATCCCTCCTATGCGTGATCTGAGCGGATGTTAAGATTGTTGCTAGGTGCTCATCCGTAACGTCTGCTATCCGTATCCAAGCGTACTGTAAAGAGTCGTAGCAATATTGTACACTAACCTTATAGTGGCGATGATACAACTATATAGTAACGTTTTTGCATGGGCGTCCTTAGTCCCTGGCATCCTTGGTGGGAGTGGTTGTAGTGAGCATTGAAAGGACCACATGTGACCAGTTCGTGTAACACGCTAACGACTAGCTGCAAATGGAGCGTCATTTGCAGGGTAATTGTAGCAGCGTGTGCGCGTTGTTTACACCCCTCTTTGTAGAGATGTTGGAAATAACTTCTAACTGAGCTCTGTGTTTAAAGGAGTGTATATTTCCAGCCATGCTTGCTTGTGATTTGCGTTGTAGTCTGTTTTGGGGAGTGAAGTCCATTAGATGCAGATGTAAACAATATGACGTCGCTTTGCATATCGGGCACGTGGCTCGTTAAATCCTTAAAATGTGTGACTTTAGTCCCTGTTGTATTAAAGAGAGCTTGTTCCATCAGGAGACTGCGCAAACCGTCTGCTCGTATTGGAGGAAACTATAAAATGTTTTGTTCACAGACGCTAATGTCATTGACTTTTGGTCTTCTATGGTTTACTCACCTTTACTAATCAATTTTTAAGAGATTAATGTAGCAGCCAAAACGTCTCATATTACCTGTTTCACTTACATCTGAAATAGTTTAGTTGCTGTATAGTCTAGCAAGACCCAGAATGAGGGTTTGCTTAATTGACTACCTTACCAAAAGGTAGATAAATTAAATGACTGTCTATTGCCTTAAGTCTGTTTTAAAAATCTGGGAGTCTTATTTTTCTGTCTATTGCTTACTCTCTAGGCGTTGTCAGACATATGACGCCATGAGTTTAACTTCTCTAAATTCTCCCTGGTGGGTCTAAATTATGTTTGTGACAAAGTCAGCTGTTTGGACTCATTTCCAGACTCTCAGTCCACATGACTTGCCCACTGAGTGTGCTCTGTGCATTCATGACACCTTCCTGTGCTGTCCTTGTTACAGAACTCTATGCCAGCAGTTATGACAATGTTAGCAGACCATGCAGCACAACAGCTGCTGGACTTCAACCAGAAATTGGATATCAACCTGCTGGATAATGTTGTGAACTGCCTATACCACGGCGTGGGACCTCAGGTACGTTGGTGGCTTCTCATGCCATTCATTAACCCAAACCAGACCCAGAATAATCGACATTCTAGTCCCTCTTCTCATATTCGGCTTTTAAAATAAACCGGAATTATTGTTTTGTTAGTATGAACCCTAAAGTGCCCTCTGTTTTTGCATTACAGCAAAGAATGGCGCAGGAAGTGTTGACACACTTAAAAGAGCATCCAGATGCATGGACAAGAGTGGACACCATCCTGGAGTTTTCTCAAAACATGAACACCAAAGTAAGCAAGCCATAATTCAGAAAGTGCAGTTTGAAATGCATTTAATTTTGCTTTGAGGAAGATGTCTATTTGAGCAAAACACACATCACAAGATCTTTATCATGTATTGACAAATTATTATAACGTTTTTTTTTCTATTAGGAAGTTCGGCTCTATATACACATGGCATATTTAGTACTGCACAATTTACTTGACTGCAAAAATGGACCGGAACCACCCAGACAAGCATTTAGTTGCAAGCACATTAAAGCCAGCAACCATTCTCCCATATGCAAATCTGGCACAGTTGTGCTCTAATTTCTTCTACACTTGTTGTGAAGCATATTTGCTATTTTTCGTGTTCTCTCAATTCATACATAGAAGAAAACAAACCTCATCATATAAAGTTATCGCATGCTTTGTAGAGCGATGAGTGAAAATTAAAATGTCTGATTGCAACTTTGAAAGGATTCAAGTGCAGCTTCCTCAAAGTAATTTGAACATATGCATTATTTTAATGTCTGACGTTTTCTTTTGTTGCTGTAAGATTGCTTTTAATACTTGACAATAAGTCACTGATGTCTGAGTTGACATGTCAATAGTACTTTTCTAGGTTTAAATTTGTAATTTGCCAAATGAGTAGGTGCAATAGAGGAAGAGAGGAAGCCAAAGGTAAACACCTCTCAGATTTTCTTGATGTGTTCATATAAATAGTGCTTAGCTGCAAAGCACTTCAAACATTTGGCTTTTGGTCTGCAATTAAAGTAATTCTGATTATATAAAAATGTAATACATTCAGGTTGTGACTTTTTGATATTAATCACAATGTTCCATTATGTTTATGGCTTGTAATAGGAAGAAAAAGGGTGTGTCATCCCGTGCATCTTGACACGGCTAGGCTTTGGCGGCAGGCCTCCAAAAGGTCTACCCTTTTTTAAATTACTTTTGACTGAATTCTGTTCATCCATTTTTTTCCTGCATCTGTTTCACTGGACAGAGGGCGAGTGCAGGCTGCAGTCAGTAGGATCCATTTTACTGAGACAATTTAAATGATTTAATTTCAGCTGTAGGGATCACGGCTCTGTTCCTGACTACAGTCTCTTCTTTACTTCTCATCTTTCCTTTTATTCTTTCTTCTTTTTACCTCAGTTCAAATGGACAGGGCCCTTATAATTGCAATTGTTACAAAGGATTTGGCAGTTTCTCTTCTTTCCTCCTGTGCTGGTTTTTGCACTTTGGGAGTTAAAGGTGAAAAATGCATCAATTCATGTGTTCTGCCATCCAGTTGACACCTGTGTTGCACTATCACAATGCCTGTAAGGAGATTTCACCTTTAATCTCTCGGCATCTATTGTCTGTAGCACTTTAGTAATCCTGCTTCAATAACACCCTATTCTACAAGTCATTCCCTCATCTTTTCCTCTCAAATCCATGTTCTCTTGAACTGATGATCCCTACCGTTGAAACAGTCAACTGAAGAAACAATAGTATCTCTGAAGAAATGTTTTATTTGCTTTTTCATAAAACTTAACCTGTGGTTGGTCTCGCTGTTCCTTATGACGCACCAGATAAAGAGAGATAGTTTGGGATATATGGTAAAAACTTTAACCATTAAACATGTTTTAGTTTAAAAGAGGCCTGATCTTGGATTGGGTATCAAAAACCTGGTACTGTTTGGAGATGGATTCCTAATTAGGATCTTTATGCTATGAGTTAGATTTGGGATTATTATTTGATTGAATAAAAGTGATTCAACTGTTAAAGCCTGATGTAAACTAGGTGTTGTGGTACTTTTCTCTGGAAGAGTTTAGAGGTCCTTTTGTTTTATCATTTACAATTGTGTATACATTCAGCCTTTCTAATTGATTCTGGGGACAGTTGCATTTCTTATGCAACAGTGACTGTTTTTTCACAATGTATAAAGCTACGGCTGAGTAATAATGGTTAAATATATAAAGGTTTTAGATTCTATAGAGGTTAATGGGAGTGAAATGCTGTCACTATGTAGAGGAATCAATTTAATCATGCCCATATACATTTAATTAAAATGAGTGTGGGTTATGTGCTGATATCATTGCATTGGCAACAGAATTTCTCCAATTTCTGGTTTTTGTCACGTCCGTCAGCTGATGTGTTGTACTCATGACAGAGACTGCAGTCAGGTCAAATGTTTTTACATTTAGTTCATTTTTTTCTGCACTTGTATTAATCTAATATGCATGCTTTTTCTTCCTTTAAAAAAATGGCAGTCACAGATTTATAAGATGTAAATATTTTTGCTAAATATTGCAGACAGGCCTCCACTGTGTGGCGTAACACCAGTTTTTATGTGTTGATTCTAAACTAGTTGTGTGTTTTACTGCGTCAGTGTGTGGGGTTGGGTGTTTTCCTTTCTGATACCATGAAGCCTTCCTCAGATCATACCTATGATCTGTTTCTATTATGACTACATGTAATGTAAGGAATTTCTAATAGATGCTTTACATTACCTTAGATTGAAAACACAAAAACATTTTTTCCATTGCTGTGGCTTCAATAGATAAAGAAATAATTAAATGGATAAGGAATCAATCAAAAAATGTATCGTATTACAGTAAGGTTACCAGTATACACTTTAAAATGTCAGTTTTGTTATACCTTGAACTACCAGCATATTGCCCATGTGGGATTAAATGAAGCAAGCCACCGTGGTGATGACCATAGCTGAAGGTTTTGCACATGGAAAGCAGTTGGTGGATTGTCAGACTGTCACAAATATCCTGTCACGCTCTTTGGATTGACCCATAGTCATAATAAGAGAAAAATCTAATGCTTTATTCAATTCTGCTGATCTCCCACCCAGTGGGGTGCACTAGGGGGGGTTTGTGGACCTCCAAGTACAGCCTATTTCCCTTTTCCACTGGCTCTTTTTAGCCAGTGTGGTTCTACTCTACACTTTGTCTCACTCTACTTGGCACAGAACCTGTTGTGTTTCCATTGACCTGCTGATGGCTGAAGCCCCGCCTCCAGCCATCAGTGTAGCGCGCTATGCCGCTAATAACGTTTCTGCGTGACGTTGTCACATTAAAGTAATCTGCGTGAATAAATAAACAAATAATAAAAATGTAAACAAAACTTCAAATAATGTTTGTTTCATTGTTAATTCAAGAATGTCTTATTTAGTTTTTTTTTCCATGTATAAAGCGATCCACTGGGATAATTGTCTGGACCACAGCCCAGCCAGAACTTTAAACTAGGCTGAAGGGTTCTGATGTCAGGGGGGTGTGGCAGGAGAAGTGGAGAGGAGAAACGCTGCTGTCTGGACTGGCAATGCTACAAAGTTTGCCTGAGGAAGCTACAATTTCACGCTTTGAGGAAGCCTTTGTCTCAGCCACGGCAATAATGAAGACTAGGACTTTAAAGCGCAAAACCACGGAGTGGGGTGGAGCCAGGCTAAATGGAGTCACTGGAAAAGGGGCAGTAGATTTTTGTGACTGTTGGCTGTGCATGCTGGTGGGGACAATAATAGTCCCAACCACAGAGTGGCAGCAGACAAAACAAAGCAAAGGGTCAGATTGCAAGCAGAAGAAAAGCAAAAACCTGGGAATAATTGGGTGTCCCGACAGGACACCAGGAACTGTCCAACAGGACAGCAACCCCAAAGATACATCAAGACTGGTTTTGGGATGGATGAAGCAACAGTAAGATTCTGGAATGGTACCAACCTTAGCCCTATTGAAAATGTATCGACCACGCTTAAAATGTTAGGAAACCAACGACATTAAACGAACCTTACTAATTCATTAAAAGAAGAGGGGACAGTTATCCTGCCAGAAATATGCCAGAAGCTCATAGATGGCCTCAGAAAGCACTGATGTTGTACAGATGGATAATTTGTATCTTGTGTACATGGCAGAAAATCCACAAATTCTGTCAAAAATCATATAATCATGCCCCCAGTGTTTTCATCTGATGCCTAATGTATAGATTCTTAAACGTGCATTCAAACAAAGGGATAGTTTATCTCTATTGGTTAATTTTAAAATGTGTAATACTGATAACAGTGACAAATATTTTTGGAGGGGTCATTTCATCACTCTATCCTGCATGCAATTATAATCCAGCTATGGTTTCATTTTCTAAGCCATTAATATCTTATTACATCTATTATAAATTTGAGTTTAACAAGTCTATTTTTTAAAGACATCTGTGTTACTTTTCTAAAAATCAGTATTGAGATGATGTGCTTTGAATGTGTCGGATTATTTATAACAAGTTCTTGATGCCCAACCTGAGATGGCCTTTGCAGCCTTTTAACACAAACATTAACCTCACTTTGAGCAGTCAGAGCACTGCTTGATTGATAGGTTGGAAAATTTCCTTTGCTGCCTTTTGCTAACTGGTGCGATGCTGGAAGAAACAGCAGGACATCTGCAGTGTTCCAACTTAATGCTGTATGTAGAGAGTTTCATAGGTAAACTGCAAAGGCGCGAAATCTGCATGAAATAAAACAATTTTACTATCAAATTTAGAAACACAGGCCACAATAAATAGTTTTTGGTTTGTATTATGGTGACTCAGTTCTTGTTGACAAGTCTTATTAAAGCTTTGTTCTAATGCCGCTCTCTCATTGCATTTTGCAGTACTATGCTCTTCAGATACTGGAAACAGTTATCAAAACAAGATGGAAGATTCTGCCCCGAAATCAATGTGAAGGTAAGCGTTTATGTTGTGGTGGATGTAACAGTACTTTCTTTGGCTTGGTGTTAGTGTGGGTTTAAATGTTGTGACGTGTGGTTGCCATGTTGAAAAGTATCCCCATCCTAAGCATGCTGGACTGTTTTCTTCACTGGCTTGCACTCACTTTTTGGGCTAGCTAGGAGAGAAAACAACTAAAACACTCCAGCATTTTTATTCTTATTGTTCTTTTATCAGTTTAATTTGTTGGCATCTTTTAAAGAAGTACACATATACTAACACTATTTAAGTTACAGTAAATAAAAATGGTAAACTCCTTGCTTGCAGTTTTTGTCACCTTCCCTTTCTAGAGATTTAGTTGGAATATGCTCCTGCTTGTAGAGCAACAGTCTGATGGTTTTGAACAGCTGCTTTGCCCTCTTCGTGTCATAGGGAGTGAGGATTGGTTAGTTGCAGTTAAAGCTGCCAAATATAGAAAATTTCTGGTCAAGAAATCTCAAAATTTACTGGTAGCTTTGCCTTAATGTGTAGCTGAGGTAGATTTGTTCTGGGGACTTTTTAAAGATAAAGAACATCGGATGATACCATGTCTGTGCATTGTATTGGTACAGTAATTATATATGCTAATTAATACCGAGATTTTAATTTTTGCCTAATTGCCCATCAGTTTGCTTTGTAAGCACCCACGACTTTAAGCACATTGAGATTTGTAAGAGCTTTGAAGACGACATGACTGATAATTGCCCTCGATTTTATTGTTTGAACCAAAAGTAATGGAAATGAAACAAAACCTGGTAATCAATGTCAAATCAATTGATTCTGCCTCCCTCAATTCTTCTATAATTTTACTAAAAAAATCATTTTTCCCATTGACCTAAGACTTACCTGCTTCTGACCGTAGATGCCTGAATTTTGTTCAAGTGGCAAACCCAGAGCAGGGCGACCGGCAAGTATGTCTTTTCCCCCTTGTGTCAGAGTATTGCCTCGTTTTGGGCTCCTCTCACCACACCCCAGCACATCATTTCCACAGTCGAGAAGCCGCTGAAACTAGTGTTTCCTTCCTTTTTGTTTTAACATGCTCTGCTCACATTAATAGTCTTGACTGTGAAAAAACCCAAAGGAAATGTAACTTCCACTGAACTGACCAAAAAGTTTTGCCCTGTAGCAGTTCAGTGGTAGTTGCACTCCACATTTGAGGTTTACAATTGGCTTTGCAACAATATGAAAGTGGAGGGCCACACCTTTTCTACTCTACAAATGTGGGATAAGTTGGGTAGTTAAGCTAGTTTGATGCCAGCCGATTGTTTAAGGGTTATTGTGTAATTTGCTTCAGGCTGCTCGCCATGTCAGGATATGTTGACATAAATGTTTTTGTAGGTAATGCTAACATTCTTCTTCTGATGCCTCTGTGTATTCGCCAGGTATTAAAAAGTATGTTGTTGGGCTCATTATTAAGACTTCATCGGATGCTTCAAGTGTAGAGGTAAGAAAACTCTAAAAGAAAATCTTTAAACAATGTTTACATGCGTTTACAATGTACTTCAGAACTTAGTGCAACGAGGCGATTTGTCAAGGAAATGACCTCTATTTTAAAGTGAAACCATCGATCTTTACCTAAAGGATGCACAGCAGACAGGTCGGGGATAAAGTGCAGAGGTTTAAAGGAGATTTAGATGATAAAACAGTACCCAACACTTTAAACATCTCGTGAAGCTCAGTTCATTATCTATATATGGAAAGAGAGTGGCACTACTGCAAACCTACCAAGACATGGCCATCCACCTGAACTGAGAGGCCAGGCAAGAAGAGCATTCATCAGGGAAGCAGCCAATAGGCCCATGGTAACTCTGAAGGAGCAGATTCTCTTACGTGAACCACATTTTCAGAGTGGCAAGAAGAAAGCTATTGTTGAAGTCCTGTTTAACATTTGCCACAAGCTGCAGAGGACATAGCAGACATGTAGGGCGAGGTACTCTGTTCAGAACAGACCAAAATTGAACCGTTTGCCTCACATCCAAAGAACAGAATGTGGTGGAGACAGTGAAGGTAGTCATAGCTGATGGAGCTAAAAACACAGCGGTCCTGGAAGAAAACCTGTTAGAAGAGACTGGAGCGAAGGTCCACCTTCCAGCATGACGCCAATCCTAAGCATACAGTCAGAGCTATAATAGGATGGTTTAGATCACAACATGTTAATGTGTTCCAGTGGCATAGTTCAAGTCCAGACCTATGCTCTCAATCCAGTCTGACTGAGCTTGAGCTATTTTGCAAAGGAAAATGAGCCGAATGTTTGTTTCTAGATGCGCAAAGCCGTTATAGACAAAGTATTGATTCAGGGGTCCGAATATAAATTTTTTAGTTTTATTGGTAAAACATCTTGAAAACCCCAAAGCCTTTCATATTCTTTCTGTTGTTCTGTCACATAAAATCCCAATAATATACGTTGTATGTTTGTGGTAGAATAGTGTTCCATGTTCAGATGTTTTGATTGTTCTTGTGTTAAAAAACAGAGCAAAGCCTTTTCTGCTCTTCTTTCCAGAGACCATTGTGAGAATTTTAAATCCAAATATAGAAAAATAGAAACCTATAATGGTCGCCTAGTTTAACTGAAACTGTAACTTGAAAGATTTTTCAGAAGTGAGTTTAAAATAGCGCTGAAACAATCTGATTAGTTTTATTAATTAATAATTAATCAACAAATTTTGTAATCAAATAATCGCTAACTGGAGTATATAGACCCTAAAACATGCCATTAGCTGAAAAACAACCCACTCAAGAGCAGCAATTAGGCTAAAGTTGTACAAATGCTTTACATTTTGCATTTAAGATGGAAAACCTTGTTTGTCTGCAAATATACTCCTCAAGTGGCATAGTTGTAGCTTCACCTGGTTCAAATCTTCTGCTATATCATTTTTAATCAGTTAATTGAAAAAATAGTGAAATAATTAATCTATTAGCAAAATAATCGTTAGTAGCAACCCGACTTTCAAATGAATCTGATGCTGTTTTGTTACTACTTAAATGTCATGAAGCCCACACATGCACCTTTTTAACAAGAGGTTGGCAAAGGTCAGGACTCTGGTATACTTTAAAAGACACAATAATTATAGCATGCTAGTGACACCAGCCTGGAAGCTGTTTGTATTACATTTCCTGAAAAGCAAGAAAGAAAACAAGTTTTCAGTCTTGTGTCAGCCCTAAGTTACCATCAGGTACTCAATAGACTTTTTGCTTCAAGTTTTAGGTTTGGGCGAATCTTAATGATTCTTCATCGTCTTATTATTATCTGTGTTATTGTTTTGTCTGTCTTGTTCACTTACCTGGGTTGTTTTTAATGTGGTTGTATGAATAAAGTTAGATTGATTAATAAATCAACACATTAGTGAGTGAATTTGACTTGTTTTCAGTTTTAGGCATACTGTTTATACAGTGTAACCAAAGGAAGACCAATATGGCTCACTTCTCTGAAGGTTTTAATGTTCTGATTAATTAGGTTCATGATTTCTATTAAATTCTATAAACGTTTTAACCTTTTTTTAGCAAATGACTCTTGCACCAGCTTTGTCCAGTTCTTTCAGGAAAATACGAAACATCTGTTTAATTGCATTCTTTGTTCAGATTAACACCCTCATATACAGTTTTCTTGTTTTAAAAGAGTAATAATGTCCTTCATTTCCTTCTGTTGTAGAAAGAGAAAGTGTACATTGGAAAGCTGAACATGATCCTAGTTCAGGTAAGTTACAGCAACCATGTTAATTAAATCCTCATACAGGATCTACACTATATTAAGTTCCATTTATTTCACCTAAAACTTTATTTGCTTTATACCTATATTTACCAACTGAAACTGCAGTACATTTAAATTGATGTTGGCTCTACGGAAACAAAGCGTCTCCATAACTGCGGTTGTACCAGCAGTTAGAAAACCTAAAACTGTAATGTTTTTCTTACCACACTGCTGCATGGAAGTGGTAAATAATTTCTTAATTTCCAAAGCAACAAGTTGTCTTTTCTAGAGCATTATTTAATGTGTAAATGTTGCTGTTACATTCAGCTTATGGGAGGATGCTTTATTCTGGGTTCAAAGGAGTGAGAGAAGAAGAGATGTTTTCAACATTTCTAAGAAAAAGCTAAATTACATTTGGTTTTAGAAAATCTGTTATCAGTGTAGAGTCTGGAATTCCTCCAGAAGAGAATATATAAAATATTAGGGAAACCTGACATTGTATAATCATTGAATAGTGGGAACCATGTCCAGTTAGTGGTATAGATATGTAAATATGACGAACTCTGTTTGACCTTAGCAAACGTTATTTAACCGACTGTTTTCAGGCACTGATTTTGATTGGTCTAACAAAATGTGGCTCTGTGTTCACAGATCCTAAAGCAGGAGTGGCCCAAACACTGGCCCACCTTCATCAGTGACATTGTAGGTGCAAGCCGCACCAGTGAGAGCCTCTGTCAGAACAACATGATTATTCTAAAGCTGCTCAGCGAGGAAGTCTTTGACTTTTCCAGCGGACAGATGACCCAGGTCAAGGCAAAGCACCTGAAAGACAGGTGAGAATCAGAGATGTTGATGCTATTGCTTGGTAAACTATCTGCAGCAGTTCAGTTTTTATGTGTGGGTGTTGCTGCAGTTATCTCACTGCTTTGGTTGAAGAATGCAAACATAATAATTTAGTAATCCGTCCTGCACTGAATGGCCATTTTTTACATTCAGCAGAGGTGACTATTACCTCTGTGAGTTCTCTGCTGTACAAGACTAAGTAAAACAGCGATTAAACAGCTTGAATTACCCTTTAACACAGTATTACTGTTACAGAAGTTTGTGTTCTTCTTACATTTTGAATATTCCCTATCGTGCCTTGAACTCTTCCAGCAGGCTGCTAACATTTCAGATCGTTTGTTTTTCAATGAAAAATCTTAGAAAACCTCTACCTTTCTAAATTTACCCATAACATTCATGACAACAAGCTGTCTTGTTTCCCCTCTATAAACTTAAAATCTGACCAAAGAAGGACATGCTGAGCAAGCAGCAGGGAGACTGTCCCTCCTGCAGGAGGTTAATGTGAGACGATTGTTCCCTAAAAAGCGAATTATGCAACAGTCAAAACCGTATCTGCAGAAAAAACATCAGGAGTGTGGAGCTTGGATAAAAGATCAACCAAATATCTGGTCTTAAATAAAATGAACGTCTGTCACGTCAGAGGGCAAAACTGATGCTGGATTGAATTGGTCCAGCTGAGGTAGGAAGGCTCCATCATGAATCACTGCCGAAGAGGCTACAGGGTTCCAACAAAATATTCTCAGCATGCATCGTTAACCTGACCTGTTTATAAAACATTACAGTTAAACTTGGGATACACTTATTATAAAAACCCTGTGAAGGTAGCCTATCCGAAACTATTCTTGCGGTTTAATTAAATAAGATCCCTCCTTCACAGATGTTGACGTTAGAAAATGGCCTATGTGTTTCATATTTGCAGCACTTAAACTGCCTGAATACATGCATCATTTTCTTTGATACCAAACATGAATTAAAGGCCGAGGTCTTTTTGGCTGACTGTGTCTCAGTGGGTAGGGTAGTCTTGCAATCAAAAGGTTGTGGGTTCGATTCCAGCTTCTTCCTGTGACATGTTGATCTGCCTCTGGGCAGGTCAACGTTGCCTACTGATCTTTGTATGAATGTGAGTGGAAGTAAAGTGCTTTGAGTGGTAAGTAAATAAATTCAGTCCATTTAATACGTTGTTTTTTTCCTTCCAGCATGTGCAATGAATTCTCCCAGATATTCCAGCTTTGCCAGTTTGTCATGGTATGATATTCACCACCTTGTTGTCGATATCTATGGGTTCTTATTTATAATCCTTTACATATGTGTTTGGTATAAACATGTTTTTGTCCTTGTTTGCTCTTTAGGAAAATTCCCAGAATGCCCCTTTGGTCCACGCTACCCTGGAGACACTCCTGCGTTTCCTCAACTGGATCCCGCTGGGATACATCTTTGAAACCAAACTAATCAGCACATTGGTGTATAAGGTTTGGATTATTAGTAACACTCCGTGCAATACTTTTGTTTTTCCTTTTTAAAAGAAACCCAGTTGGTTGGTTAAATAACTGAAATCCTGCCTTGACTCTCCTCAGTTCCTGAACGTTCCCATGTTCCGCAACGTGACGTTAAAGTGCCTAACGGAGATAGCTGGAGTGAGTGTGAGCCAGTATGAGGAGCAGTTTGTTACCCTCTTCACTCTGACCATGTGTCAGCTCAAACAGGTGAGTTGAACTAAGCGATTCGGACATTGCCCTCCTTCTCATAACCTGAGTGGAGTTTTAACGTTAGCCGTCTCTGTTAAGATGCTGCCTCTGAACACCAACATTCGGCTGGCCTACGCCAACGGAAAAGATGATGAGCAGAACTTCATCCAGAACCTCAGTCTGTTTCTGTGCACCTTCCTTAAAGAGCACGGGCAGCTCATTGAAAAGCGGCTCAACCTCAGAGAGACATTAATGGAGGTGGGAGAAAATTCTCTGTTAACGACATTTTTGTTTTCAGTCTTTCTTGTTGCACTGGGAAAAAAGTGAAACATATCGAAATAAAGATGATGCAATATCTGTATCTTGTTCAGGCGCTCCACTACATGCTCCTGGTGTCAGAGGTCGAAGAGACTGAGATCTTTAAAATTTGTCTGGAGTATTGGAACCACCTGGCTGCTGAACTTTACAGAGAGAGCCCCTTCTCCACATCCACGTCCCCTCTGCTCTCTGGCAACCAGCACTTTGACGTGCCACCTCGCAGACAGCTCTACCTCCCTGTTCTCTCCAAGGTACCAACAGTAACAATAACGGTGACATTTTAG
Source organism: Crenichthys baileyi (assembly GCA_036173005.1). Lineage (NCBI taxonomy): Eukaryota > Metazoa > Chordata > Actinopteri > Cyprinodontiformes > Goodeidae > Crenichthys > Crenichthys baileyi. The sequence goes on along the minus strand of JAHHUM010002047.1, from coordinate 353,265 downwards.
GTCAGATAGTTGAACATCAACCAAGCTAAAATGTGTGATCAAAGAGCAAAGCTAAAACCATGCAAATAGTTTAAATGAACTCTGCTAATTGTGCCAAGAAGATTGGTCAAATAAACAGAATTATGGTAAAACCTAGTTGATGACTACAAGAAACTTTCTACACAACTTGCTAAAATATTTGAGTCTGTATATCTGATTTTGGCCCTGTGTGGTTTTGGGGGGAAAAACACAATAAATACAAACTCGTGCAGCTGATTCTTGTATTTAAAATCACTATAGCTGTTTTTTGCATTGGCATTTCATCCTGATAAGAGAAGGATTTAAATATATTATCAAAAGCCTCAAAATAAAAGGAGATTTATGGCCATGATGTCTATATGTAACAGTCTGAGGACTGACCATATAATCCAACTGGTTTACTGCTGTGAGATCATACAAAATGAGAAAGTTGGAGTGTTTTGAGATGTTGACAGCGGTGGATTTGCATGCTTATTGTTTTATTAATGAATGGTGACATGGAGCAGAAGATAAGCAGGGGGGGCTAAGCTGTTTTTACTTTTTGGATCCTGCAGTGTCTCAGCTCACAGTCATGCTAGAATCAGTTGGCATTGTTGTAAGACATGTGGCTACTAAACTGCTGCCAAAAGAGTCACTACTTACGCTGTTACTCATAAATCAGCAGCTACTAAAGAAGTCTAAATATTTTTCCCTCTGGTAAGTCATTATATTTCATAGATGTGTGATATGTGAATATAATTTTACATCTGATCTATATATATATATATGGATATATTTGTGGGGTGAAAGAGGGAGAAGCTTGTCTATCCTGACAGATGTTTTTATATCTCGTGGCAGGTGCGACTCCTGATGGTTAGTCGAATGGCCAAGCCAGAGGAGGTCCTGGTGGTGGAGAATGATCAGGGGGAGGTTGTCCGGGAGTTCATGAAGGACACAGATTCCATCAACCTCTACAAGAACATGAGGGAAACCCTTGGTATGAGTTAATAACTAGGGCATCTGGAGTTCACATTCTCTACAGAAATCCTTATGGCGGGATTTACTATTACTCTGTATTCAGGTCTCGCAAATCAAATCAGTATTATTATTATTATTATTATTATTATTATTATTATTATTATTATGGTTGTAGGACGACTCATTTTTATATTCTGGGATTTTTTTTTGACAGTCTACTCTATCTGGCCCAGTCTGCAGGGCCCAACTTACTCTATATGGCCCAGTCTACATGACCCAGTCTACTCTATATGGCCCAGTCTACATGACCCAGTCTACTCTATATGGCCCAGTCTACATGACCCACTCTACTTTACAGGGCCCAGTCTACTCTATATGGCCCAGTCTACATGACCCACTCTACTTTACAGGGCCCAGTCTACTCTATATGGCCCAGACTACAAGACCCAGTCTACTCTATATGGCCCAGTCTACTTTATATGGCCCAGCCTACAGGGCCCAGTCTACTCTATATGGCCCAGTCCTAATTTAAAGGCTGGTGCAGTTTTAGAAATGAGCTCTCCCATAAGAGTTGTAGGTGATTGATCATACTCGTGCTAATTCAGCCACATCAGTAAATCTGGCCTCAAGTTTAATGTTTCTTGGTACCACAAAAAGCATTGTAATGTCTTTCTTGCATAGCTCCTTAACGTATGCATCCAAAGCTGCATATATTCTCACTGAACAATCATCCCAGAGCTGGTAAATTTGTCTGAGCACCACAGTAATATTTAAACATTGTAGGAGAATTGGCCGTTAGCAATGCTGGCTGGCTGGAGCCTTTCTGTGAGTCTGCATGGACTTCCTCCCGGTGCTCTGGTTTTCTTCCACAGTGCAAAAAATGCAGGGTAGATGGATTGGAAACTCGAAAGACTGATCCGGACAGATCTCAGCTCTTTCACTTTTAAATGATAAGTTGTTTAAATTCTGGATGCATGTAGGGAAAGATGTAACTTTGATAGTAATAATTACTAATAGAAGTGGAGGATCATCATTTATAATCATCATTTTGGTCTTAGTAAGGATTGATGAGTGTCACTCAACACTCTGACCATCAAAACTTCGTTCACTTTTTGCTTTCATTTGAATTTCTCTCTTATTTTTTAAGCTCTGACTGATTGAATAGGTAGATACTACACTCAGGCTGATCATATGGTTGTGTTTTACCCTGCTGCAGTGTACCTGACTCACTTGGATTATGCGGACACAGAACGTATAATGACAGAGAAGCTTCACAACCAGGTTAATGGGACCGAATGGTCCTGGAAAAACCTCAACACGTTGTGCTGGGCCATTGGATCAATCAGCGGGGCCATGCATGAGGAGGATGAGAAGAGATTCCTTGTTACTGTCATCAAGGTAAAATACATTGATCACATACAACTGTAGGGTCGCTATTCAAATGCAAAACTCAATGTATGTATTAAAACGTATTAAAATATCTTTCTCTATGTGCAAAATGTCCTTCATTTTGGTCAGAATTTTACCACACGAGCTGGATTGACTAACTACTTCTGGGCTGCAGGAACCTTTTAACTGTTCATACAGTTTTCCAATCCAGCTCTGCTGCTCTTTTTTTTTAGAGAATGTGGCCTTTTACACTTAGAACTGGATTTTATAGAATCGGGATTTGTTTGTCTTTTAGTGCTTGATTCAATTCTCCCACCTGAGCTGTGGATCTCTGCAGCTCCTGCAGTTACAACACGGCCCTCTTGGCTGCTTCTCTGTTTAATGCTCTGCTTGTCTGACTTGTCTGTTTAGGTGGACAGCCATTGCAGATTTGCAGTTGACCAATTTGCTTTTATTTGCGGATGATAGATTGAATTGTTTACTTATTAGTTGCCATGTTATGGTAACTGGTCGCCCTAGATTTCCTTTGGCGTTATCTAGGTGAAGTGGACTGAATATAAATGCATCTATTGCTTTTCAGGTTCTTATTTGTAAAAACTTTTAGAACCAGGCCTCCTTTTCCTTTCACTGCAGACTTTATGTGGATTTATCACATAAAATCCCAACAAAACACATTTAAAATTGTGGTTGTCAATTAACAAAAAGTTCCAAACATATGAATACTGCAAGGTCCTGTAGGTTTTCTCACAAAAGGTGGGAAAGAAAATGTGATTGGTACATGCTGAATAACCTTAAGCATGGACCAGGGAATTGATGCTTCAAACGATAAACAGCTTCTTGCACCGAGGATGTTTAGATCACGTATAAAATGATGGACTGATTAGGAGTACCGCAGTGCTGTCCAACCTTTTTTATTTAGTCTGCAAGTCACATTGCAGGCTAAAATTAAACAGGCTGAGCAGCAGGAGTTGGAGATCATATTAATCAGAGTGAATCTAAAAGGAACTGTTTGGTCTGAAAATGCTCAAAACTGCCACAGGCTGCTTACAAGTGTTTGTGTGACACTTTCAGGATCTGTTGGGTCTGTGTGAGCAGAAGAGAGGAAAAGACAACAAGGCTATCATCGCTTCAAACATCATGTACATCGTTGGCCAATATCCACGTTTCCTCAGAGCCCACTGGAAGTTCCTTAAAACTGTTGTCAACAAGCTTTTTGAATTCATGCACGGTAAGAAAAAGATGTTTTATTTTTTTCCGTCAGCTGGTAACGCAGTGGATTTACTTTGAAAGTATCAAACATTTTGTTCTGTCTCTTTGATCAGAGACACATGATGGAGTTCAGGACATGGCATGTGACACCTTCATTAAGATAGCCCAGAAGTGCAGACGCCACTTCATCCAGGTACAGGTGGGAGAGGTGATGCCCTTTATTGATGAGATCCTGAACAACATCAACACCATCATCTGTGACCTCCAGCCTCAGCAGGTTAGCAGGCAGCAGATTAAACACAACGTCAGTAGAGCCCTGAGAAGGTCAGTCTTTCATGCACGTTCTCCTGTTTTTGTGCAGGTGCATACGTTTTATGAGGCAGTGGGTTATATGATTGGAGCTCAGACAGACCAGGCTGTTCAGGAGCACTTGATAGAAAAATACATGCTGCTGCCCAATCAGGTGTGGGACAGCATCATCCAGCAGGCCACAAAGGTTTGAAAACAGGATTCTGTCTAGATGTTGATTTTGCAGAAAAGATTTACAGAGTGGTAACCACTGCTCTGCCTCTCCTCAGAATGTTGACATCTTGAAGGACCCAGAGACAGTCAAACAGCTGGGCAGCATCCTGAAGACCAACGTACGGGCCTGCAAGGCTGTGGGACACCCTTTCGTGATCCAGCTGGGTCGGATTTATCTGGACATGCTCAACGTCTACAAGTGTCTCAGCGAGAACATCTCTGCTGCTATTCAGACAAACGGTAAGGTTCTCATGGTTTACATGTTGGTGTATCGGTCCTGGCCGTATGGCTGATGGAAACAAAAAAAAGTTCTAATAGTAAACATGAACATAATAAAGTTTCATTAAAGACTCAAGTCTGTGAATTTGCTAAAGATGTGACCTTCTAAAAGATGGGATTTCAGCATAGATTTAAAAGATTCAACAGACTCGGCAGTCCAGGCATGAGAGGGTTAGCTATTCCAGTGTGGAGCAGCCGCTGCAAAGGCCTGATCTCCTTTACGTTTCATTTTGGTGGCACAACTGCCTCTGCCTGGTTTTGTTCTATCCCTTTCCATTCATCTAGACTTCTCATTAACTCATGTGTCTGTGATGTGTAAAGGAGCATATGCCTGTTTTGTCAGCCCCACTGATGAAATTTGCTCCATGCCGTTACCGAAATGAAGCTCTATGTGTGAACCTCTGCTCTGTGCTGCAGGTGAGATGGTGACGAAGCAGCCACTGATCCGGAGTATGAGAACAGTGAAACGAGAGACGCTGAAACTGATCTCAGGCTGGGTCAGCCGATCAAACGACCCGCAGATGGTGAGGCTTCTGATAAAGTTCTTTACAAAAGTATTCCAACCGCTCAGACTTTTCTCAGTGTCACATAACAACTATAAACTTTGTTTTTTGTTTTTTTTTATTGGGATTTTATGCACCGACCAAAACAAAGGAGGGTATTGTTGTCAGGTGAAGGGAAAATAATATATGGTTTTCCTTTTTTTGTATAACAAATAAAAATGTGTACTTTGGGGTATATTTATATTGAATCCAGCAGAACCACTTGTCTTCAGAAGTGAAAAATAGTCCACTGGTCTAAAATTTAATCTCTGCTACTCTGTGAAGGCCTCAGATGCTTGTTAGAAAATAATGATGTAATGGCATCATAAAGAGCAAAGAAAACATCAGACATGTGAAGAAGGTGCTTTGGTTACATTAAACAAATTACGCTTTTTAGGCAACATGCATTACCCTGTGTTGCAGAAAACAAACACTGCACATAACCCTGAACACATCATACCTCAGTGAGTCTTGGTAGTGGCAGAAGATGCTTTTCTTTAGCAAGGACAGGGAATGTGGTTGAAGTCGATGGAAAAATGGATGCAGCTAAACAGGATAATCCTGGAAGAAACCCTGTAACAGGACAGACTAGACCCGACGTCCAGGTTCCAGCAGAACTACGACACTCAACGTTTAATTATTCGGTCGTTTAGATCAAACATATTCATGTTAGAATGGCTCAGTCATTTTCATTCCACTTCATGATCATGTGCTACTTTGTGATGGTTTGTCAGACAAAATCCCATGAAAATACAGTTAAAAGGTGGATGAGTTAAAAGGTACGAATAGAGATCTGTTGTTTATAAACTCATGTTGAGGTTTTAAATTATTTGACTTCAAGTATTTTAACACTTGGGAAAAAACAACCTGTGTGTTACTGAAAGATCAGTTTTTGGGGTAGACGTTTTTTGTCCTTCTGTAACATCTTGAGGCCTCTTGATCAAGCTGACTGTCCCTCCAGGTCGGCGAGAACTTTGTACCCCCGCTTCTGGATGCCGTCCTCATAGACTACCAGCGCAACGTTCCCGCAGCGCGAGAGCCAGAGGTGCTCAGCACCATGGCAACCATTGTCAACAAGCTGGGAGGTCACATCACCAGTGAGATCCCCCAGATCTTTGACGCCGTCTTTGAGTGCACGCTAAACATGATCAACAAGGTGGGGGAACCCCTAATGAGCGGACTGTACCCTGTTTTATAAACTGTATTTGATTTGATCATTTCCGGGTGAAGTTATCTTTAATAGACGTTAATAGAAGTTTCCTGCTGTCCATGCCCAAACCATGTTTTAAGACCTTGGATCTGGTTTCACTTTAAATGTTTAGAAACTGAGTCTAAAATGTAAAGTTTGCAGTGTTTATATATACGCTAACTTCAGCTTGTACACATCATGTGCGTCAGCAATCAGGACTAGTTTTAATCTGATAAATGGAACGCAACCAACTAAAAACATCTGGTATTTATTTTTTTTATGGAGCAGAACTTTGAGGAGTATCCAGAGCACCGGACCCACTTCTTCTACTTACTGCAAGCGGTAAACTCTCACTGCTTCCCAGCATTCCTTGCAATCCCTCCCGCCCAGTTTAAACTGGTCCTGGACTCCATCATTTGGGCCTTCAAACACACCATGAGGAACGTGGCTGACACTGGTATGGAGCCTCAAACACTAACGCTTAACACCACAAAGGTTAAGCAATGCTCTGCTTCTGACTGGAATACTAATCCCTGAACGCTGGTCGTTTCTACGTCGATCAGCTTGTTGTTAAAAACTCACATGGGGCCATTTTGTTTGACCGCTTGAACAGTAACTCTGTGTCAGAGACTCTTTGATCCTCGCCAGTAGCCTACTGGGCCAGTAGCTGCAGCTGGATTCATGTTAGATCCTGCAACAGCCACATTAATGATGAAGCAGTACTCAGCTGTAACCTTTCTTGTTGTAAAAACTCTACGTGTGCATGTTCCTTCAGGTCTTCAGATTCTGTACACGATGCTGCAGAATGTGGCCCAGGAGGAAGCTGCTGCTCAGAGTTTCTATCAGACGTATTTCTGTGATATCCTGCAGCACATCTTCTCTGTGGTGACTGACACCTCACACACTGCCGGTGAGCTTACACAAACGTCACATTTTAATCAACACAACACAAAGAAGTAGCTCTGACCTAAAACTCAATTCAACTAAATAATATTTAACTAAAATAAAATTAGTTGATGCTGAAATAACATCCTGTGTGTGTGTGTGTGTGCCCATGCAGGCCTGACTATGCATGCGTCCATCCTGGCCTACATGTTCAACCTGGTAGAGGAAGGAAAGATCACTGTAGGTCTGAACCCAGGCAATCCCACCAACAACCAGGTGTTCATCCAGGAATATGTGGCCAACCTGCTGAAGACTGCTTTCTCCCACCTACAGGAGTCAGTTTAGACACCACACACCTTCTGATTTAGAGCGACTAGAAAAGTGTTTGCCCATTTTTATGGTTGTTTGTGCTTCTGTCTCTTAGTGCCCAGGTGAAAGTGTTTGTGACGGGTTTGTTCAGTCTAAACCAGGACATTCCTGCATTCAAAGAGCACCTGAGGGACTTCCTCGTGCAGATAAAGGTGAGCTTGCTCTACACACGTCAGCTGCTCGTTTTTCCTGTAGAAGCAACTTAAATTTTGTTTCTGAGGTGCCCTGCCTCACTCTGCTGCAGATATCTGCTACTGTCCCTCCTCACAGAGGTTATCAGAGGCAGCATAGCTTCCAGCTTAGCTGCTGTTTCCACAAATAACTCTCTCTCACATGGCCAGGTTGCTCTTCGACGTTTATAGAAGGGCGTCTCTTTTCCTCTGCTAGTTTATTGTTGGAATTTAAGCGTCTCTGATTGGCACGTGGAATTTAAAGCTGTCCTGCCTATTAGGATTGTTGAAAAGATAAATTGTGATTGATTCAAAACTTAATTTCTATATTGATCAGTTTTGTGGCCAATTCTGATTATGTTAAACTCTGATGGGTCCCAGACAAGGTGACGAGCATGTTGTGGCAGCGGACTGTCGATTGAGCCGATAACTTTGCAGTAATCCATCACGCTCTATTTATTAATAAAAGGAGCAGAAAGTCTTTTCCTGTCAAAACTGATTTCCCGTTTTATCTTTTTTTTCCCGGTCTGACACGCTGATTCTGATTTTGTCCAATTCAGATTTTAGGGAAAATGTGGTGCAGGCTTTTGGATGAAGGTTGTAGTTTTGAATCCACCTAAAATTGAATGAATTACAAAATCATTCCCATTTATGGATCAACGGACATGTTCCTAACATTCATCTTATTCCTGTTTTAACTCAAAAAGTGCATCAAAGTTCATCCTGTTGGTTGATGCGTTCCTAGAATATAAATGGTTGTAGTTCTCACTTTTGTTGCATTTAATGGAAAAAGGAGAAAACAAAATTTCAGGTTTGGACCTGCTGATCAGCAGGGATGATGTCACACTGTGTGAGAGAGAGGAGGCACCATAAAACAGGCTTAGACTTATATTTTGAAACAAAAACGTAATGATTGCAGAGTTTACATTTTAAACATCCTCAGCGTTCTCTGGTAGAGATTAGCGTTAGCAACTGTAAACCAGTCCGTTTATTCCCTGAAGAAGTAGATCCTTGCCTTAGCTCTGAGGTTCCTAATGGCTGCCTCAGACACTGAAAGCTCAAAATGAGAAAACTTTGCTGAACTCCATTCAGCCTTCCTGTTATCTGCTGAAAATCATGCTTACTGTTTAGCATCAGCAGCTTTCCTGTGACAATGCATGATACTTGGTTTACACGACACCACGATCTTCTAACAGTATTGTAGGAAAACTAAGGATAATATTGAGAGTCAAGTTTTATTTTGTCTTTGAGGTCCTGTAAATCACTTTGGATTGCCTTCTGTATAAATGCTGCTATCCAAAATAAACACATACTGTGCTGCTTTATCTCAGAGTCCCTGTCCTGCCCGTCTGTCTCCACCCCTACACTCAACCCCCTTTCAGTTTCAGTCAGCAGTTACCTCTTGTCTTACCCTTGTCTCTCACTATGAAGTTCAGCAGAACTAACTGCTCTTTGGTGTATATAAATAAATAAAGGCGAGTTGAGTTGCGAGCTAACGGCAATGTTTCCGTGTTCTGTTCTGTGCTGCAGGAGTTTGCAGGCGAGGACACCTCAGACCTGTTCCTGGAGGAGAGGGAAGCATCGCTCCGTCAGGCCCAGGAGGAGAAACACAAGATCCAGATGTCTGTGCCGGGCATCCTGAACCCTCATGAAATCCCAGAGGAGATGTGTGACTGAGCTTCAGCTCCGGCAAACTTGTACAGTATCCAAACAACAAACAAACCCTAATCGCAACAAAACCTAAGAGAGGCACTTGGTGGAGTATGGTGGGAGGTAGCCCCGCCCACCCTCTGCAGAGCGGGCTGTCCCTTTGGATGTTTGTTGACCAAAATAATGCCAATATCATGTAAATGATTAGCGTGTCACTCTGTGGCCCTTTTTACATACTGTGCGTTTTGTATGGAGACATTTTGTGTATTAACTTTCCGGCAGTAATGTTTCGGTGGTCTCTGGTCCATCCCAGACCTGCATGATAAACTCGTAACAGTTGGGGCAAAGTTTAACCATCTTAATTCTGTTCACCTTCTCATTCTGTTTCCCAGTTCTTCCCTTTCTGCAACGTGTTTATATGTAAATATGTTCTGTAAACAGCCTGAGCAGCGAGTTTGTGTCGGGTCCGAAGCTTCCGACGATCTGCGGACGTGTTTGTGAGGCAAACACTTGGCTTGGCGCCCCACAGCTTTGTGGGGGAATGTGACTCTAATGGAAAACGAATGAAGGTTGAGAGATGCTGCTTCATGTTTCAGCATCTGCTACTCATAAGTTAAAGTTCACCTGAAAATCGGCCTGCTGTCAGCAGGAGGCTTTTTAGGGAAAACAACCAGATATGTGCATATCATCCTAATTGTATAGCATCTTGAATACCATGGGAACACTTTTGTTTTCTCTTTTATTCTGTTTGTTTTTGTTGTGGGTGTGTGTGCGCGTGTGTGTGCTGTCGCTCAGTCGACATCAGCGTTTTGTTTTCCTCTAAGAGGATTGTTGCTCATGTGCGAGCCTTCATCATTGGGATGTTTTCCAGACGAGTCGGGCGTATTTATGGGTTCCTGGTTGGTTGCATCTTTATAACAACTCCCGTTTAACTCAGATGGCTTTCACCATTTTCAACTGTACTAATTTAGATGGTTTACCATGCAGTGGTGTGTCGGGACACTACGTGATAGAGCAAATAAAAATAAATAAATATGGGTTTACATTTAATTTTGTATCTTTTGCATATTTCATTTGTACCTGTTTTAAGTTCTGTCCAAATAAACAAAAAGGCTTTTTGTCCTGGTAGAACATGAGTTGCCAACAAATTTAATCAAGAATGAATGTATAAATCTAAATAAGTACCCAATCTCCACTGGCTAATTTCCCTTCTCAAGGTGTTACTTTGTTGTGAACTTTTTGAACTGATTAAAGTTGAGAATTTTATAACCACACCTTGCGCCAGGAGACGTTATTCCTGTTTCACTGCAGTCTGATCTGTAGAGTGTTTCTATCTGCTGCAGAGCAGTTCAGTGGTGACACCGACACACAGGGTTCCTGCAGAGGCTCGGAAAGCTGGGAAATGGAAGGCAGTCCGGAAACATACCGTTATTCACGGACTTTATTTCTTTCACATATCATCTCAGTCCATCTGTTTGTTCATCCATCCATCATTATCTACTGGTCCATCTGTCGTCTACCCATTTGTCCTTTATCCAACCACCTGTTTGTCCATCTATTCATCATACGTCCATATCCATTGTCCCACCATCCACCTGTTTGTCTATTCTTCATCCATTTTTGTTCTATATCAATCTGTTCTATCGTCCATCTTTCCATCCTCCCTTTTGACCTTCCATACCCATCCATTAATTGTACCAATATTCATCCACCCAACTGTTTTTCCACCATCTACCTGTCCAACAAGCTCCATTCATCCATCCATCATGTGTTTTCTGCATCTCTGCATTTAATTCATTTTGGGCTGAACTTTGCTGATCAAAGTGTGGAAAAAGTCAGGAATTTGGACATGAAATGTGTGGAGGAACCCTGTATTTGAAAACTGTCCAAAGGACTCCTGACAGTTTAGTGAAAGTGAGTTAAAGACCTCAGTCTCTCTCAGACACAGTGATGTAAAAATAGGAGCAAGATGATAGATGAGCCCCTTTCGTACGCACAACACGACATCCGACCGTTTCCGCCCGCTCACATATGGCCGGGGTTGCTGCTGTGTAAACTAATCCTCCCACTAATCCCTGTTAACATACTGGTATTACATCAAAGCCTATGGTGACACTCCACCATTGAAAGCCGAAGCGTTCATCCTGGCTCTGACCCTCTCGACCCGTCTCTGATGCAACCGGACACAGCTGCTGGACCTTCTGGGAGATACAGTGGGAAGAAATATTATTTCATCTCCTGCTGATTTTCTAAGTTTGCTCACAAAGAAATGATCAGTTTCTAATTTTTGTGGTAGTTTTATTTTTTATTTAGGGAGGAAGCACAACAGTCCACTGAATCAGTTTCTTCCATTCCAACTTCTCCACCACTGTTGAGAAGAACTAAGAGCTGGAACGGATCATCAGCAGGCTGCTTGGTAAGGTGACCACTGAGATCCATAAATGCAAAACGAGCCTCAATCACCATCTGTCTTGAGCTCCATTAAAAGATCTTTCCTCGTGGAGCGAGGATGAACATGAAGAAGATGAGGGATCCACCTACACTGCCTGGGCAAAAAAAAAAAGTCGCCACCAGGAAAAAAAAAGGTCACACACTAATATTTCGTTGGACCGCCTTTAGCTTTGATTACAGTGTTGATTACCCTGCCATCAGGGAACAAAAACTCCATTGATGGAATAACCTGGTCATTCAGTATATTCAGGTAGTCAGCTGACCTCATTCTTTGAACTCATACTGTTGCTGAACCCAGACCTGACCACCTGCAGCAACCCCAGATCATAGCACTGCCCCCACAGGCTTGTAATGTAGGCACTAGGCATGATGGGTGCATCACTTCACCTGCTTCTCTTCTTACCCTGATGCGCCCAACACTCTGAAACAGGGTAAATCTGGACTCATCAGACCATATGACCTACTTCCATTGCTCCATGTCCAATCTTTATGCTCCTTAGTAAATTGAAGCCTTTTTTTTCCCAGTTAGCCTCACAGATTAGTAGTTTTCTTAAGGCTACACAGCTGTTCAGTCACAATCCCTTGAGTTCCCTTCACATTGTGCGTGTGGAAATGCTCTTACTTTCACTATTAAACATAGCCCTGAGTTCTACTGTTGTTTTTCTCTCGATTTGGTTTCACGAAACGTTTAAGTGATCACCGATCACGATCATTCAGGATTTTTTTACGGCCACATTTCTTCCTCAAAGACGATGGGTCCCCACTATCCTTCCAGTTTTTAATAATGCGTTGGACAGTTCTTAACCAAGTTTTGGTAGTTTCTGCAATCTCCTTAGATGTTTTCTCTGCTTGATGCATGCCAATAATTTGACCCTTCTGAAACAGACATCTTTTCTACGACCACAGGATGCGTCTTTCGACATGGTTTAAGAAATGAGAAGCAACTCATTGCACCAGTTGGGGTTAAATAACTTGTTGCCAGCTGAAACCTAATCGCCTATGCAGTCATTATCCAATGGGAGGCTCGTACCTATTTGCTTTTTTTTTTTGGCCAGGCAGTGTATCTCCATCTGTTCGGCCACCATCTATTCATCCATCCTACACCAGAGGAGCTTGTTATTGGTCTGAAGGCAGTTGGACCCCAGTCACCAACGAAGACTACACAGTAATCTATGAGGTCTAACAGCCCTCTGTTATAGAAGACACAGTGAACAACTAAACGTTTCAGAGAAGGCTTTGGACAAAGTGTCAAGGTCAGAAGAGACCAGAATCGAGCTTTTTGATGACAGCTCAATCTGCTATTAATGAGGAAGAGAAATGTTGAGTATGACCTGATGAACAGCATCCCCACAGTCAAGCATGAAGGTGGATGCATTATGCTCTGGGACCATCTTTCTGCTAAGGGTACAGAACATTTAAGGTGTCAATGAATGGGGCCGTGTGCCATAAAATCTTGGATGTGAACCTTTTTCTTAAAGTCAGAAATTGAAGTTGGGTCAAAAGGTAGACACAGGCCAGCCTGAGTTTCTTATAGAATAATAAACAGTGCAGCAGCCTTCATTCAGCCTGCTGACAAGCAGTGCACAGCATCAAGTGGGGGAAGGGTGGTGCTTTGCTACTAGCTCGGTGTAGGACCTTCACTTAGCTTTTGCTACTCTATGCTTCAAGTAGCCAAACTCTCCAGTCTCTCCGACTGTAGGAATGTTGATATTTTATTTTTAACACATTAGCAAACCTTGACACCGGTAACCGGCGTGTGCAGAGTCCTGATTGGGTCTGTCAGGGTTATTATGACCCACAAAACACACCAGCAAGGCAACAAAGGAGAGTCAAGTTGGGCGGTGTGCATCTAAACTAGAGGTGGCCAACTAAGCCTTTTAGATGTTCTCCTGGTTAAAAAAAACACCAAAATCAAATGAAAGGGTCATTACAAGGTCTCTGCAGAACTTAATACCCTGCAGGGATGCGTCTAAAACCTCACCTGACCCAAATGATTAGACTGTTTGGAAGAAAGTTCTGTTGTCTGATGAGACCAAAATTGGGAGTACAAACCCACAGTTAAGCAAAGTGGTGGAAACATAATTTGGAACCTTTTGTTGGCCAGAACACTGAAGGTAAGTTGTAGGCAGCAATTCGATTATGACGAACCCAATAAGAAACGCAATAAAGGAGTGGCTAAAGGGAAATTAAATGAAGGTCCTACAGAAGATCTGTGGAGGGAGCTGAAGCTGAGTCGCCGAGCAGCACCCAAGAGACCTGAAGAAGATTGGGTCCAAATCCCTGCTGGTGAGCCGTTATGCTTGCTAACAAGGTTCCTCCAAGCTTTAAGTAATGTTTTGCTCAACGATCAAAGATCTCTTTCACTCAGTGATGTAAAAGTTTTTCTACAAAATGTTTTTTTGTTTAATATTTTGTCTCCCTACATTAAAGTGGAGCTATCAAAAATTAAAAGTCTATTTCTGTCTTTGTAATGGAGCAAACCTAAACAAAGAACCCCCACTTTACCTCGACTATGACAGGACTCAAAGCAGCACTTGGGTTTGTTTTGGGGATTTTATTTTTGCTCTGCACCTCTTCTCTTCTCGCTCCTGGTTTTCTTTGACGTTCTTACAATCGGACCTCTCCGAGCGACCATAATTCAGTCCTGTAACTGGACCCCCTGACCCACATCCACAGATCCTCGGCCATTCTTGGCATCTGCTGTCGAGGAGAAGAAGGGACAGCTGGAATAGCCCCCACCCACTTACCCACCAGGGTGGGGGGGGGAGGAAAACCCTGCCCAGCTGCCTCTTCATGCCCCCTTATGTGCTGGTGTTTAGCAGGGTTATTAATACCCCTGTGAGCAATCCTAACAGGAAGAGCTGGGTACGCACGCCCACCCCACCAACCAGAACCGCTCTGGCAACAGCCACAGTAGGGAGTAAAACATTTGGTCACATTGTTGCCATCAACTGGCCAAGTGTTGGGACTAAGGTGATTTGTTCTGGGTAAAACTAGAGCAAAGTTGATCACTTAGAACCCAGTAACCCTGGCCAAGGTTATATGCTGCCATCTAGAGGACAAAAGAGACAACTTGTTAATTGGGGCTAATCTTTAGTGTTTATACATGTACAGTTGGGGATATAAGCAGTTACATCTTGAACAGAACCAGTAGAAATTATGCATAAAACATACATCTTATCCAATCAGGTGTTGGTTTTTAAGGTCCCGACAGTTTGGGATTGAACAAACCGAGCTTCAGCAGGACATGAGAGGAAAGCAGGGAATTTACAGCCCCGACCAACATGATCAAGGTCCAGCAACAGTTTCTGATGTTTGTGAGGTCCAGATGCGTGCATGAAGAAGCAGTGGGTGTTCCATACGCCCAGAGCGGGACCCGGGGGGTCGTCTTGTTTATTAAGGAACAGCCACAGCTGCACAAACACGCAGCGAGCTGAGCGACAGAGAACACAGTTGATGGAGGTCCAAATACAGAGACAGGAAGGAAAGGAGTCCACACCTGGCTTGGAAGCCACGGCAAGGCGGGCAGCTGGAGAACAAGCATCCTTCGACTAAAGACAGTCCCTCATCTTCAGGGTTCATGTCGAACAGCTCAGTGCTTCTTTATCCCTTCAGGAACTTTGAGTAGTTCGGACCTGAGCGTAACGTATCTTGGATCTGTGGAACCACACAGAAAAAAAGATGTTCAGACGTTAACTGTAACCAATCGCTTCTGGAGGTAGTAGGTCTACATACAGTTAAAGACAAACGCTTACACAAATGAATACATTTAGGCTTCCAATGATTTCTTTGAATGGTTCTTTTTATAGCAACAGACAACTTCAACATTTATTTTTAAACACTAGAATTCGGTGCACAACTTTGACTTTAAGGTGGGTTTTCACGACTCAACGGTACATGAGAACAAGTTAATTTGATGTTGTTACTATGCTGAGGTCTGGAAGTAGACCCAAACAGTTACCTTCATCCATCCATTGTCTATAACTGCTTATCCATGCAGGCTGTGGTGCCAATCTCCAGTGGTCACTGGGTGGAACGCGGGGTACAC
Source organism: Crenichthys baileyi (assembly GCA_036173005.1). Taxonomy (NCBI): domain Eukaryota; kingdom Metazoa; phylum Chordata; class Actinopteri; order Cyprinodontiformes; family Goodeidae; genus Crenichthys; species Crenichthys baileyi. The sequence continues at coordinate 337,587 of JAHHUM010002047.1, read as the reverse complement.
CCTGGACAGGTCGCCAGTCCATCACAGAACAAACAACCAGGCGCAAACACTCACATGGGCAATTTAGAGTGACCAATTGACCCAACAAGCTCATTTTTGAACTGTGGGAAATAGCCGGAGTACCCAGAGAGAACGTACACGTGAGGAAAAGCAAACTCCTTGCTGCAAGGCAACAGTGCTTCCAACTGTGACAGTGTGAAGGTCACCTTAATATCAAAGGAAATTTCTCAGGATGTTTAGGAAAAACCCAGGATATTGAAACCTGCCATGAACTGAAAACTGCCAGTGGCCAAAACTGACCAGGCTTTTGGAGAAACGTCTTATGTTCAGATGAGACACAGATAGAGGAATGTTTGGAGGCCCTCAAACCTAAGAACACTGCACCAACTGTCAAGCACAGGGTTGGCAGCATCATGCTGTGGGATTGGTTTGCCTCCAGTGTTGCTGGTGGATTACACAAAGTGGATGGAATAATAAATGAGGACCTCCTGCAAATTCTTCAACTTCACCTCAATCAGCAGCCGGATGGTTGAAACCTGGATAAAATAAGGTGTTCCAACAGGACAATGAGCTCAAACACATCAAAACAATATAGAAAGCAGGCTAACATTAGGCTTCTGGAAAAGCCTCCCCACCCACTTTAACGTAACTCTACCAGTTCAAGAGGAGTGGTCAGAAATCCAGCCAGATTTACGCCAGAAGCCTGATGATGACTTAGAAAAACTGGATCTAACCCAGTATTAGTGGAGTGTATATATATATTTGAGCCATGAGGTTGAAGCATTTGCAGGTAATCCTTCTTTTCTCAATCCCCTATGCACCAACATCCCCTGCAGCCTCTACAGCCCCACGGCATGATGCATCCACTGCCATGCTGGACAGTGTAGCACTGGAGAAAGTCAATAATAAATTCAAACTGGTGCGCCCATTTGTTGTTTTTAAAAAAAAACTGTCTCTGCAGTTGTTTGTTGCTACAAAACAAAAAAAAAAAAACATTAAAAGCCCCAATTTCATACAACATTAATGCCCAACTATTTAAAATATACCTGGGTGCTTTGTCTGCTGTTTGCCTGGTCTGAGCGCTGCCTTTAAACTGCGCCTCCAGCTTAGCATAGATCCCTCCTGCAGGCTGAACCAGCAGAAACAGATGCAGACCAGATTAAAAACAAGCCAATCACAGGCAGCTAGAAACACTAGACCGTTTTTGTTTTTATTTAACAAACAACAAATCTCAGTCAAATGCACCTCTTTGGTATCCTTGGATCTACTCTGTTCCTGGTCTCCAAACCTCATCTTGGTCAGGTGGCCGACGATCTCCGCCATGCGCCGCTGGTCTGCTCGCACGAACAAAACCAAACAGAAGAAACCAGCTTAATGGGTTTAACTTAATGGGTCAGCAGTATTTGATGAGTCTAAAAATATAAAAGGAATCGATGATTCTCGCTGCCTTACCTTCTTCTCTCTGAGCATCCTGGTTGTAGCGCAGGGAGCGAGAGCTGTCCCACTTATTCTTCTGGAGGCTCACTCTATGTCACACACACACACACACACACACACAGGTTAGTTTAGCCTTTGTTCAGGAAGAGTGAGGTGTTGTGCATGATTTAGCATTCAGGTGCGCTTACGTGAAAGGTGTGCTGTCTCTGTTCTGTGACTGAGGAAAAGAAGACATAGTGCTGAATTGTAAAATCTGTGCAATAGTAGATAAAGTTGGAAATGATACATCAGAACCTGCCTGACTTTCTGAGGGATCATTTCACCAATGAGAAGCAGTGAATCAGTGACTTACCTTCTCAGATTTCTCTTTGCGTTGGAAGTTTGGAGAGGACAACTGTTTCTTCAGAGGTCTGTGAAGCTTCTTGGGCTTCTTAGCAGCTGGAAACAGAAAAAAATAAATATAAGGAGAGGTATAAAATGGATCAGGCGCCATCTGCTGGCTGAAAACAGAAACTAACCATAGTTAAAATTGAGCGGGGGTCAAAGGTTGCAAAAAAACACCCCAGAGGTGGCAGGATGTTTATAACCAGGAAATGAGTCAAAGCAAGAGTTTATAAATAAAGTTTTTATCATATTCAGTGTTACCAGGCGATTTTGCCCCCCGTTTTCCGTTAAAAAGGGATTTAAAAAAAGGGTCATCCGGTTTCTCCATTTTTTCCCGCCGCCCCTTTTTCCCCCCCCCATTTTGTTGTGGTTTTTTTTGGTCCCTCTTTTTTTTCCCCCCCTTAAAATTTCCCCCTTTTTTGGGTTTTCCGCATTTGGGTTTTTGCCAAATTCTTAATGGGGCCCCCCACCGCTTTTCCCCCAACCCCCGGTGGGGATCTGGGACTTTCCTGCCCCCCGCCCCACCCTGTTATTTTTTCCCCTTTTAAGGGCCCTTCGATGGGTCTGCTGCTGGTTTTTGGGTCCTTGTCCTTTTATTACCCAAATTTGGGCCAAGCTACCGCGGTGGCGCGGTGGGCCCGATATTTGACTCTGCCCCCCTTTTCCCCCCCCAAATTTTAAATCGACTGAATTTCTGGGGAAGCCAAAAGATCACCCACCCCCATGGGCTTTTACTTTTAAAAAAATCTTTTTTTTACGTGGAAACAGACTTAAATAGCTTTTTGGAAAAACCCTTCCCCCTTTCCCCAAAGGGTTTATGTGCCTCAACGTCCCAAGTTAAAGGGCATTGCTGGTGTTCCCTTTTATGTTTGGGCTTGGTGGCTGCCCTTTTTCTATGTGTGTTGCCCTGCCCCCCCGTTTCCCCCCATTTTAAATTAGCCCCACCCCAACCCGCTCCTTTTTGTGTTTTATGGAATTTATGTCTTTTCCCCTGCGGCCAAAGCTTTTGTTTTGAAGCAATTTGTGGGGCTGAAAAATTGCCCGCTGCCGGTTCCCCTGCCTGGTTTCTCTGCCACCTCCCCCTTTTTCTTTGCCCCCCCCTTCCTTTCCCCGCCCCCGTCTTCTGTGCCCCCTTTTTCCCCGGGGGTGGCCCCCCCTCCCCCGCAGCGGCCCGTGCCTCTGGCCCCCGGGGCCCCGGGGTTTTTTCCCTGTCCCAAACCCAGCAAAAACCCCGGGGTTGGGGTCCCCCCGCTGGGGCCCCCTTCTTGGGCCCCCGGGTAAAAAAAATGAAGAAGGTGCCCCCGTGGTAAAAACCCTGGCCCCGAACCGGGGGGCCCCGGGGCCCTCGGCTGCCTTCCCCCCAGAGGTCCCCCAAGGGTTTTGGTTTTTGGAAAACCCTTTGCAACCCTTTGGACCTTTTTTGCCCTTTGGCCGGACTTTCCTCCAAACCCGACCCCCTGCCGTGCGTTTGTAACCCTTTTAAAAAAAATCCCGCGAAGTTTAATGGCCCCCCCCCGTCTCTGCCCCCGGGGCCCCCCCCTGGTTTTTCCCTTGATGCCCCCTTTTTTTCCCTTTGTAAAAACAAACTGCCCGCCCGTTCCCTGTTGATTTTTGGAATTTTGTCCCCGATTTTTTTGGAAATGCCTTTAGGGCGACCTGTGTTTTGAATTTGGCGCTTAAAAAATAACCCCGTTTTAAATCTCCGGGCCTTTTTCCCCGTATGACCCCTCTGCAGGGGATGTCTTAAAAAAAAAACACTTGGTTCCTGTGCGCGCAGGTTTGAGGACTCTGATCCCGGGGTTTCAGTAACCCCCAAACACACTTTCTTATCTGGTACGTTCCCCAAAGTGAAACCCGCATCTTGCCCCCCCCAATACAAACCCCTAAACCCCCCCCCAAACCCCCCCCCCCCCCCACCCCCCCCCCCGTGTGCTTCAAAGTCCCTGTCCCCCCGGTTTAAAAAGTCTTTTAGGTTTCCCTTTTTCCCCTCCCCTTTCCTGTAAAACCCCGGCAATTTCCCTTTTTTTTTTCCTTTTTCCCTTTTTTTTTTAAAAAATGAAAAGGTTTTTTAACTTAAAAATTTGTTTCCCGGTGCCCGAGGGCCCCTTTTTTTTGGCCTTTTCCAAAAAAAAAAAAGGCCCCAACCCCCCCCTTCCCCCCCGGTGGGGTTTTTAAAAAAAAAGGAAAAGGCTTCCCCCCTGTGCTAACCCCCCTTTCCCTATTACGGGCCCCTTTTCTTTTCCCGAAATTTTGTGGAAAGGGCCCGGGGGGGGCCCCAAAACCGTTTTTTAAAAAATTTGTCTGGGGGTGCCGGGAAAAGCCTTTTTTGGGGCCTGCCTCCCCCCTTGTCCCCTTTTTGAGCTTTTGACCCCCCTCCCCTTTTTCTTCCTTTCCCAACCCGTCCCCGCCTAAACCCCGTGACACCAATGGGTGAACCCCCCGGGGGACCCGGATTTGGAAAGCCCCGGCGGCCCCAAAAGGGGGTGGGGGCCCTGGTGTGGGGTGTGTTTTTTCATACCCTTTGGGATCCGTTTAAACCCTCCTTTTCGCCCCATTTCCCCAAACCCAGGGTGCGGAACTTTCCCCCCGGCCCGTGTTACAGCTTCCCCCCCAAAAGGGTGCAGGTCTTTCCCCTCCCTTTTTCCCTCCGAATTTTTCAACAGATGGGCCAGTTAGTGTTAAACCCTGGGTTTAAAAAACCCCGTTTAAGGGATTTTTTTTTTTTCTCCCGCAGCCCGCCCCCCCCGGCCCGCGTTTTCCTGTTTCCCGGGGCCCTCCGGGGGTTGGGCCCGAATCTGGAAAAACCCCCCCCCTTTTGTGGGGGGTTTCCTGGTCCCCCGGCCCCCCCTGGGAACCCCCATTGTTGCCCTTGCCCGTGGCGGTGTGGGTTTCCTTGCCGGGGGCACCCCTTTTTCTCCAAATTATTTTCCCCCCAACCCTTTGGGTTCCTCCCGGGTTAAAAGGGACAATTGTTGGGGCCCGCCCTGGTGCTCTGTACCCGACAGAAATTCTTTGGATGTTTCCAAAAGGGGCCCCCGGTTTCCCGGGCCCGTCCCATCCCCCCCGAAGACAACCACACCCCCGGGTTCCCGTGGCGCCGGGCTTTTTCTGGGGAACCCGGGGGCTAACCCCCAAATTTACCCAAAACCCCCCCAAAAAACCCCGGTGCCCCAAACCCCGGGGAAAAATTTCCCCCTTCCCGTTTCCCCCCCCCTGCCGTCCCGGGGGTTTCCCCGGGGGCCTTCCCCCGGGGGGCTGTTGCCAAACCCTTTTCCCCCTGCCTCCCCCACGCGGGTTTTCCGGGCCCCCCGGGGCCCCCTTTTGGGCTGTGGCCCTTGGGGGGGAAACCCCCCTATTGTTTTCTGTGGTCCCCCCCCCACTTTTTCCCCCTTGGGGGGGTTTCGGTGTTTGGGGCCCAAAGGTCCTCCCCCCGACTGGCACCAGGTGGCTGGGGTGGATTTAAGAAAAAGGTTTGGGGTTCCCTACTGGCCCCCTTCCCCTTGTGTGATGGGGGGGCGTCCCCCCCCAAAACCCGAACCATTTTGAGGACCATGGGCACCCCTGGTTCGGACCCCGTATCCCGAAGGCTTTTTCGTGTTTGGTGCCCCAAACCCCCAAAACCCCCCACAAGCCCGGTGAAAAAAATTGGTTTTTGCCCCCCAAAAAAAAGTTGGCCCCCTCCCCTGGCCCGGGGAAAATCCCCCGTCTTTTTTGCCATTTTTTTGGGGTTTTTTTGGGGAGGGCAGGAAAAAGTTTTCCCCACCGTATCATGTGCCCCGGTCCTTAAACCTGCCCCCCCAAAAAAGGTTAAACCCTTGACCCCGTGCGCTTTGTTTTTGTCCTTAAGACGAATTGACGCTGTTTGGCCGTAAAAAGGGGCCCACACCCTCCCTAAAATTTTTTGTGGTTTTAAACCCCGGTGTTTCGTTTTTTGTCCCAAACCCCCTTTTTCCCCCCCAAAAAACCCCCCCGGAATGGGTTTCCGGAGGGGAGCAATGAAGGAACCCCAGGAATTTTTCCCGTTGTTTAAAATCTGGGACTGGGTTTTTTTTCTAAAGGTGACATAAAAACCGGTTTTTTTTCCCCCATGCTAAAATTAAAAGGGGTAAGGTTGGAAAACAAATGAAAAACCCCGGTCAAATTTAAAAAGACCCAAAATTGAAAGGGGGCCCGAAACACCAAAACCCCGAACCCCTGGGGCCCCCAAAACCCCCCCAAACCGCTGGCCCCAAAACCAAACACTGCCACCCAAAAAAAACCCCAACCCCGGGTGAAAAAGGTGGGGGCGTTTTCATCCTGTGGGGTAGCTTTTCATCAGATGGAAGAAGCATTTTTGCCATTTTAGATGAAATTATGAACAGTTCTGACCCAAAACCGTCAGGGGTCTGCTAGAATGACTTTATAGGAGGGAAGTGTAAAATTTGAAAAGGCCATGAACAGAATCTGGCAGAAAATATTGCCAAGGCAAGGTGTGGCATGCAGAGAGATTAAGACACTGAATACTGAAAAATGAATCTAATGAATTTAGTTTAAGGTCCTACACACTTCTGCTACCCAGTTTTTGTAGCCAACAGGTTTGTTTTTAGTTAAACCCTCCAGGATATACATCAACACAGAGGGGAACATCTTTTAGAGCACTAAACTAAGCTTCAAGAAGCATACATTATGTTATGTAAGACAAACTATTTAGAAAACTTGCCCATTTCCAATAAAGCTTTTGGATCGAAAGTGTTTACCTTTGGTATTCCGGTGGGGTCAAAGCGGAGCACCCTCTGGTTGCAGCAGGGGTAAATTCCTGCACCATGCCAGCCTTTCTCTGGACCCATGCCAGGGTACAGCACGCTGTCCGGGTGGTATTTGCATTGGGTCAGCTCCGTACAGACAAACACCTGAGCAAACACACAGCAGCAGAAGCTTCAAACAACATCTCATCACAGTGAATTATCAGAGTTATCGTTTCTCCTGTGCTTCCCCCTGATTCTGACCTGCTGGCACCGCGAGCAGGTGAGGTAGTTGATGGTACCCCAGATTCTCCAATAAACTAGGACCCAGGACTTGAGCTCCTCATATAAAGCTGTGATGTATTCATGCACATCCCAGCTCTTCCGTCTGTAAACACAAACCACATAAATATGGGGAGATATTACAGACTAAAACAACCACTTAACGAAGAACAGGGTGTCACTAAATCTAGAAAACTAAGTACACCGTTGCTGCTTCCACAGGATTTAAAAGGGACAGTAGCAGCCAGTTGTTGCTTATCAAATCCACTTGATTAACCGAATGTCACTGTGACCGCCTCTATAAAAGCCAAGGTTTTGGCAGTTTGCTGCTCTGGAGCATACAGGAGTGTGTTAGCAACCTTCCAGGGTGGGAAGACATCAGCAGTGACCTTAGAGAGGCGACAGCGTTCCTGCAAATCAGTATAGGAAGGGTTATATGGGCATTTATTAATTAAATCCAACATTTAAGACCGCTCCCAGTCTTCCCAGGAATAAATCCCAGCAAATCCCCCCGCCAAGGGGAAACTGCAAAATCCCCAAAGCTCCATCTCAGACCCTACAGGCCTCCAATGCACCTGAATGAACCACAAGACTTCTGGAACAACGTCATGAGGACAGACGAGACCAAAGTAGCGATGTTTCACCATGATGCAAAGCGCCATGTTTAGAGAAAACCAAACGCAGCATATCAGCACCTTGTACTAAATGTCAAGCACGGTGGTGGAGGGTTGATGATTTGGGCTTGTTTTGCAGTCAGTGAGTCAACCATGAACTTCTCCGTAAGTATCGTAAAATAAATGTGAGGCCATCTTATAGCTGAAACTTGACGCATCGAACAGGACAATGATCCCAAACCCAGCAGCAAATCTACAACTGAACGGCTGAAAGAGGAAAGAATTAAGGCGTTGCAACGGCCCAGTCAAAGTACAGACATGATCAATCTGACTGAAAGGATGTGGTAGGACCTAAAAGAGCTGTGCAAACACTAAACAAAAAAGATTTCTCCACAAACATTTGTGAGACTGATAGTTATTGTTGCTGCAGGTGGTTCTGACTAGTGTATGTCAACGCCTGACCAGAACTGTAGGTTCTCTTCAAAAGGTAACCGAGTGTAATTTGTTTGTTCATAACAATCCCTAGAGTCAAATGTCTCTCTACCAGAACTCACGATACAAAAAACACATCACAACTCCTCTTTAAATCCCAAATCACATTCTGCACCTTTTATTAGTTTGATGCAGTAAAGAAAACAGAGCATGAGGGAGTGCATGAATCCTGTTTGGTAAACTGAGGTATTTCTGTAGCACCTCGTGTGCGTATAGACGATCTGTCCTCGAACGTCCACGTTGATTTTCCCAGGAATGCAGGAAATCTTCCTCTCTGTGTCTTTGGTCAGAAGCTTGAGGCACAGACCACACCTGCATTATGAAGAGGAAAAGAACATGCAGCACATTTCCAGTAACTCTCCATCACAGCAGCAAACCAGTAAATGGTAGAAGGAGAGGTTGTACCAACCTGTAGAGAGTCGAGGCGTTTCCTGGTGAATCTTTGTTCTGGTGGTTTGGATCAAACAGCTGCTCGATTTTCTTCTGAAACAGTTTGCTTTGAGGTAGAAAAGTAAGGAACAGGAAAGCAGCTTTAGTCATCGTATGCAGCTGGTAAATTAAAGATAAGGAATGTGTAAGGATGCAGCATCACAAAGCCTCTCTCTTAGTCCAACCTCTTAAATCAGCCACATCTTGTCACAGGACAGAGCATGATCCTGCTTCAAACTTCCTACCTCTTAAATTTATCTTTTTTGTCCCGGATGTCGTCGGCCTCGTTGTGGTTGAAGAGCTCAGCGATCCGTGTAGCCAGGTTGCTGTTGATGCAGTTCATGTTGCAGGGAGTAGCCACAATGGCGCTCATGTGTTTGTGGCAGTACTGGATGCACTCCTCCACCTGAACACGGACAGAGATATTCACGTTCCTGCAGGACTTTCACCTGGCTGATAAACATCAGTAAATCCATCAAAAAAAAACTGTCCCAACAAAGTTTCAGCACAGCTGCAATCCTATCTGTTTCTACAGAACACGACTCCCACCACACATACCAGCAACTTTGATAAAGATGCGTAAAGAGCCCTAAAATAAACTTTTTCATTGCAGTGGCATAATCTTCCACGAAAATAAAACAAATCTTCTTTGAGCACAATTTGTAATTGTTTGTAGAAGTTTGGCTGGTTTTGCTGGACCAGTACCAGTCTAAAAGTCTGATCTTAGAAGGTCCAGACTCCAAAAAAAAAAAAGCAGCAAAATGGCCGTTTTAAACTTTATAACGAGTCTAGTTTCTCTCACTCAATAACTACAACTATAGGATCGTAGAAAATCAGTCTGGTTATTATTATTTTTTCCTTTGTAACCGGGGCAACATCCTTTGACCCCCCAAAAAAAATAAATCAAGTTGAGATGTGGCAATTCAAAGACAAATTAAATAGAAATTACATCAATGAAAGAACCAATTTACTGCATAAACATTCTGTTTTTAGATAAGAAATACAGTGTTTTCTTTTTAAAATATTTATCCAGACGTGGTAAATGAGTAACCTCCGCCTCCCCAACAGCTAGTTGGCACGGAGATGGCATCTAATGGTTGCTATGGAGACTCTTTCACCCCAAGATAAAACTCTTAGCAGCAGTTTTCTAAAAGTGATCCTCCTGTGGTGAGAAGATGAGGTCCTCCTGTTGAGTCACAGTTTATCTAAGTTTTTTATTTTATCACCCTGACTGCAAGCACGTATTTAATATCTCGTAGCCATTTCCTGATTTGAACAGGTTACATCACCTTACTTGTTCTCTTGTCTTTCCTGTTTTGAAGAGAAATACGGACTTCTGTCGCATCATATTCACGCCGCTGGGAAACAGTAGTCATGGATTACGAACTAAAAGTTCCCAGACACTCCTAATTTTATAGGAACTATTCGGGGTGACAGAAATTGTGCCGACTATCATCGTGTAAAAGAGAATTAATTGCTGATGTGGGATTTTTTTCCCCTGGTTTGAGAACAAATGTGCTCAAATTAAAGTTTAAAAAAAACCTGCAGTGTGAAATGATGCTACTGCGCTAAAAGCCTTTTTACGCATCATTATTGGCGTACCAATCGGTGTGGAGGGTACAAAAAGATTAATGAACAACTTTACTTAGAACTGTCTCAAACAAAAGTCCTACTGATAAAATAACATCCATGCAGCAATAAGCACAGATCTGTGTACAGGCCTCCTTTTTCAAGAAATGACCAACAATCAGCTAAAAGCTTTAAATTTATGTTACAAATCAAGATTTTAGGAGCTATTTAAACACCTGAAAAACAAAAGGCATGAACACAAACCCCCACCACTCTTCACAGGCCACAACACTTACTAACGTATCCATCTTCAAGAACTCGGAGGAGATCAGGATTGAGATCACATTGCTGGGCTCTGTAACCGACAAACACCACATGTCCAACCAACCAAGAAAACAAAACCAGAACAGGCAGCCAGGGACCCACCAAACACACATCACATTTAGTGACCCATAAACCAAGCACCACCCACGGTTTACACAAGCAGGTGGAGAAGGTGAACAGCTCAGGCATTAGCAGGAGTAATCATGTGAGATCTTGTTGTGTTTTTATTCCACAGATTTACCCAGCCGGGGTTTGTCCTTGTTCCCCTCTCCTGCCGAGTTCCTCCTGACATAGTTCATGAGCCAGTCGAAGATCTGCACGTCGCAGTGAACTGAGATGTCCACCTCTTCCCACCTCTGCTGGTCCACGGACAGATACTCGGCAAAGTAACGCATCTCTTTGACCAGAAGATCTCTAGGACAGGTGAAATCCTGCTTCAGGTTCTTGGTCTCATCACACACATGGATCACCATGTTTAGACTGGAGAACAAGTGTCATACTTTTATTATTTGGAATGACAGACGTCCAAATTTTCATGCGAGGTGGAGCATCTTCTACAGACCGAGCACATTTTAACAGCACTACTTACTCTCGTGGCCTTTGAGGTTTCTCATCCTCTTCCACTGAGACTCGCTTTTCTTTCTTCTCCACAGTGCCACCTCTTCCAGATGGTGACTTGGAGGCTGCATACATCAGGAGAAAAAATGTTAAAGGAGCCTAAATCCAGACATCAATTCTAGAGCCTAGCAAATGTCTCCATACACCGTGAGCTTTTACACATTTCGTCATGTTGCAGCCACAAAGGTCAATGTATTTTACTGGGATTTTATGTGACAGGTCAACAAAGAGGACTGCATAATTCTACTGAAAGAGATTGTAACAGAAAGGAAAATTATGCAGATTCTACCCAAGATTTATCTACCCAAGATAAATCATAAAAACAAGATTAGTAACCATTTTTTGTTGGTTTGACCTAGTGCTGGGCGGTAACGATGATACATATCGTGGGGACGATAGAAAAGTGTATTGTGCTACTTCTCTTCTATCGTTTCTAACATAATTTTATCAATTATTCAAGCAAATACTTGTCACTTTGCATACACACAGTTTATATATGCGACATGATGCTGCTTTACGTTATGTGACTCACACGCCGGTTTGCGACATGCTTTACGTTATTTAACTCATGAGTGCTGAAAGATGGAGACGCCAGAGGCTGAAGTCTCATACCTGGGGTTGCAACAAACAGAGACAGGTACGCAGGCAGCCCAAGAAGAAGCTCTTTTACCAAAAAAAGGGGGTACGTCTGTGATTTGGATACATTTTGGGTTCAAGAAGCTGCTACTGCAGCTCTACCTCTGCCTCATCTGTTGTCATTTGATACACATATATTGCTGCACTAAAATGTATTTTTCTCATTTGTGACAGTTCAGTTAAATGTTACGGAGCCCGCGAGGGGACATGGGGGAATTTTTTTTCTTTTGAGTTCACTCGCAATATTTTGTGGGAGACCCGTTTTTGAGATTTATTTAATTTTATTTTGAAATCTGCCTCAAATAAAAGGATCTTCAATCAGACTTAAAGACAGTTATTATCCACATGCTGTCAAACTACTGAACTCTGGATAATAATACTGCACGAAAACACATCTGTGACACTTTATTTGCTTATTACTGCTGCATGATGTGTACTTTTTTTGAACGCCACTTTTGTTTTTATAGTGAGTTGAATGGTTCTTCTTATCCTAAGCATTTAATGGCATTGTTGACTGCGTGTTAACCTGCAAATGACAAATAAAGCATATCAATGCCATATCAGTGCTGTTTGTTTGTCAAATGTGCTGCTGTTCCAAAATGCACAGCTTCATCAAGGTGATTAACAACTTTTGCGAGCGAACGCAAAAGTATTGCGTTGAGACGCAAAAGACAAAAAATCCTCCATGTCCCCTCGCGGGCTCCGTAAAATGTCACTTTAAAATAAAGTTGGAAAAAAGTAAGCAATGATATGATTTTGTCATATTTTTCAGAGAATAACAGAAAAATTGGGGGTATATCGTGATATACAGGGGTTGGACAATGAAACTGAAACACCTGTCATTTTAGTGTGGGAGGTTTCATGGCTAAATTGGACCAGCCTGGTAGCCAGTCTTCATTGATTGCACATTGCACAGTAAGAGCAGAGTGTGAAGGGTTAAATTAGCAGGGTAAGAGCACAGTTTTGCTCAAAAAATTGAAATGCACACAACATTATGGGTGACATACCAGAGTTCAAAAAAAGACAAATTGTTGGTGCCCCCGTTTGCTGGCGCATTTTGTGACCAAGACAGCAAGTCTTTTTTGATGTATCAAGAGCCCGGTATCCCGGGTAATGTCAGCATACCACCCAAAAAGGTAGAACCACATCCAACAGGATTAACTGTGGACGCCCCGGGAAAAGGGTCTGAAAGGGGGTGTTCGGGTGCTAACCCAATTGTATCCAAAAAAAAAAAAAAACACGGCTGCCCAAATCACGGCAGAATTTAAATGTGCACCTCAACTCTCCTGTTTCCCCAGAACTGTCCATGGGAGGGTCACAGGGTCAAATACATGGCCGGGGCTGCTATAGCCAAACCCTTTGGTCACTAAGCCAATGCCAAAAGTCGGGTTTTAATGGTGGCAAGGAGCACAAATCTTGGGTGTGGACAATGTGAAACATGTATTGTTTTCGATGAGTCCACCTTTACTGTTTTCTCCACATCCGGGAGTGTTACGGTGTGGAGAAAAGCCCCAAAGAAGCGTACCACCAGACTGTTTCATGCCCAGAGGGGGAAGCATGGGGGGGATCAGTGATGGTTTGGGCTGCAAAATTCATGGCCCTTCCCTTGGGCCCCAAATTTTGCCGGATGGGGCGTCACTGCCCAAAGGGTACCGAAAACCATTCTTGAGGACCATGGGCATCCAATGGTTTTAAAAAACATTGTATCCTGAAGGGGGGGGGGGTGCCGGATCAGGATGACAAAGCACCAATACACACAGCAAGACTGGTGAAAGATTGGTTTGATGAACATGAAAGTGAAGTTTAACATCTCCCATGGCCTTTCCAGGGACCAGACCCTAAATATTATTGAGCCACTTTTGGGGTGTTTTTGGGGGGAGCGAGTCAGGAAAACCCTTTTCCCCAACCAGTATCACGTAGTGAGCCCGGGCCCCCACCTGCAAGAAGAATGTTTAAAAACCCCTTTGACCACTGTGCAGGACTTGTATATGTCATTCCCAAGACGAATTGACGCTGTATTGGCCGCAAAAGGAGGCCCTACACCATACTAATAAATTATTGTGGTCTAAAACCAGGTGTTTCAGTTTCATTGTCCAACCCCTGTATAACGTTATTGTGATATAAAATAGTCTATATCTTGATATATGTTTTTTTCCATATCGCCCAGCACTAGTTTGACCCTGAAAAAAAACAAAAACTTCTGTTGATCTCCCAGAAACTAGAACATGTGAGCATGGGTGCAATTTGGAGGTGTGTGTGCTCCTACCCAGCTAGGAATCCAACTACAGGATCCAACACGAAGCATGCTGATGTCTATATGCAACTGGCTTGACCATGGTGGAGTATTTATAGGCCAGGAAAGCATTAATTATTCTTTGCCGATGCTTGGCGAGATCCTCTCAGATGAAGCTAGAGCAGAGTTGGGACACGATGTGCATAGCAGGTGCTGATCAAGAAGTGCAACAATACCTTACTTGGAAAGCTGCCAGTCCGGTTTGTCCAGGATTAGGTTGTAGTCTAGGCTAGTCCATTTTACAATTCTGAGATTACTAACCAATGCAAGTGTCCATTAGCAAGGAATGGATATGATGCCACTACTGCTACCACAATAATCCAACACCATGACTTGAAGACATCAAGAATGATTTGATCATGATTTGATCTTAATCCAGTCTGAATGTGACCTTTAACTGACAGGACTGAAGGTTTTATCTGTGCATACTCAGGGCACCACTAACTGACCTGTAACTTTGCTGCAGCTCTGACTGCTTCCATCTCTCTTGACTAGATCTCCAGCCTCCAGCAGGGCACACAGGCTGTCAGGTGGTGAGCCACTGTCTTCGGTTAGGTCGTTGCACTGATAATCCACATGGGGAAACCCGACAGTGGCCTTCAGCTCCTCAAATCGGCGAGCGCACTGTGAAACCACATCAGAGTTGGTGATTTGTTCTCATTCGGAATGTGGTTAAACCAGCAGCAGGATGGACACAATGGATTAACTGAGGAGGAGATGGATGATGGAGCCATTCATAGTTACCCAGCACTGCAGTTACCTCCTTAGGAGTGAAGCCTGGTACCAGTTTGGCCACATTATCCCAGTTTATGGGCTGAGGCACCCCCCACAGAGACCCCAACACCATGTCCAAAACTAGGACATTGTTGTCGTAGGGAAAATTATTGTTGTCCGAACAGAAGCGACTCATCTCTACACAGACAGACAGTCGACAAACAAGAAGCATTCAGTCAACAAAGACAACTAATCCTCTAATCCAGCTTTGAGCTTTTGAAAGAAAATGAATCAATTAGTAGTTTAGGAATCAGATTCTCTCAAGTTATACTTTAAACTGATAGAGTTGAATCTGTTTCTTTGCCATTTTACAGCAAGTTCAAGTTTTTTTTTAAATGTATTTTAGGTCTGTTCAACACAGACCTTGTATTTAGCTGGAATAGCCAGTTACTGTTCTGTACAGCCAGAAGAGCACAAACACTTAAAGTTTACTTCCGACTGCTTCCCTTAAAGTTAAGTATTTTGTTCAAACTGAAATTGCATATTGGAAATAACTAGAAAATAATGTCCACCTCTAAGGTGACAGATAATCATGTTCAATTAAGCTGAAAACAAACAAATGTTAAGTACTTTTAAGGCACCTTTTTTTATTTAGTTTAAAGCTTTTAGTCTTTTTGAGGTGACACCTGCCATCAATTACAGTGAATCTAGTTAACCTGAAATAGAATAAAATAAAAGTTTAGCTGATCTTGGAAGAAGTTCCTGACATTTGATCATTTGCATCCTTTAGCTAAAGCTATACGTTGCACAGACAGTCCCCAAGGCACACTAGCCTGCATGGTTTAGCGGTTTCCTTGCTTTAACACACCTGATTCAGAGGATTGCAATTCAACAAAAGCTGTTAATCAGCCATCAATGGAAATCAGGTGGGCTGAGTCAGACACTGTGCACAGACGTTACATAAGATTAAAATAATCTCACCATAAAGTGAGGAGAATAACTTCCACAGCATCAATAAATATAGGTAAAAATCAACAAATGTGAGTCTCATTGTCACCCTCACAGTGAGTTCAAGCAATCATCCAAATTAACAAAATGATGGTTTCTGTAGAAGAGCATTGAAGTTTTAGACCAACAATGCCACAGTCCAGAGCTAAATCTAACAGAAAATCTGCGATGTCACCCAAAGAGGGCTGTGGACCAATGATGTCCGCACAGTCTGAGAGATTTTGATCATTTTTGCAAGGCAGAGTGGGAAAATAAAGTCAAGATATGATGTGGGACACTGAAGGATTCCTAAGGAAGACTGAATGGTGAAACTGAACCAAAAGGTGGTTCAGCACAGTATTAGTTTAAGATGTGCACACCTTTGCATCAGAGTCCTAGCACCATTTACTTGCTTTTGTTATTTTATTTCCCTTTAATATATTTTTTACATGTTTGTTTCAATTGAATCATACAGGATATATGTCGCCTTAAAGGTGAAAACTTCTTGAAATAACGTTTTATATCACATAAACCTTAAAAAGATATCCATCAATTTCAAAATAAGCAGTACCAGCAAGTCAGAAAAGAGCACATAGGTGGCTGATGAATGATGCGGTATAAATGTGTGATTTAAAATGGGACGTCGCAGTGGGAAGTGATGCTACCACAGGCCGGGTCTCTCGGTAAGTCCT
This sequence comes from Crenichthys baileyi, assembly GCA_036173005.1. Classification (NCBI taxonomy): domain Eukaryota; kingdom Metazoa; phylum Chordata; class Actinopteri; order Cyprinodontiformes; family Goodeidae; genus Crenichthys; species Crenichthys baileyi. Next base: position 321,395 of record JAHHUM010002047.1, on the reverse strand, counting down.
CCTGATACATCAGACGCGTTCAGGTCAAATCAAATCCAAAGGTTTTTCTGCGACAAAATATTAAAAACGAGAATCCTGATACAGACATGATACAGAGGACATTCCTTACCGTCTTCTAGCAGTGTCAAAGCAGGAGGTGAATCCTTTCTGCCATTGCGTGGATGATAATGGTGCTGATGCTGAGGTCCACCGGCTAACTACCAGAATAGCTAACTTTGAGGGACGGGACTATTTGCTGCCTTCAGGGAACCACCGGAAACCTAGATTCGGAAACACTCCTACGCAACTCAGGCGTTTTAGTGCCCACTTAATTTAAATTAATATATATTGTAATGTCGGGAAATATTTTCAATATTGTTTATTTGATTTGAAATAGTATTTTTTTCGTATGTCTATCATGGTTTAATATACATACCGTCTGCGTAAAACAATTTGTAAATGTATCAGTAAATAGGTGGTATATAAATAAAATGTACTTGCTAACTAAAGAGGACAAAGACTGAAACGGCCATTTTTTTGTCCGTAAAATGCAGGTCAAAATATGGGAGTTCCTCCTCAAACACAAGTTTTCCGATAATCCTGGAAGGCAGCAAAAGCCTGCATTAGTTAGCTTGACTGCTAACTATAAACGAAGGCGGTGGTAGAATTTACTACCTTGTTTACGGATTCAAATAGTATTTACGAACCATTTGGTTTAAACATAAACAAAATAACTTACTAAATGAAGCTGTTATAACAGATCAAAAGCTCGTTGGTTTGTAAAGTCGTCCTAGTTGTCGCACTGCAGCAACATCAGCGTCCTGTTGCCATGAGATGAGACGACGGTCGGAAATCCAGTATTTATGTCGTAAATTGCTTCGTAGCCCTTTTATTAAAAAAAAAAAAACAATGGGCGGTGTGTTTAATTCTTATAAAAGTAAGCGGGAAACAATGTGCTTTTTAACGTTGTAGTTGTCAGTCTCCTAACATGACATGACTCTTAGTACGCGTTACAGCATTTAACTTCCCTTTGGAATTTAGTTAAGTGTTTTTGAATTGAACTGAATGACGCAGTTTATAAAAAGGAGCGTCTCCTGAAAATCTTGTTAGGGGTGTCTAGATGGGGACATTAATTTTAAAGCAAAAGCCACGACACAATTTCATGAGTTGCTTGTCCATGGAACCATAGCAGAGGTGATCCTAGCCTTATTGAGGCCATGGGCAAAACACAGGTTTGTGGCCCTCCCACCTTTTAATGTAAGATCTTGGATATATAACTGCATTTTTCAGGTTCAGTGGGACCAGATTTTTTATATATTTTTTTGCAACACTAGAAGCCTTTATTTTTCAATTTTCCCGACAGAAGGCAGACAGGAGAGAGGGGGAAGACATTCGGCAAAGGTCTCCGGGTCCCGGACTCGAACCCAGAACGGTCGCTTCAAGGACTGTAGCCTCGGTGCAGGGACCCCCAACTAGAACTACAGCCTCTCGCATTAAAAGGAAACATTTGAGTTGGTCCTTGTATTTGATTAGGACGCTTCCTAGCCAACACTTTGGAGCAGCACCAGGACATAATGGAGGCTCTAAATCTTTGGGTCATCTAAAATAACCTTTAGAGGCATGTATGGGTTTCCCTACAAAACCTGTTACCACCAAGACCCAATCTCAAATAAGCAGACCATAGATGGATGCATCCATCCATCCATCCATTAGAGAAATCCACAATAAATCCAACAGGTTTCTGTCTTTAAAGTGGCACTGAACCCCATGTAAAAGAATAACGTCGCCCCCAGACAAATTTTGAAAGACGCCACCAAAGTGGGCAGCGCCGTGTGTGGATGAGCAGAATTAAACAAGTTTACATGTCATATAAAAGAAATAGCACAGTAAAATAAATATAACACCAGGCCCAGTTTATCTGCAAAAAAAGTTGACTTGGGGTTTAGTTCCTCTTTTAATATTCATTGCAACTATAATCCTTCACGATGAACTTCTGACTGAACTGTTATTTTTCTTTTTGCTTCTCTAAGCCCCAAGTAATCACCTACCTTCAGCCATGTACCAGCGACATAAAGACACAATAAAGAACACAAAACAGTTTTGAAAATATTTTCAAATATTTGTATTAAATATATACCGAATTACTTTATGTAACCAATAAAGTGATGAAAATATGCAGATTGCACCTCTCCTGCTCTGAATGACAACAATCCCATTTGTTCCAGACAGAAGACCCCAGGCGGCTGTCAACAGAGGGCCCAAACTTTACAAGATGGCGTGATCACATTATCACCTTCGTCCTTTAAACTGACAACGTTCCAGCTTACCTCGTTACCTCGCAAAACACACTTGCGCAACAGTTTATTATGCAACCTCTGAGTAAGGAAATGTAAAGATAACCTCAACATTTGTTTAAAACCTTAAATTCAGATTTTACTGATGATTTGAGGCGGATCCTGATGAGATGCACTGTGATACAGCTGCTATCAGGTAAATATTAGCCAATTTCCAGAGTTAAAGATTGCAAACAAGCACTGACCAAGCTAATCATTGTTAATTATAAATCCCTACACATGAAAACATAATCATCAGAGGTCAGTCTTCTTGGGGACATTCAGCTCAGCGTTAGAGGGCGTGTCGGAGCTCGATGTGCTCAGACCGAAGGAAGCAGGAGTTTCTCTGTACGCAGACTCCAGCAGCTGCTCTGCAGAGGCAGAGGCGAGGTCAGAGGTTAAACCTCGAGCTGTAATAGACTGTGGCTGTGCAGACGAGGCTGCCTGGCAGGTCTGCGCGCTCCCTTGCTTAACCTGAGCCAGCCTCTCCACCTCTGCGTGCTTACGGCCTCTCCTTTTTCCGAGGATCTTGACATAGTTGGCGGGGACGAGTCCTGTGGTCTGACTGTCCACACTGGCCAGCAGCCATCCACGCACACGGGGCTGTTGCTCTAAACAAAAGGGATAAAGACTTCAGGTTGACAGTCGGGATGTTAAATACAATTAACATTGGAAAACTACTGCCTGACTATCAAGGAAATATATTTTCAATGTGGTACACCAGCAGAGCATGTTATAGAAAGATGTTAAAGAGTTATCACCTTTAGGGGCCAGGTTAAGCATGTCTCCAGCCCGCAGAGAAACTTCCTCCTCTGAGGAAGCTGAAAAATCGTATTCTGCTCTGGCTACAACATGGTCATCCTCCCCGCTGGCCCAGTTAGTGGCTAAAAACACACATAGAATATTTTCATTAAACAAAAGTTTAAAAAGCCACATATAGTGGCATTTAAAATATCCACGACACGTTTTACATTTCATCACATTACAACCACAAACTTTTCTGTATTTTATTGGACTTTTATGTTATAAACTAACAAAGTAGTGCATAATGATACAAGTTATTTTTCTTAAAAATAAAATTCTGAAAAGTGTGGCATGCATTTGTATTCAGACTCTTTAACTTTGCTACTCCTAGATAAAACCAGTACATAAAATTGCGAGAAGTCACCCGTGTGAAACTTATGAAAATGCATCAGAGGTTTGTTAGAGAACATTACTGAACAAACAGCAGTCAAACAGGTATGGTATGAAGTTGTGGGGATGCTTTTTCAGCAGGGAGAAGGAACATGGTCAGGACAATCCTGGTAGGAAACCAGTCAGAAGCTGCAAAAGACTTGAGACTTGGGTGGATGTTCATAACCAAAGGTTCTACAAAGCATTGACTCAGACAGGCCTAATATACAGTGTTTACCTGTCGTTCTATTGGAGCGGCGCCCCTCCCCTTCAACAACCCCCTCCACCCCCTTAAACAGTCAAGTTAATATTTCTATCAAATTTATTTTCTAAATAACGTAGATCATAACAGACGTCGTTTAAGGTTACCTTGCCTACATAAAACAGGTCTGCAGGGTGTCCTTTTATGAAAAAAACAAACTTATGTTATTTTCACAACACTGTGTCATTTCTGCCTCTACAATGTTCTGCTGTCTATATCACTCGCAGCAGAGTTCTGCCCCATGCAACACGCAACACACACGCAACACACACTCCCGCCTGTTGCAACCACCTGCAAAACAAGCTAAAATTTCTAGTTTTTTTTAGCCACCCCAGAGTTGTGAGGATAGTAGCCCTCCCTCTCCTGCGCGTAGCAGCCATAACTCTCCTACTCCATGACAAACTACAGAAAATAACCTAAGTGCTTCAGGCACCACCCGGTACAAGCAGCAAAAAATGACAGGTCATTGGGCGAGAGGTTTTGGCCCGGCTTGGCTGTCAGAGGGGAAATGCTCCCTGGCTGTACAAGACTGATCTTGGTGAGAAATTATGTAAATTCATAGAAAAAAAGAGAGATGGAGAGAAACAGATGGAAGAAGATAGAAACATGTTGATAGATATAAGTACATAGATAATGAATAAAGAAGGGATTATTATTAGTAATAACAATAATTTAGAGGAATGTTTAGGGGCTGTGTTGGTTAGTGCGCACCCTGCCCCCACATTTTTAATTCAGAGGGGAAATACTGAAATATAAATACATATTTATTACTACCTTAAAAAAACCCTGTATCTTCTACTTCCACTTGCTGATTATGCACTACCAAACAAATCCTGAAACCTAATCACACAATTAAAACCCATAAAAGCAAGTTACAGGTGTGATTATGGTGGGATTTACAGACACAACAAAAAGTCAGATGTAAGCCTTACCACTTTCTTCAGAACCTGCTGTGGAGCTTAGAAGTTTCCAGATAAGATAGGGTCCACCAAGAACTACTGCAAAGAAAAGGAAGATTGGCCAGGACTTCACAGTCTGATCCTCCGCTCCTGCTCCATACCCCCTGGACGAAGCCGTAGCCAGGGCATCAGTCGTGCTGTCGGCCCACAAGTCTTCAACGTCAGTATCTGTCCCTCTCCCCAGCAGTCGCTTCAACCGTCGGTAGAGGTAGCGCAGTGTCCGAACCAAAGCGAACGCTGACAGAACTCTTGTGAGGTGGGCACGCAGCCTTGTTAGGTGGTTGGCTACGTCCAGCACAGCCCGGAAGCTGTTGTAAACTGCTGAAAAGGTGGCGTCCAGCATCATGCTGACTGAAGCAAAGGCCTGGACGATGCTTTCAATGGACTGGAAGGCACCACGACTGCTCTCCTCGGCCTGCTGTACAAACCGGCTGGGGGCGACATCTTCCGTCTGAGGGAGGCGGCTGTACCCTCCCAATCCGTAGCCACCGCCATAGCTGTAGGGGCTGTAGCCACCATAGATGGAGCTACCATAGGGACTGTAGGAGGAGGTAAAAGAGCTATAGGAGGGACGGTACGACTGCTGCATGGGGCGGGGAGGCACTGGAGGAGCCACTCTGGTCAGAATAGGTGGGCCTGCTGGTGTGGAGGGGCCCCCAGCTGCCGGTCCAAAGTCTGCAGACCTGTTCAGTGAGAAGAGAAGCCAACATACAATATTTTCGATAGGCATCAGCTGGCCAATGTTCTTTGAACAGATGAGAATTAAGCACCTTCTGATATCCGTTTATTAATCATTTAATCGAAAAAATAGTCAACAGATTATTCAGTTAGCAAAGTAATCATTAGTTGCAGCCTTACACAACATGTTAGCACATTAACTTCATCTCAACTGTAAAGCATGGCGATAAAAGGCTGATGCTTTGGGCTTGTTTTGCAGACACAGGACCTGGGCAGCTTCCAGTCCTTGGCCTTTAAAGAGCTGTGCAGAAACACGTATCTTTAAACGAATATCTTTAAAATTCCTTTCTAATGATTTGTGTGACTGACGAGGTCAGAGAAAAAAGAAATACTATTCTGCAATATCAGAGAATTTTCTTTACCCGGTTATTTCTTGACCACGAACTTTGCAAGGTTTTCACCTAAAGTCGTGGTAAAACGTAAATAGTATTGTTAGGCTATTGGTGACAGGAATGTTTTAGTATGAAAAAAGTCAAACCAGACGCCACCATTTGTAGCTGGTGCTGCAAAAGGTGGTCTACAAGCTGCTGGATCAGGGGGTGTAGTTATTATTTATGTATTAAAACACTGCTTTCCCAATTTCCCTCCCTAAATAATGACGGCGTGGAATCTGCTGTATATTTTTTGCACTTTTAAACCACGACCGTAGGTGAAAACCAAGCAAAATTCATGGTAAAGAAAAAGCCAAGTAAAGAAAGTTATCCAACATTGCTGAATATCGTTTATACGGGACTGTGGGATATGGTGTTAAAATGTAAACAGACGTAATTGTTCGCAATTGTTCCGACTGCCTTTTACATTTATAAAAAGACCAAGGCAACAAAACGGGGTCAAATGGCTAGAAACGATTAGAAGGTAAATAACAGGCCGCAGAGCTGCTAAATTGTTGGTCATGAATTTTCATTGATTTGATGCCGTTTATAAACGAATCTGAGCCACAAACATGCAACGGATGAATTATGCATCATCGTTAAAACCATCTTGTCAGATTATTCTGCGAACAATGTTAATGTTTGGATAGCAGCTTTAGCATCGACTAGCTCACATTAGCAAATGCAACTTTTAGCTAGCAGAAAACATCGACAAAACAAACCAAATACGTGCTTGTTTACCTGTAATTTAAAGGCGCGCTAATAGACCCCGGAATCCGCCTTTCCCATGGCTTTGGGGGAGGCTGTGAATCCATCTTATAATATAAAACTAACAACTAAAAAACGGCGAAGCGTGTCCCTGTCCTCTGACGGCTTTTAATGCTGCCTTCCAGTACTCCCCGTAATTTCCACAGTTCCAAAACGAAACTCAGACGTCCACGGTGTATGTACACTAATTAGCCAAACAACGCTATAAAGGATGTTGAATGTATCTATCATTACAAATTAGTTACATGTTGGTATTACTCCTATGGGAGCTAATGGGAGAAATGTTTTTCATACCAAAATATTCCTAACTGTCGCCAAACATACCACTTGTGCATCGAAACATGACCAGACCAGAATAATAGATTGTCTCTGTGTTTGATTATTTTTTTGTTTTGGGAAATACGGGAAAACATGCGTTTAATCAGGTTTCTGTCATATTTACTACTTTCAATCAGTGCTTCCTAAGCAGGTATTTGGAAGAGTAAATTCATAGTAGTTTGATCATACTTCTACACTTTTTCATACTTTTGCATCACAATGCAACTTGAAAACTGGCTCAGAGTTTATCTGTTCCTTCTTTCTAGTTGAAACGACTAAAGGAGCTACATCCATTAACATTTACTTTTCCTTCCCATAGAAAGTACTCCTGGATCAGTGCTTCTTTGTTCTCTTTGTGTCTCTGCTCTGTTCTCTCTAACCCCCAGTCGGTCGTGGCAGATGGCCGCTCACACTGAGCCTGGTTCTGCTGGCGGTTTCTTCCTGTTAAAAGGGAGTTTTTCCTCTCCACTGTCGCTACATGCATGCTCAGTATGAGGGATTGCTGCAAAGTCAACGCCAGTGACTGTCCACTGTCTCTACATGCTAATCCAGGAGGAGTGAATGCTGCAAGTCACTGACTGGATGCAATCTGCTGGGTTTCCTTTCCTTATATAGAAAAACTTTTTATCCAATTTGAATAAATAACAGAATCTGGCTGCACTGTTCAATGATTAAGATTAATTGGAATGTATGTACCTGACTTTTGTGAAGTGCCTTGAGACGACATGTGTTGTGAATTGGCGCTATATAAATAAACTGAATTGAATTGAATTCAATGTTTTGCTATGGAGATGTTTTAAGTGTTATGTACAGTTTTAGGCTTCTGCCACACATAGTTTTATCATGTAGGTCTAAAAAGTTCAGTTTTGGTATCATCTCACTAAATCATATTCTTATACATGGTTACTGTGTCATCTACATGACTAGTGGCAACTTGCAAACAGGACTTCTTATAAGGTTTTCCTTCAACAATGGCTTTCTTTTGTCACTCCTTCATAACAGCCAGATTTGTGGAGTTCACCACTTATCACTGTCATCAGATAAGTTGTTGATCTCTGCGGCTCCAGCTGAGTTATAATGGACCTCTTGGCTGCTTCTCTCATTAATGCTCTTCTTGCCTCACATGTCCATTTAGGCGAATGGCTTGAGATATTGTTTTATAACCTAGCCCTGCTTCAACTCCACTACTTTAGCTCTGACCTGTTTTGCTGTGTTTACTAATGTTTGCTAACAAACGTCCGAGGTCTTTACAGAACAGCTGGATTTATTCTGAGATTAAATTACACATAGATTGACTCCTTTTACTAATAAGGTGACTTCTAAAGACAGTTGAATGCACTGGATTTTATTTCGGGGTTTTATAATTAATGGGACTGAATAGTTTTTTTTATTTCATTTACATGTTTTCTTACTACAAAATCCCCAAATTCCTAAATTCAATTCTAAAAAAACAAATCCAATGCGATTAGTAAACCTGCTCTACTACCTGCATTTTTACCCATTGGCCACCAGAGGGTGCTATAGCTCATCAATAAAGAAAGCCATAAATGCAGATAAAAAAATCTCAGCGCAGTTCTAGAGGGAATACCCCCTCTTCGTATTTATTTTAACTCAACATAAAAGACAGAGTTCATTCATTCATTATTATTACACTGACTTATTCCCAGTTACTCTACATACACCTCTTAAAACTTAAGAGAATCATAAACATACAGTACGGGACTCTAGGTAGGTATTTAATTGAAGATGGCAAAATTTGACAGGCAGATATTAGATCACTCTATTTTGTACTGTGTAAATGTGTTTTAGTAACGTAAAGAGGTACATACAATCAGTCAGCTGAGTTAAATGGTTCTTAAAACACCAGTTTGTCATATTAGGCCATGGAAAAGCTTTACAATCAAAACACATAAATTTAACATTTTTCCAAAACTACCTGACCTGTAGGAGAAAAGATCATTGTTTTAAAAATAAATATTAAATAAAATTTGTTTGTTTTATTTAAACTAAAGAACCACAGCTGTATTATGAGTTTGTAGACATCTAAACTAGGTAAAAAAAAAAAAATTGGAACATTCATTCTTTGTGACCAAATTACAGAAAAGCTTTGCACTATTAGTGTCATTCCGTTATTAAAATTCTATAGAGATATTGCAATATCTTCTTTATTGTTGAGAAAGCAGATATGCAATGTTGCTTTTAATTTAAAGATCAGATATGTAAATGCAGTCCTTACTGCTCTCACAAACGTCAGTAAACCCTGCAGGGGGCGGCTTGTAATTATACGGCCATGTTCGAGAGGTTAGGCTGCTCTTCAGCGCAAGCAAGTTAGAGCGGGGGTGCTCACTGTGGTTTTAGGAGGGAGTCCTGTGATGTCAAGTGTTTTTGCTGGGCGTGGGATGGGGTGTGTGCAGAGCTGTTGCATTAGATTCTCCAGAGTTAACAGGATAGAGGTTGCCTGTGTCATCCCCCGGTGTAGGTGCACAAAGCTAAGACTGTTGTTACTTTGTGGCCTGACGGTGTTAGGGATCCCGGGCCACAGGTGGGAATCCTAAGTGTCACCCTCCGTTTGAAGCTGAGTGTGGGTAGATGGTTGAGCTTATGTTGGTCCTCCTGGTATTTGGGCTTTGCAATTCTAACCTTTTGTACTTTGATAAGATCAGGGGTCAGATTATGGTGAATGCTCAACAGCGCTGCAAAAAAGATAACACATAAGAATGTGGCAATCATCAGCAGGAACTTTAAGTCTAACCCCTTTAAGTAAATCCTCAATGCCATTAACATGTTTCTTGCTAGTTGGTGTTCTGGCACAGGCTCAGTTTCTGAGCAACGTCCCTACATTTTCAAAACTTTGTGAAAGTCATTCTGAAAGCTGAACTGAAACTTGCTTTTAGCAAAGCCACTGCTGAAACATCCAGTTTTATCCAAGTTTCAACCTTCCAGCGTTTGATTTGAAATAAAGTTAATGATTTGGAGGTAGGTCTCCTTCTTCATTGTTCCATCTAATTAGTGCAATCCACCTGTAAGACCTGTAGCAAAACGGACCCACAGCTTGATGTTGATGGTCCCATTACAATGCTTTACTACTGGTACCGGTGTTCTAAGATGTAAAAGCTGCACTTGGACACCTCAATAGATACTTCTTGTCATAATTGTCTTGTTCTCCAGAAGACATCTGGCTTGTTCATGTGGGAGGCTGCAAATTTCAGTCGAGCTTAAAGGGGGAGATTTTGGAGCAGGTGCTTCTTTCTTGGTTCACTTCCTCTCAGCCCATCTTGAAGTAAAACTGACTCCATTTTGGACAGAGACACTGGTGTGTCAGTTTGGTTCCTCACCCCGACCTTGGAAAGTGGTGACACCTCTGAATAATATGTATTTATGTAGGATTATCTTTAGAAATGGCTCATAAGACTTTTCCCAGCTTGTGTCAATTAACAGTTTACAGAGTTTCTTGGATTACAGTTGGTCTGAGTATTGGTCAGTCCAGTGATTGCTGTAAAACATTTTTTTATACTGGAAACAATGAAGTACCAGCTACAGTCCACCCTGATACCTTATGAGACATTGACAGGTGTTGGGCTTGTCAAGGTGAATGACACTCATGAACTTCAGAGCCACCTATTATAAGATTTTGGTGAATATATAAATATACTTGACCACTCTGGTCAGAGAACAGTTTTAAGAAAATATTAAAGCTTGAGATAAATATAACATTCATGCTAAGGACCAGAGGGTATTAACCATAATAATTCAATATTTGCATTATATTATCCATCAAAGTCTTTAAACCTCTATTTTCCTGCTGCTGGTCAGGGAACACAGAACCAAACTAAAATAAACCTAAATTAACTCATTTGTTCTTTTTGAGATTGGTGAGATGTTTTTATTTGTCGACAATTATTACCTTATTTTTACACTTTAAGAAAGAAGGACACTTATGGGGAAGCCACACACCCACGATGTATATTCCTCTGTTTGCACAGACCAACATGGGTTATAATCAGAAAAGATTGTGAACTCATTTAAAGAATACCAAAGTTTTTTCCCAAGGTCCTCAATCTGTCAATCTCCTTCTATTCTTGAGGTCAGATCATGCTCGCTGGTCTGCCCAGGCTGGTGATTTTACCCTAACTTGGCAAACCTTGCATTGCACTGAAGTTCCAGCGTTCCTGCTGTGCTTTTGCTGGGCAGCACGCAGAAGTGGCCTAAGAGTGATATGGGTGCTTTTTACTCTCTAGTTCCCCCTTCCTCTTTGTGTGTGAGAACACTATACACATGCCTCAGAGTTAGGTGGAAGCATTTATAAAAGTGGAACTAAGAGAAAAATATTGCTGGAAGGTACAGAGCTTGCATGTGTGTATTTAACGCTTGAATTCGCAGCACAATGTTGACTCAGTTACATGTAAATGGCTGTGGTATCAAACAAGAGACCACTCCAGCCTGTAATGTCAGTAGAGGTATTAGAATTTTAAAAACAAACAGAGACTGAGGTAACTGAAGAAGGCTCTAATAGACATTGCAAAAAATAGTAATTAAAAAACAAGGAAAACTTACAGCTGTATGAACCACAGTCCTTCTAAACAATTTGGACAAATGAGACAGTAATGTACAGCATTTCACTTGAAGAAAACAAAAACGGGATATTAGCTCAAAAACTTCATAGAAATCTCATATCATCTGTGAAACACGGTGGTGGACGACTGATCATTTGGGCTTGTGTTGTGCACCATGCAGTCGTCGAGCTGACTGTAAACTCCCCTGCTGTAACAAAGTATTCTGGAGTCAAAGCTTGGCCCAAAATTGGGTCACCGACCGGACAATACAACAAACACAGCAGCAAAACTCCAACAAATCCGCTGAAAACAACAAGAATTAATTGCAATGGCCTAATGAAAGTTCTGCCATTATCCTAAATAAAATGCAGCAGACGAACTGAAGGATTGCTGCACACTTCAAAGAAATAAAAGTGGGGAAAAAATATCCACAAGGATGTGAGTTAATGCTGCCAGACGTTAATGGGGTGTACTTAGTTTTTCACGCTTTTCCGTTTTGGCTTAATCTTTATTTAATAAATATCAGCAGAGGGGAGTCTGCTGTGTGTTTTATTGCACTTGAAGTTACAATAATGTTCATATTTATTATGTCCTGGCATTTAAAAGTCTAGAGCTTAGACAGGGTGTAGTTTCTTTTTACCACAGTAGTGACTTAGAGTCACTAAGTCACTGAGAGTTGAGCTAGGTAGCTTAGCTTACCCTTTATATTTTCCAAATATAGCTTATTCTTCATTTTTGGCATTTATGCAAATATTTATCAGGTGTACTTATATTATAACTTGGGGATACAAATGCTAAAAAATAAGATATTTCTACTATGGGAATCAAGTGAGTCAGCTTTAGTTTGGACAAAAGCTTAGGTGCTAGCTGGCTAGCTAACTAACCAAATCCCAAAACTACCATAGTTCCAGTAATGAATGAATGAATGAATACATATTATATTTATCAAATTATATCCTAATGAAGTATTGAAGTATTGTGTGTTATGAAATATTGAATGAAATACTGGGAAATATGCTATGAATTGTATCTTGGATAGGTTATCATATAGGTCTGACACACTTTTGGTGCAAACATTTCAATTGTGTAGCCTTAAAAGCCTAAAACTAAACTCAATATAAATGAAATAAAATAGGCTACTACCACCACTATTTCTTTTATGCCGATAGTATACCTTAAGAGGAATAAGAGTTATTCACCTCAGGGCAGAATGTATACCTATGAAATACTTTGCCCCATACTAGAAATACACCTTGACAAGTATTTTGCTGTGAGAGCTTTGTGGGATTTTCCCTGCACTCGAATATGAGTTAGGTCTTGCACGAGGAACCGCTTTAGCTAGGGAATGATACCTATAATTAAAATGTGCTGCAGGAAGTTTGCCAAAATTGGAGGAGTGAAGCGTACAAGCAATAACCACAATTTATATTTCACAAGGAAGTCCTGGCTGGATGGAAAAGCGAACAACACTATGAGGTTGAGCATTATTTGAGCATCATTTGTTTGAGGGGAAACTGTCATAACTTGTATTCAGACCTGAAATTTGAGCAGCTTCATTTAGGTAATTATAAGAAAACAGAAACACTAAAGAGGCAGATATCTTTTTAAATTTTATGTCAATACAGCACTGCTGTGTCATGCAATGATGGCGATGAGGTTTACAGTCACGTAGCAGCTCCTTTCTAAATTGTTGAGATAACAGCACGTTCATTCAGGTGAAGAAAGCTGTCCCCAAGTGCTTGCAGTTTGCAAAAAGGAGGGTTGGTGGTGAAGGAGTGGAGCTGAGGCAAGAGGGAGGAGACAGAGCAGCAGAGGAGGGGCTTTACTGGCAGTAAGTGGCTAAACTGGTTTAGCTCGCCTTTTCCAGGATATGGGTAGGAAATATTCAATGATATACGTTGCAATGAGCTTCTGTAACAAACTGTCACTATGAAAGCAGAGCAAGGCTGCAAACACAGACACAATACCCTCAATGTGCACGTGAAGCGCTGCATTATGACAACTCTCTGCCCAGACCTAAAATACATGCAGCTTGCTGCAGAAGTGGATGTCATGATGAAATAGATCACTGCATGACCTGAGAACTCTGTCCTTTTCCTATTAACCAATAATTTAGGCAATACATTATTTCTTTCCTCAGTTCACTTGGAGGTTAATTTGCAATTGTTAAACATATATATTTAAATGTATTTATACACAATCAGACTCTCTAAGCCATTTCGCCAAAAAACTCAAAGTTATAATGGTTTAGAAGGAGACAACATGCTAAGTTTATTTATGCACAAGGTAATTAAAAAGATTTTACAAGAAAATTAAGGAATAGAGGTATTGAGAATTACATAAAAAAGTTTGTATAAAAATTAGGGTATTATATAACAATTATTATAGACAATAAATAATATAATTTTATAAAATAAAATGATATAAACATTAAAAATAAAAATAAACTGATAAAGTATTTTGTTTTTTCACTTTATAAACAGTAATGTTTTCAGTTCCGCTTTAAAGTAGCCAAGTTTTTGCACATCTTGGATTATAAGGGTATTTGTTCCAGAGCAGAGAAACTAAATGCTGTCTTGGGCACACTGAGTAAACAGGTCGACATCAGGGATCTAGAAAGGTCATACTTAACAAGCAGCTCTGAGGTGTATTTAGGTCCAAGACCATGGCCTTATAGACAAATAACAAGATTTTAAAATATATCCTTTGGACACAGGAAACAGTTGCAAGGATTTAAGGACTGGTGTGAAATGGTCTATTTTCCTTGCTTTGGTCAGGACTCTGGCTGCACTGTTTTCGATGAGCTGCAGCTGCTTAATTCTGCTGGAGGTTTCTTCCTGTTAAAAGGAAGTTTTTCCTCTCCACTGTTGCTACATGCATGCTCAGTATGAGGGATTGCTGCAAAGTCAACGCCAGTGACTGTCCACTGTCTCTACATGCTCATCCGGGAGGAGAGAATGCTGCAAGTCACTGACTGGATGCAATCTGCTGGGTTTTCGCTTTAGATAAAAACTTTTTATCCAATTTGAATAAATAACTGAATCTGACTGCACTGTTCAATGATTAGGATTAATTGGAATGTATGTACCTGACTTTTGTGAAGTGCCTTGAGACAACATGTGTTGTGAATTGGTGCTATGTAAATAAACTGAATTGAATTGAATTGAATTGATTTCTTTTCCAGAGACTGGTAAAGACAAAATTACTATAATCTCACCAACTGAAAAGAAAATCATGCACTGTTTTTTTTGCTCCTGTTTTGGAAAGAAGCCTTTATTTTGTCAACATTTCAAGGCTGGTTTAGTTATTGACTTAATGTAGTTGTTATAATTTTGGCCTTTCTCCTGCCTGTGTCTTTTACCTCCATTGAGTCTTGTTAAGTTGTTTGTGATCAACAGGCTGATGCTAGGTTTTGGATATAGATGTTAAATATAAGTGGCCCGATAATGGTGCCTTGAGGAACTCCAAATTTGATTTTTGTTTGCACAGATTTATAATTACTGAATGACAAAAAATGTCTTGGTCTTCCAAGTTCGAACTGATCCCACCCACTTCTTCATTCGTTCGATCACTATGTTATGATCAATTGTGAGAAACGCTGCACTGACTTCAAGTAATATCAACATGGAAGTTGTAGATACATCACTCTTTAGACGTAAAACCTGTGCCAATGCAGTCTCAGTGCTGTGGCATGGTCAAAAACATGACTGGAGAGCTGGAGAGATTTATTTTATCAAAAAGGGGTCGATTTGTTGGTAAACTGCCTTTTAGTGGTCTTTCTGCATGGGATGTTTTTGCATGCTCTCCTCATGGATCCAAGGGTTCACTCTGGGTACTTCCACAGTCCAAATGTGTGTATTGCCCTGTGATGGACTACCAATCTGTCCATAGTGTATCCTCCCTTTCTTCCAGTGACCCTGAAATAACAATATTGTATAGACAATGATTGGAAAAGAGCTCAAATAAATATCTTATGCTTGTTAAACTTCTTTCAACTTAATGTTTCGGTTTTATTGCTTGCATCTTTGAAGATTCAGTTGTGCCTCTTTGCCCTTTTTAGAAAAAAATGGGAAAAAGCTCCACAGCACAGAGAAAAATTGAGACCAAATAAAAGCGTATTGGCAGCTGAATACTGCTCAGAAAACACAAATGCTAAGATTTCAATTCAGCATGGAAAAAAAAACACTGGTAGGCTACTTGTGAACCAACACTGATAACAACTCAAAAGCTGATTGCTGCCAGTCCCTCATGCAGCGAGGTTAAATCAGGGTTCACTGTGGTTCTACACAACGAGACAGGAAGGAAGCTACATGCAGCATTTCTTTTCAGGCTCCCGATACAAGAGAAACAAACATCTCCAGTGTAGCACATCCTGGGTTCCTTGGTAATGACGCTTTACATTGCACTGATTGTAACTGCCAAGACATTTCAAGAAACGAGATTGGAATCAAAATGTTGTTTAATTCCCTAATCAATGTTTATTGTGTTGGTGTTATGAAAAAGCAAAACGACAAAAAAAAAACTTATCAATTTATTTTAAGTGTGCTCAAAGTGTCAAATTTATGAAATCCTAGACGTCAGAACCAGAAGAGACAATAGTCTCACCCTCACATCACGACAGCGTGCAATCCTGACAGTTTCAGCAGTTTGTGTCAGCAGATGACAAGAAGCTAAGTGGACAAACTTGGTGGGCTACATTTTTCTGTTGTGTTGGGTAACCACATCTTCACAAGGTCAAAGAAAATCATAATGGATTTTTTGGCAGGAGTAGAAATACACTCAAGTCAGGCGTTGCCATTTTGTCCCATCTCCCAGTCTTGGTACAAACTTAGGGTTGGTATGAAAAGATTGAGAGATATTTAATAAACTACCACCACTCTGTGCCCTATGTTGAACTCAGCTGTTTACCATTTCATTTCCATTTACAAAATAAGTGTAAATAGCTGTGGAGGGAGCTATAGATCCCACACTGAGAAATTTAGAAAAATACAGCCTTTGATTTGAGACAAAAAAATCTTAGGTTGAGAAATAACTGTTTCAATCAAAACCATCATTGGCCCCCATAATTTCTATAAAATAAACGTTATGAGCTTTTTGGTAATTTCTGCTTTACGTTTAAGGTTGTTGAGAGTCCTTTTACCTCTTATATTTTTAAAGTGTAAAAACGATGTGACGCAGAGGTCAGTTCCTTTTAGCCACTTTTCAAAATAGAAAAGACAAGAGAACACAACGTTCAAGTAAGGCATATGAGTGTTGTTCTTAATAAGTCAAGAAATTGATTAGGTAGACACATATCTAATTCCATTTAAAACACCTGGAACGGTGAGCGACAAGACTGGAAGACGGGCTACACACAGTAAGGAGGACTGTAAGGCAGGTAAGCACATCACAAAAGCTCACTGTTATTAAACTGCAGCACAGAGTGGACGCATGGGATCACTAACTCTCCATGAGACACTGTCTAGATGCCAGGAAAAAGTAATTTCAATCCTACCATCGTAAACGTAAACATGTAGAGTTTGAGGAATGCCATCAGGACTTTGACTGAACCTTGGAGCTTGGGTCAGATGAGCCTAAAACTAAGCCTTTCACCAACAAACACTCTGGCTTAATAAGGATGAATATTTTGAAAAGCACCTCTTGCCGACTGTTGGGTACAGTGGAATATCTGTAATGGTGTGGCCCTATTTCTCTTCCCAATGCCTAAGAACATCTCTGGACAGAATTTCTTTTAACAAAACCAGGTGGCCTTTTCAGATAACCGTAAATTGGTCATCATTGGGTCTTTCAGCAGCAAAAGATCCAAGACAACCAAATCAACACAAAAATGGTTAGTTAAAAATCACACAAAATCAACCTCATCTGAGAAAACCCCCAAATAATCTTTGACCATGTCCTGACAAGTCGTAGCTGTTTGAGCAGCTTCAAAAAGTTCAGTATTACTTAGTTGCTATTTATAGTGTTGTTGTCATCCAATGATCAACATCCTGAACATCCTTCAGCCCGAGACTTTTATATTGTGCCACCAAGTCATTCTGCTTGGAACCAGATCGATGAGGTAAGATCCAGTTTCAAATGTGTCAGGAGAGCACGTCATATAAGTAATTACCTGTTTAACCTCAGTGGATGACATAGGTGGCTTCATTATCATTAATCTGATCTGTTTTCTCATTTAAATCAAAGTGACACAAAGAGGATTATCTGGTTTTCATTTGCAAGTTTTCGAGAAGTCTAGAAAACATGAAAAGATGGGTTAATAGATTTTGTGTACACTGTATTAGAGAGTTTGATTGGCATGCAAAAGATATTTTGAAGAGTTACTTGTCATTGACTCTATTGGAGTTAGAGGTATCAGTTCTCACTTTTTGACACAGAGAAGTAAAATACAAAAAATCCAAATGTTTCTGTTGTTCACACTGGGTTTTGCTATTCAATTATATCGGATTCATTTGGATTCACTTTCCTAAGTTAGAGTTGAAACCAAAAGTTTAAAAAGAGACAAAGCTGAAACGACATTGCTCAACAGTTGCAATTGTAGTCGCAACATTTCCTTTATTATGCAACAGGTGACTTGTCAATCTATAGCATCACATGCAGAAACATGACATTTAAGAGAACTGAGTTGTGTTTAGTGGCATATTTGTTCCTCAAACAGGCAGTGGTCCAAACTGTTTTTCCTCAACAGCTTAGTTTTATGTAAAACAGTTATGTTAAAGGTGTTCATCCGAAAAGAGCTTTGTTTGATGTGATATTATGACACGTGAAAACAGAAAACAAAAGGGAAAACAAAAAAGTTCTGCGCTCCACCTTAGAAATGTGGTGTTTTCTCATTTACTGTTTTGACTTGACTAAAATATTGATTTGAGCCACAGGTAATTTAATGATATTTCTGGATTTTTCTGCTGTCCAATCGTGGTAAAAAAAAGGTCTAAATGAAGCATTTGGGGATATTTTAAAACCTTGGTTATAATAAACACAAAACTGCAAATATCATCACACTCTGAGAAATGTAGTTCAAACATTTATATTTAAATAATAGGTTAATATTTCACCTGAAAGTCACATTTTTTTACTTCCATGTCTTAGAAAATTATCTGGAATGCCCTCTTGGAAAGGTGGAAGTTCCTCAACAACCCAACCTCAAAATCAAACCTGGCTGCCACCCATACAAAAAGAAGTGGTAGTTGTATCATTAAACTATAAATTTCCACTTCACATGGAGTTCACGTCATTAAATCAGCGCTGAATCAGTGCCATGTTGCTACAGTATTGAAATGGTTTCTGATAGGTGCCAACCTGGTGACTGAGCTCAACAGTTAGAAAATCCCACTTCTTTTCTAGCCTGAAAAATAGTTAAACTAGCTGTAACTCTCTGAAGTGTTTTACTGTATATGGGGATGAGAATTTCCCACAAGAATAATCCAGAATACCCCACCGGTATCCTGAATTTGAAAGTCACCAACCTCAAACCTCAAAATCCATCATGGCTGCCGTGTCTGAAAGGTAATCATATACATCGTCAGCTTCAGCATTCCTATGGCCAAAATCCAAGGTGGCTGCTTTATATATATAACACAGGGAAAGTTGCAGTAATAAACAGTGTATTTGTTCTTGTGGAGGTTTTAATTTTAACAATATCAATATTCCACCTGGTATTTTACCTCCTCTGTTAGAAAACATGTTGCCACTGTCTTTAAATGTTGAAAATTCAGATAAATAGAATGTTTTTAGAAGGGATGTACCGATGTGAATATTTGGGCAATAATGCTGTTATGGCCAACAACTGATATTTACCAATAGCTGGACAGGAAGATGGGCAGAGTAAAAGGGAAGACCTTGCAGCAAATCGTCCAGGGACAGAAACCAACCGGGGACAACTTCATCTAGGACTGTAGCCTCTGCATATGGTGTTCCCGCTCTACCACTGAGCCATGGAGCGCCCCAGTATCAGCCCAGTTTTACTGATGCCAGTGTAGACAGCCTGGTAACTGCTGGCAGTATGGTTTAGTTTTGAGGAATACCATGGTGTATTCCATATGTACTTAGAAGTTAAAATTAATGAACTTCAAGTAAGAAAACTCAACTGGAATGCTTCTTAAAGTCAGAATTCCAACTAGGAATGTCAAAGGTTCATTAGCATCCCTGAGAACAAAATCCAATATGGCTGCCACCTTTATATATCACAATAACAGAGACAGTGATAAACTGTTATTTTATTTCTTTTGGTGTTTTATCATATCTACTAGAAAACACGTTGCTTCAGTCTTTAATATATAAAATGTAGAGAAGTCAAATCAAATAATTGACAATGGGAACATTATCTGGTATTTGGTTTGGTGTGATACTCAAAGCTGGCAAGACGACATTTTAAAACAACAAAACAAACAAAGAAAGGCACCAAAAAATTATGTAATTACATAAAAAAAGTACAGTACATTAAGAAAGACCCTTAGCAGGCTACCTAATATTAGCATTATTAGGTAGCCTGGTCACTATTTGCAAATCTCACTGGTTTTCCAACTTAAAAACCTTGTTTTTATTACAAAATGTGGTGTGTAAATGTTTTGTGGGGGT
The DNA here is from genome assembly GCA_036173005.1 of Crenichthys baileyi. NCBI lineage: Eukaryota > Metazoa > Chordata > Actinopteri > Cyprinodontiformes > Goodeidae > Crenichthys > Crenichthys baileyi. The sequence continues at coordinate 301,367 of JAHHUM010002047.1, read as the reverse complement.
AATTGGAGCCTGCCATAGCAATGTAAGAGGGCACCTTTACTCTACACCTCTAAACTGGACTCTGTATTATTATTCTTCCGTCCAGATTGATACGTCCCGAACCATAGCACGCCCCCCCACAATATATATATATCAAAACGTCCGGCTCGGTCTTGAGATGTCTGCTATTAATTTTATTGGCGTTTCGAGTTACCATGGCGACGTAATTAACGAAAAACCATGCCCCAAAAAACCCATAGAAATGAATGGAGCCATGAGAGGAAGGAATCCTCAAAATTCACTGATTTTGAGGCTCTGCTGTGTGAGCATACTTTCACCTAGAAACACAGTTTAGCTTTCAGTTTGTAGAGAAATCCGCCGGCTTTTCAGAAGTGAAAACGGTTTGTTGATAGCTGCTACGGTTTCTCGAAATTTAGACTTCAAGCGCGTGGAGATGGCAGTTACTAGAGTATAGGAAGCGAGGGAATTGTTTCAGGAAAAATGATTTTTAACTCGCCCTCACGGACACAAATTTCGCTCTACAGTCACCATTTCGGTCAGTTTGTAGGGCCGGGCCTCTGCTTTCACACAATATCTTTAAAATTGTTCTAGCTCTCACGGTTTTCAGTCAAACCCCCCTCGATCGCCAAGAGTCAGAGGAATTCTGTAGGCCTTCTCCCATGTATTTTCAGTGACAGTTTGACTAGTAATCCATGAGTGACACCATTTCTTTCCATCGTCGTATTTTATACTGTGAATGACATAGAGCTATGAAAATCTCCATGATCGGGAACGAGGGACGGCTGTCGCCCTCGGTTCGAAAAATGTTCAAATGCCATGTATGGTTTCCGATTTATTAGACGTTGTTCGAGAGTCGGTTCAGGCATTTTTGTCTTTTTCTCCATTTGTACCTCTCTTTTCACCTAGTGTTGTGTCTTTATTATTATATTTTCAACAAAAAGGGATGGATATTATCGTTCCCCTGTCCGCTCTGATAAAACCAGTCCAAGAATGATGCCGATAGCCCCTACGGTTTACGGGCGGTAGTTCGGGAGCATGCGCCTCGATGTTATAAGGAGACATGCTAAAGAGTGTCGTGCTGCGTGAGTGAGAAACGGCAGGTGTCAAGTTACACTGACGCTCTTTGCATTTTGAGGACTTTGCATTGACTTCCATTGATTTTCATTCATTTCTATGGCTTAAACCTGACCCCGACCCCTTACCCTTTGACCATCTTCATCGGAGGCAACAACATGGCGGCCATTTTGTGTGGGGTACTTAGACAGCATGTACTGCTGTTCCAACTCCCAGACAACAGTGATCAACCCTAAACGGCAATTTCTTTCATCAACCTTCCATGCTTACTAATGATTTTTGAAAGCTGATAATAGCATACACAATGAGTTCAGAAGAGCAAGCAGGTTCTATATAATTAATCGAGGTAACCCAGACCTGACAGGACAACCATGCTGGATTTTCAAATTAAGACAAAACATGCTCTACAAAATAAAAACCTTTACATTGTAAACAATAGATAACTGCTGGACTGGGCTTCACACTAATGTTAGAGCTCACCCAGTGTAAGAAATAGGAGCATGTTGGCCTTTTAAAATAAAGCTTACTGAAACTGTCAAAATAAAACCCTGAATCTTTAAAAATTACTAATGATTTTTTGAGCTAATAATGGCATACAGAATGATTTTTAAATAGCAACCAGGTTCTATATAACTAGTGGAACTATGCCAGACCTGAAAGGACAACTATACTGGACTTTCAAAATAACACCTACACATACCCTACAAAACAAAAGTCTTCATATTTCACACAGCGATAATTGCAGCATTGGTCTTAACACTACTGCTGGGACTCAGTGATGGAAATTGGTCTACTTTATCCTTTCAAAATAAAATTTACAGATCTTTACAAAATAAAAGCCTCAACATTTCTTAGTTGGGGCCTGCCATAGCAAAAAAGGGAGAGGAATGGGCTTGCTTCACTGCCTCCAATGCTATTGCAAAGAGTAACCTATTATTATCCACGTCTAAACTGGATTGTTTATTATGTATATTTATTGGGACCTGCCATGGCAATGCAAGGAGGCATAAGCTGAACTCGGCCAAAGTTTGGCTCTGGTCCGAGAAACCCACCAAGAGGCAGGCCCCATCTAAATTTCTTCAGAAATTTTCTAGTTTTATATATTATCATGCCTCTGCTTTTTCATAGTCTCAGAGATATGCTATCTATAGTCTTCAATTATTGTACCTTATATATATATATATTATATATATATATATATATATATATATATATTATATATAAATAAAAGTAAAATGAAACTTTCATTATGTTTTATTTTCCTTTTGTTGGGCGCGCTGACCAAATATTACCACAATAGTTTAGTCAATAGTTTCAGTCTAGCTTCAAGTCTGGTTTCGCTTTTTGAGCGCTTGACTTAAATTGTTTTATATTGTTCTGAAATGCTAAAAGAGATAAGTGAATGTAATTTTGTAATATAAAAAAAAACATGAAGCCCATATGAAAACAGTTAATTTGCACACTCTTATTGTAAAAAAAAGGATTTTAGAACAGAAACCCAAATTGTGTTTTCCTAGTTCTTGTTACCTTTTGCTAATATTTATCTTCATAACTAATCAGATGTTTCTTATGCACATCTAAAACTTTCTTGCACCTGACTGCTGGCGTTTCTACAGCTGTGTTCAAACTGTTTTCAAAAGATTTTGCAGCAGCTGATTTCAGCTGTGTCCAAGGGTTCAATGCAATATTTGGGTCAGGAATTCTGTTGGACCGTTGAGTTAAAATCCTTATGTATTCTTCGGATCATTGCTTTGGGTTGCTATTTGATGACAGATCCAAGACCTTCATGTCAAAACTAGTTTTCTGGCAGGGTTAGATATGTCTTTGTATAATACTGATCCCATGGTTTTATCAGCCCTTTGACAGCGATTGTGTCCCCAGTTCCAGAGCTAAGCAACCACATACAATCATGGAAAAACAAAGTTTGCATAATGGTTGTTGAAATAAAGTGATTTACACCCTTGCTGCCTTCTTTAGGATTTCAGAGGGAAAGCAGCAGCAGCATACTGCAAATCAAGGTGTTGATTAATTCTCATCACCATAAACGTATATGTTAACACAATGCCAAGCAGGAAAGACATCAACAAAGCCTGATGCCATTGTTCCTGAGGTCTTGTGGTTCCTTTTATTCTTGATAGAGAAAAGGGTTCCTCATCCAAAGCTTTCAAAACAAGACATATTTGTTCAGCCTTTTTCTAATAGTCCTGTCATGAATTTTAACAGTTAAAATGCTAATTCAGAGGGCTATACGGTGTGATGGGGAGCTTTTTGGGATTTTTGTAATTTCTCTGACCATTGGACAGCTTGAACTTGGGACATTCACTCCTGGGAAACTTGGCAGACGTTTTAAATATTTAAATTAAGCCTAAATCTTTCTCGCTGTAGAATAATAGACTTTAAATTGTCGGGAAAAAAAAAACCTTTCTAATTGATGGGCAGCATCCATTGGGTCTCTAAGGTAATTGCTGGTCTCTTTCTGGCTTGAACTGGCTGCCACTTTCTCTCGCATCAAAGCAGAAGGGGTGTACTTATTTTTTACAAAACCTTGTTTTGACTTCATCTTTGTGAGGCTAGATTTAACCTGGTAAGGACCAGATTATTTTATTGCTATTTTACAACCAAAAGAGGATGTACTTCCTTTCTATTATGACTGTATTTGTGTAAAAACGATATCAAACGACATTAACTTAGAAAGACCATGTTATCATTTATTAGGAAACAAAATTTTACAAAACACATTACCAGTTAATTATTAAATCTCGTACAGTGTTCATCAAAACAGACACGTCTATCTAAGCTCCGAAACCCTCCTGTAAGGCAACAAGTAGGAAAACCTAAAAGGCTGAGCGGTACCAGCGTTGGTCCATCACCAGTCTCGTCTTATTAATCTCCATCATTATAAACAAGATGCTTTCAGAAAACATCCCCAAAACATTCAGCTGAATAAACAAAACAAGTGGCTTATGAAAGTATAAAACATATGTTAGAAATGCTCTGAGAACTCTGGATAACAAACGCAGCCAATGATATGACATAGTCATTACAAAGGTGAGACATCACTGAATGTGCCTCCCTCCTCTTCCTCATTGGAAATTTCAGTATCTTGCCAGTTCTTGAGTGTTTCAGCACGAATGCTGCTTTTACTCTCAACTGTGGCTAACATGTTTGCACAGAGTGCAGCTAACAGCAATGCTCTGCAACAAGAAAAATAAACAAGAAGCAATAAAGTACTTACAGTAACATCCAAAGAAATGAAAAGTGAAATTATACGATTTATATATATATACACCGGTATATACAGGGGTTAGACAATGAAACTGAAACACCTGTCATTTTAGTGTGGGAGGTTTCATGGCTAAATTGGACCAGCCTGGTAGCCAGTCTTCATTGATTGCACATTGCACCAGTAAGAGCAGAGTGTGAAGGTTCAATTAGCAGGGTAACAGCACAGTTTTGCTCAAAATATTGAAATGCACACAACATTATGGTTGACATACCAGAGTTCAAAAGAGGACTAATTGTTGGTGCACGTCTTGCTGGTGCATCTGTGACCAAGACAGCAAGTCTTTGTGATGTATCAAGAGCCACAGTATCCAGGGTAATGTCAGCATACCACCAGGATGCTGGTGGTATTAACTGTGGACGCAGGATTAACTGTGGACGCAAGAGGAAGCTGTCTGAAAGGGATGTTCGGGTGCTAACCCGGATTATATCCAAAAACATAAAACCACGGCTGCCCAAATCACGGCAGAATTAAATGTGCACCTCAATTTCTCCTGTTTCCCCCCAGAACTGTCCGCCGGGAGCTCCACAGGGTCAATATACACGGCCGGGCTGCTATAGCCAAACCTTTGGTCACTCATGCCAATGCCAAACGTCGGTTTTCAATGGTGCAAGGAGCGCAAATCTTGGGCTGTGGACAATGTGAAACATGTATTGTTCTCTGATGAGTCCACCTTTACTGTTTCCCCCATCCGGGAGTGTTACGGTGTGGAGAACCCCAAAGAAGCGTACCCCCCAGACTGTTGCATGCCCAGAAAAGGGGGGGTTCAGTGATGGTTTGGGCTGCAAAAAATTTCCCTTTCCCAATACTTGTGCTAAGGGGGCGCGTCACTGCCAAGGACTACCGAACCATTTTTAACCATGTGCATCCAATGGAAAAATTGTATCCTGAACGGTGCCTTTTTGGGGTTTCTCCCTCCCCCCAAAACAAAATGGTTTTGCATGAAAAAATTTTTCTCTCCCCCCCCACAGTCACCAGATCTAAAATTTTTTAGCACTTTTTTTTGGAGGAGCGAGTCAGGAAACGTTTTCCTCCACCAGTATCACGTAGTGCCTGGCCACTTTCAAGAAGAATGTTTTTTCCCTCTGACCTTCAGGACTTGTATATGTCACCAAGACGAATTGACGCTGTATTGGCCGTAAAAAGGGGGTACACCATTTCAAAATTTTTGTGGTCTAAAACCAGGTGTTTCAGTTTCATTATCCAACCCCTGTAAATTATATATATAAAAAATTATAATATTTTTTTTATATATAAGAGATAAAGATAAACTATAACTTTTTATTTTATTTACTTATAGATAGATATATATATATATATATAAATTTTTTTTTATATATTTTTTTCTTTTTTTAATTTCTATGTCTATATAAATATATAGTTTTTTTAATATAAAACCTGCTTTTTTCTCTAAAGAAAACCAGCAAACCTTTTTAACAGAGAAATTTTGTTAAAAAAAAAGGGGAAAAAAAATTCAATTCACGTCTTCAAATATTTACCTTTGGCTTGGAAGACATTAGCCTGCTGTTTGGTCAGGTCTTCTTAACAGCTTAAAGAATGTCTTGTCCATTAATATATCCTAATCTTACAGAAACCAGCCAATTCCATCTTGGCCCACTAACACTGACCAGTTTCCAAAACACCAGCACCTGGAAGCAAACCACAGATGCACTTCATCTCCTCCAGCAGCGATTCAAAGGTAAAGCTCAGCTTTCCGTACCCAATTTGACAAAAAACTTAATTTGCTCAGTAATGTTTGGGAAATGTTTTAAGAATTAGGACGACCTAATATCTCCGATGGTTGGCTAAAAAATCTTTATCTTTTTGGTAAAGCTCTACCGAAACAATAAACTGGATCCAACTGGCTGCCAAAGCTGGTCGTGTATCACTTGCTGTAACAACCCAAGCTGGTGCCAGATGTGCATCTGAGGCTAGCACGCAAAAGATTCTGGCTTTGCAAAGCTAAACAGATTCTCCTGATACCAAAGTATTTCACCTTCATTTACTTTGCGGAGAAGATTTGACCCAGTCAGCCAGATTTTCATAGCGGACCTCTGAGGTCATGTTGTTGCTCCCAAAAGGAATCTGAAGATTTGTGAGAGGCTGCGTGATGCCACAAAGATCTTGCCGCCTCAGATCCACGTTGGCACCGTTGCTCATGGGGCGAGGGAGCAGGTTGGTGTAAGTATTTCCTTGGCTCTCTCTCTGGGACTGCACTAGAGGGCTGCTGCCATCTTGTCCAACAGGTATCTGGGGCTCCTGCTTACACTGGAAGCCAGTCCCTCCAACAAGGCCCTTCAGAAAATCCTCCCCTGCCATTCCCTCGAGGAAGGGGAAAGCGGCGAGGCCTTGGGACCCGCCTCCAGGTACTGATCCATTGAAGTTGCTGGTGTTATTTTGGACTGTATGGACGGGACCAAAGCCTTGCCACATATTCTGGAGACCTTGGTTCTGAATGGCCATTTGGTTCTGGGTCTGGGTGTCCGAGTTAAGACCCTCTCTTTGATGCTGTTGCTGGAATAGCAGCTGAGACTCAGATGGGTTCATCATATTGCCCTGAGAACCTGTGTCCAAACACCGCAAATCCTGCATGGAGAGCTGAGGGAGGATGTTGTTCTCACAGCTTGTGTGATCCAGTTTGTGGGAGTATCCAGATCCATGATTTGGCTGATGCTGCCTGCTGCTGTTTGGGTGGTTGCTCATTGATCCTGATGGGTTTATAGTGACCGTGTCCATTGAGATAGTGGGGTTGGGATTAGCCCATGGGTTACCAAGCTGTAAATTATGAGCCTGTGATGTCATCATTGCACTGGTTGCCTGATCTGTTGGCTGGTAGGATGGGTTAAATACTGGGGCCTGTTGCGGCATCATCGAGGGGGTCTGCCTCAGGTACATGCCGCTAAGGTCTGGTTAAAAGAAAAAGTAGATTTTAGTAAGGTAGTGGTGAAGTGCCATTCAGAGCTGGATGCTGATCTTATATTTGCTGTCATAACACATGAGGTGTGCTTTCAGATAAAATGAATTACCTTTCCTCACGTGAGCCATTGCACTATGAGGCACAGCCTTTGGCCTACCCACTGCAAGACCAGCTAAAGAACCACCTAAAGATGACAGAGAAAATGTGGAACATGATTATAAGTGCATATAGTTGGAGTGAAATTATTGCAGTTGAGTTGTACTGAATACATAGAATTAAACCTTTTACCTGTAAATCCTGATCTCCTAAACAACTCCTCTATTTTGCGTTTTTTCTCATTGTGGCCGTAAGGGTCTAAAGAGGAGACAGAATGCTTTTATAAATAATGGAGTTTTGTTTAACAGACACCATCAGATACAACAAAACTGTAAGTTTCAGTGCCAGTGATCAGCGCTCACCTTTGTTTTCAGGCAGGTATCTGAAATCCATCGGTTCGCTGACTTCCTGATCGGAGGGTCGGCGCAGCTGCATGTGCACGGTGACTGACTCGGTTATGTTGGTGTTATAGTACTGCGGAGTCTTGAACACAATCGCCACTTGGCGATGAACGTCGGCCTGGGAAAAAGAACCTCTGGCCTCCCATCCATTAGAGGAGAAAAATCTCACTTCAATGTCATCTGTTGGCAAGAGAGATGATGGGATGTTGAGAGAATGGGATGACAGTAGCAATGCATAATACAGTCTGTTCTCTCACAAAGCGTTAAGTTTACTTTCTAGAACTTTCCCAAAAGCAATTTGTAAATTCTGCAAAAGCAAGTTTTAGTACCCAGCTAGTAAGTTTCCTGAAGCTAATCAGTAGGTTCTGGGTAACTACCAGAAAATAAACGGTTAGTCCTGAGAGCTTCTGTGAAAATAACATTAGTTCTGGGTAGGTTCAGGAAAGTAATCAGTAAGTTTATGGAAGATAATTGGCAATTAGAAAGTTAAGTTAATCTCAAAAATCAACCTGCTTGTTCTGAAAGTGTACATGTGTGCTCTGTGAAAACAATTTTCAATAATATAAGTTCTGGATAAGTTTAAGAAAGAAATCATTAAGTAACCTTTAAGGTTTTAGAATGTAGCCTCTAATTTTATGGTACGTTCTGGAGTAATCTGTGTGTTCTGTGAGAGCGATTTGTAAGTTTCAGGTACGTTTTAGAACCCAACATGCTAGTTCTGTAAAAGCAACCTTTACATTCATGGTATGTTCTGGAAAGAAGCTAGTAAATTCCCAGAAAGTAACCTGTATATTTAGATAAGTTGTTAATGGTAACCAGTGCACTTCTGGGATGTTACATGTAAATTGCAAGTAGGTTCAAGAAAGTCCCCTGTAAGTTTAATTAACATAACCTGTAAGTTCTAGCACCACTCTGGAAAGTAACCTGTAGATTCAGGGAAAGAACTACTATATTCCAGGAAAGTAATCTGTTTTCCATAAGGATAACCTTCCAGTTTATGGCAAGTTCATAAAAATAAACTAGTAAGTTCTCAGAAAGTAATGAATAAGTTCACGGAAAGAACTAGTAAGTTCCCAGAAAGTAACCTGTAAGTTCCTAAAAAACAACTACTACGTTTCCAGGAGGTAACCTGTAATTTATGGGATATAACCTCTAGGTTCTTCCTGAAAGTAACTTGTAAGTTCAGGAGAGTAACCAATAGGTCCAAGCTGTTATGTATTTCTACTGAAAACTAGATTTAAATGCAGAGATGGACACAAATGACAATGAAGAGCGAAATGAATCAGCGGATTTGAGAGATGATTGTTGAGACAAAGATGTAAATTAGAGGAGAAACATTAAAAATACAACAAAATGGGTAAGATAAAGTAAAGAGCTGATGTTTGTACCTTTTTGTACTTTGTCACATAGCAGGAAAATCTCATCACTTCCTTTAACACTTCCACTGTTCCTGTTGACCCGACAAATCCTCAGCTCAGCTGTGTTTGGGGCTCCTAAATTCATAGGACAAAATATAAACATGCAAGAAAACATACCATGGACAGAACGGTTACATGATCAACTATTTATCAGTTGATGTTTATCGTTGATTTTGTTGAATCAGTTATAACTGGTTAAATATGTGCCTCGACTCTGAGGTAAAAGCACAAAACGTCTGCTTTCAGAAGAGGAAGTACTCCATGGTAACGGTGTTGTTTGAGGGTTGGTGTGTATAAACAACTTCCTCTTTCTGTATGTGAAACTATGTTGAGAAAAAATAGACTGGACACATGCACAGGTTTTGAGACAAACACTTTAGGTGCAGTTTTTTTGCAAGTCTCCGTGTTTGCACAGTATTGTAAATTTAGATAAGTGGGTGAAAGCATATGAACAACAGTGTTAAACATGACAATCTTCCCTTGATGTAACATCAGCCTCAGATATCAATTCAAACCTATACTGCACAATGTTTCGCATTTCACTAGAAGCAACTACATTGTTATTTAGTCCTATTTTTTATAGCTTCTAACCACTTGGCATGATGTAATTTTGGTGTGTTTGATGCATTTCGAGCTCAGCACACTCACTGTTGTCGTAGATGGGGTTTGTGACGATGGGGTTGAGTGGTCGAGTGTAGTGGCCATTCTCGTCCTGCAGGAATACTTGGATGCACAGGCGGACCACGTTCAGGTCGTACTCTTCCGTCTGCATCAGCTGCTCCCTGGGCACTGAGGTCACACAGACAGGCACATGCAGCGATTAGCAAGAAAGGTACAACTGACAGTATTTTTTTTCTGCAACAAGCAACCTTCCTAAAAATTTCTGGATAGGTCTTAAGAAAGAAAATAGCTGGTTTCCGGAAAGTAAAATAAATTTTTTGTAAAAGTAAGCTATACGTTCTGAGCCAGATCAAGAAAACCATTAGCAAGGTACTGGAAATTAACATGGAGGTTTTGTGAAGTAACCTTTAAGTTCTGGCTAAGCTCAATAAAAATAACCTGTTCTCTGTAAGATCAGGGAAGGAAATAATAAGTTTCAGGAAAGTAAAATGTATGTTTTGGGGAAGTAACCTGTAAGTTCATGAGTTACATTTTGGTTCAGTTATGTAAACCATACCTTTTAGCACTGGGCTATTTCAGGGCAAGCAACTGGTAAGTTACGAGGCAGCAACCTATGAGTTCTCTTAAGGTCTCTTATAAGTTTGGATAAGTAAAAAAAAAAAAAAAACCTATACCATCAGAGGTAGTACATTGAAGGTTTTGGGAAACAAATCTGTAATTTTTAAATAATTACTGGAAAATAATCTTTTCATTAAAGAAGGCAACAAGTAAGTTCCTGGAAAGTAACCTGTAAGTTTGATTAAAGTAATTTGTAGGTTCAGAGTAAATTCAAGGAGACAACTAGCAGTTTCGGGCAAAGTGACCTGTAGGTTTAGGTAAGTTTGAGTTTGGCCAGGTGCTCTTTAAAAAAAGGTTTCTTTTCTCTCAATATTTAGATGTTCAGATGATAGCTTGCTGTTATTTACAACTGTGTTATTATGACAATGACATTTAAGTATTAAACCTTAAATCTTACAGTTCAAGGAATAAGCCAAGAAGCAATTGGAAAGTTCCGGAGCGCAACCTGTAGTTTTCTAGAAAGTAAAGTGTTTGTTCTGACTAAAATACTGCAAAAAATAACCAGCATTTTCTAGCAAAGTTCAAGAAAGCAACTAATCAGTAACCTGTAAGGTCTGTGACAGTAATTTGCACCTTTTGGGCAAATTCTGGAGAGTAACCTGTAGGTTCTGGACTAGTTCAGGATAAACACCAAGTAAGGTCCCAGAAAGTCTACCTTTAATCTAACCTATTATTTAATTGTCTGTATTTCTGCAGCTGCAACTAATAAATGGAGTTTGACAGATTTTTGCTTGTGGAGGTTTAATTGACATGTTGCAAAATAAGACTCCAGAAAAAAACCATTTACTGGTTATTTTAATAATCCTGAAAATACCTGGTAAATGTAAAATGTGGGGATTATCTTTTGTTACCAAGATGATCACTTATGGAGGTTTTTATTTCTTTGACACTTGTATAAAACATGACATTCTGAATCCCAAAGTGGGGTTGTTTGAAGCTGTGAGTACATATTTATTCTGCCTTTGTACCATATAAAAGTAACAGATCGATTGTGATCAAAAACCTCAGGCTGAGAACATACACGTTTCACATATACCTTAATTTTCCAACCTGCCCCGTTCTGCATTGTGTGCTGCAAACACGCACTCAGACACATATATCTACATGCGAGCGTCACACATCCCGCCTTCACAGTTGACCCACACACACACACACCTTGAAGGGAGAGCTCTCACTGAGAGACGCCCACGTGCCGACACCGACATCAGGCTTTCACATCTGCCTACTTTCTCTTCCTCCACTTCTCAATTTCTATCTCCAGCGCTCATGACGAAGCCATCCCCGCCTACAACCTGTCACCACGGTGACGCCTTGCGACGTCACCTCAGAGTGGAAAAGAAGTGTCTGCGTGACAATGTGAGCAAAAGATGAGGCTCCCTGTACAAGTGACCACGGTGGCTGTTGACGTGTATGAAAGTGGTGGGACACGTCTTTTCTTCTAAGTCTTTCATAGCACCTTTTTTGGCTGCAGGGTTGAGATGTTTTGAAGATTCCTGCGGCTATCTCACAGCAAAGCAACAAACCAATGAACGCTGTGAATACTGTGGACATTTTCAGCCAAAGCGGAGCTCTGTCTTTCTCAGCACTGTTGTGTTTTGTTCATTTCAACGTTGATCTAACTGCAAATCTGCAGAGCGAAGCAGAAAAAAGAGGGGCTGCTAAAATGTCTGTCTTTGCATTCAAGCCTCCTCGTTACAGTCGCTCATTAATATTATCTGACCAAACATCTCTATTTCGGGCTCCTCTGTCCAGACAACATTGTTTAAGGAGTCTTCATATTGGTTCAGATAGAGGTCACGCTGCCATTTTCGCCTTAGACAGAAACACTTTCTCCTTTAACCCGTCCAAACAAGTCACATCTCTTTAGTCTTTTTCTAATTGTACTTTTATATACTTTAACGCTTAAGATGCCAACTGAGGTCTGTAGTCTCAATATAGTTCTTGGGATTTTTGCAATTTCACCTGACCATCACATGGCCTGACCTTGAGATTACTTTGCTCAGAAGATTGGCAGGTGTCTGAAATGTTTTCCATTTGTGAATAATCTTTCTCACTATGAAATTTAAATTGTTTAAATGGCTTAAACAGTCTAAAAACCCTTCCCAGATTGATGGGTAGCAACAATTGCTTCTCTAAAGGCATTGCCGTTGACACGCACCTGTGAGCTCTAGACCAGCAAACTACCAAACATCCAGCTTTTAGAGAGGCGAACGATGGTAAATCATTTGATTAGTACTACTCAGCTGATGCTTTCTTTTCTAAAGTTTTGTAGGGTACAGTCAGTGTGCAAATAGAGTGTACCTTTTTCAATGACTGTACACAATGAAACAGAAAAAAATCTGCCATGCGGTATGAAGTAGAAGTTTGAAATTTTGAAAAATGTTACAGACGAATTTAGGACGAAACCATCTGTTGTAGTTTGATGTATGCAAGTACAAGCTTTAATGCATTCACACTTGGCTAAATTAAATGTGTCCCTTTTGCCTCAGATCATTATGCTAAACCTTAAAGCTGAAACTCAACAGAAGCAACAAGTGAAAGAACTGGTCATCAATTGTACTCAGACAAAGGGAAGGTTTTCCAAATACAAAATTGCACATGTGCATGTTTATTTGCACACTTTATTTTCTGGATACTTTTAACACAGTAACTTAAAATGTGTACAGCAGTCTGAGATAAAACCTTGCAGCAGCTCAGCTCTTATTCAGATATTTGTTGGGCCATCGAGTTTGTGTGCTTGTAGGTGGCACACAACACCCAGTGGAGAAACTGAAGGTGGGAGAAATTAAACGGAGATGAAACTATCAGAGCAACTATGGATGGAACATGCCAGGCTCATCTGAATGCGTGTAGAGTGTTGGTGGAGCGCGCCGCTGATCGAGGCAGCCGCTGGATGGACAGGTGCAGGAAAGTGGGTTGAAGGTGGCTGCAGTGGTGAGTGTTTGTGTGTGGTGGAAAAGAAAGCAGGGCCACGGTTAGCCAACGTCCTGGGTTGCATGCATCTTGCAGCCATCAGCCATGTTGTACGGAGATGATGTTGGAGGGGGGGGGGGGGGGGGGAGCAACGTGGATGGGGAGGGTGTTAGTTTGCTGTGGGGCACAAGCGGTTAGCGTGACTATGGGGGCTGAGTGTGAGAGCGAAAAAGAAGAGTAGGTAGGTGCCAAGTCTCACCACAAAAAGTGTCTCCACTGCATGACTCACAATTTCTCCACCTTTTAGGATATGCAACATTGTGTTTCTGTGTCTCTGAGGCTGAAGCAACCATTACAAAGATATGTGCAATAGCTGCAGCACTCATAGTACCGTATATGTTTAGGAATAAGGTCCTAAAGAATGTAAATCTGTTTGGATACTAATATAGAGGTAAGTATTCTGAGAATGATGAATAACAAGGAGGGAAAGAAAAGGGAAAACATTTCCAGGCAGCATCCTGGATGTCTTTGTTTGAAATGACAACGTAAGCAGTGAAGCAACATTGCACCATCCTTATGTCAGCCTAGCATTCATGACCACAAAAAACCTTGGGATGAATTAACACTTTTGCACAGAACAGATGAATTTAAAAATGTATTTGCACATAAGTCTCAATAACATAAAGCAGGCACCATTAAGTAAAAGTAGAGTAGCCTCGTCTACCATCTCTGACAACAAAACAGAGGTTCCCTCAACGTGGTTTCTGTACCGGGTCAGGCCTCCGCTTCGTTACCCAAATGCCACCGTGGAACATTTTTCATCAGCGATAACACGCCTCATACAGAGAGCATCAGAGGTGACGCTGTGCACATTTCCAATGGTTTTACGAGAGTTAGGCACAAAGTCATTTCTAGGTTCACCCAACCAACTGTATATTTTTTCATTTTCTCTTCCCTTGGTGCCTAAAATATAAAAACAGCCTAGCTGAGACTTGTGAATAGTCATCTTTTACTCATTACAGTTACTTTTGTTGTCAAGTTTACATACACTCATTATGGGCTTGAAAATCAGGTTAAGTTTAATGTTTTGTATTGGCGAGGGTGGACAATATACAACTGCAGTGATTTGGATGCACAACTGTGATTTTATTGTGGATTCTTTTTCTAAACCATACAGGGTCCAAATTAACCTAGGAACACAGTACCAGCTGTCAAGCATAGTGGAGGCAGGATCATGATGTGGGGCTGTTTTACTGTGTGGCACAGGGGTGTAATAAATAAGATAATAACACAGATGGAGAGCTAGCTCCAGATTCTTTACTTGGAGGCTCAACATGCAAACATCCACTCTAACAGATGATTCCTTTAGCAGGATGAACCTCGATCAGATGCTCAACAATCATCTAGACTAATTCTGGTTGGATATTTGACCGCTTTTAATGGCATAGTTAATTTTAGCTGTTTAGTTTCCAGACACAGAACCAGTATTTTAGAAATGTTCAACATGATTGCAATCGTGGCTTTGGGAAGGCCATTCCAGAGGTCTAATGTCAGCGTGGTTTCTCCATTCCTAAACCAGTTTTGACGTGTATTTACGATCATTGTCTTGTCGATCTGGGGTTAAGTTGAGGAAATTAGAGGTAGTCCCTCTTTGTTATATTTCATCCACTTTGTCCCGGTATCACTGACAGCAAAACAGCCCCACAGCATGATGCTGCCTTCACCATGCTTGACAGCTGGTAGAGTGTTCTTAGTGTAATTCTGACCTCAATACCAGGGATCTGCAACCTGCGGCTCTAGAGCCACAAGTGGCTCTGTGGACCTTCCACGATGGCTCTTAGTAACTTTGGCTAAATGTGACAAAGAACCAAGTAATGTTTTTAAATATAGATATAATAACAAATGCAGGTTTTATGAATATTTCAGTTTTTTCATGGAATAATTACATTGAATTGCCACAACAGAATGACACTTAAAGTACCAGTAATATTTTTCTTAGATCTAATTTATGTCATTAGGTTGGAAACTACACTATACTGCTGAAAGTGTTGCGCTCCACCACCACATCAATGAATTCTGGTGTTCCAATCACTTCCGTGGCTGCAGATGTATAAAGTTTGGTGAGGAGAACCTTGACTGACCTGCAAAGAGTCCAGACCTCAACCTTCTTGAACACCGTTGGGATGAATTATAGTGAAGGATGCAGTTCTGGTTTTCTCATCTAACGATGAACACACTCGCCTTGTGGAAGATATTTACAGAATAGTCAAAGTTGCGATTGCTGGCAACGGTGAGTCCATCAACAAACTGCACCTTTATAGATTAATAATAGAATGTCATCAAAGCTCATGTACATGTAGAACTGTTTTTTTCTTGAATAAAGTAAACTGATAGCTGTTATAACCACATTCATCAGTTTCGATAACTAAGCACTTTGCTTCGAGGCTAAATCCTGTCCTGTGTCACAGGAGCGAACACTGGCAGGTGTGCCACCACACAACCTCAATAAACTGACAAGGTGCTTAAAAGCAATACAGAAACAAATTACTGCGTCACATGAACACTGGCGTCATCGTAAGTGTTGTATGTGTCATCCACTAAACAGGTGAGACACGGTGATCTTTGTGAAAGAGTGATTTGAAACAACCGTGATTTTAAAAGACAGTTCTTCATGTGGCTTTGCAGGCTAATCCAACACAGAAAGATGAGTTATGGTTAAAAATATTGGCTTAGATGAAGTTAAATGAATATAATTCCTACATGAGAGCTATGAAAAATGGTAAATTTAGGGTAAACACCCACACGAAAGCGTGTTTAAATCCTCGCATTCAGCACAGTTGAAACCCCAACCTGGTCCAATCTGTGTCTCACTGGGTCTCTCAGTGTCGGTCAAGGGGTCAACAGGTTTGTGTATGAGTGTTTTTCTCTAAGTAAATATGTTTAAGCAGGCGTGTTGGGCATGAGGGAGGAGGAACATCATATCTCCCCTCGACACAGGAAGCAGCTGAGTTTCAGAGCAGAAGTGAGCTGCTTTAAGTAGCAAGTCTTGACTTCCAGCTGCCCGCTGAACTGAGCTGCAGTTATGCATGCTAGATGTTGGATATGAGCTTCAAGGTTTGCAATGGCAAACCAAGACCTATCAATATCTGAAAATATATTTCAGGACCAATATTTTTCCAGGGTGAAGTAAAACAGTTTCAAAATGATCTAAAGAACACCGTAATTCAACTCAATTCAATTCAGTTTTATTTATATAACACCAATTCACAACACACGTCGTCTCAAGGCACTTTACAAGACAATTCAATCTAATCACAGATTTCAAGTACATCAAACAGTGCAGTCAGGGTTAGTTATTTATTCAAATTGTATAAAAAGATTTTCTGTCTAAGGAAACCCAGCAGATTGCATCTGACTTGTAGCATTCCCTCCTCCCGGATGAGCATGTAGTGACAGTGGACAGTCACTTGCATTGACTTTGCAGCAATCCCTCATACTGAGCATGCATGTAGCAACAAAGGGTGGAGAGGAAAACTCCCTTTTAAAAGAAAGAAAAACCCCCCACGAACAAAACCAGTCCCTTTGAGCGGCCATCTGCCACGACCAACTGGGGGTTTGTAACAGTAACAATTGTTAAGCACGGTAGAGGCAGAATCATACTATGTGGTTGTTTTGCTCCCAGCTATTCTGGTGGATTGCACAGGTAGTAGGGTCACCTAAATAATTTAAAAATTGAAAAGTTGTAGCAGTTATAGCAGTTAATGCAAGTTATTTAGATCTTTTGGCCACAATGGCAAGAAGTATGTTTGGGGAATTCAATGCGAGGCTTTCAAATCTAAGAGCACTGATATAACTGTATAGCATGGTGGTGGCAGTATTAAGCTGTAGGGCTGATTTGCTGCCAGTGTTACTGGTGCATTGTATGAAATAGCATTATGAATCAACAGTTTCTGAATGCCTTTTTAAACATTTTATGCTCCTCACCTTCAAAAAGGGGGGTTGTTTTTTCTGGTGGGTTGATACTTACACATATCGGCACCAAAAAGAGACGTTTTACCATCATTACTGTCAATATTAGTCAGGAAAAAAAAAATACAGATGTGATCATATTTGGTGTCAGTCGGCTAGAGCCTGGATGTTAGTGGGAGGAAGGGTTTCATTTATATTACAGAAGGGACATGTGTCACAGTTTCATATGTTTTAGTTGCATATGTGCTCATCAGACATTAGGTATGAAGACTATCAGGGTCAGAGATGCAATGAATCAAAGCCAGAGAGCAAACCAAAAGCACATATTTTATGTGCATTTCAGTTGTGTGTGAAACTAGATATAAGTGTCAAACTGATTCTTACACATATCTTATATCGGTGACAAAAAACATAATAGATCAACACAAAACTTTAAAGCATATGTGTCTAAATTAAACCTGAACCCTAACCTGCCATTACCCAGTGCCGTTTTACAGACATCTTAAGCTCCCTACCCTACGATTATCATCATCTCTGAAAGCTGGGGAAGCCCCTTGGTTTAACCCTCCCTCTTTTAATGAATCCTGCATTCCCAGCTCTCACGTGGCCTCATGCGCTGATCTGAATTGAGCAACTGTGACCAAGAATGGGGAAGTAGCTCAACGCTTGTTTGTACATGAGAACTGCTGTGCGTCTGCTTGGGAGGACCGCAGAATGAAAGCACATAAAGGAAATGGCTACAGTGTAGATTGCGCGGCGGCAAGGTAGCGGATCTTCGACTTGATGGCAGGAAAATCTGCACAGTTGCCTGAGAACTGGGTCAACCAACATTTGAAAACATTTCTTGTGAATTGTTTTGAACCTGTTACTAAGTAGTTACAGCAGGAAAACCAGAAGCAACTACCAGAACAGCACAAAGATTCACACT
The DNA here is from genome assembly GCA_036173005.1 of Crenichthys baileyi. NCBI lineage: Eukaryota > Metazoa > Chordata > Actinopteri > Cyprinodontiformes > Goodeidae > Crenichthys > Crenichthys baileyi. The sequence continues at coordinate 283,129 of JAHHUM010002047.1, read as the reverse complement.
TTATTTGGCAGATAAAAGAGTTTGGATTATACACTGGGGAGGTAACATTACTTCAAACTAGTTGTTGAAACCAGTCTTAGAAAGAATGTTAGTTATACTAACATTCATATTTATAACAGCTTTGTTATTCTGATACGTGCACATTTGTGGAGGTAAGTAAATAAAAGATTAAATAAGTTAGACAAACCTTAAAAATTTAAATACAGGAAGTGCACACAAAAAAAAACCTCTTTATAAAGAAAAGATCAAGCAAAAGTGGAAAAGCTGCCTATGAAAAACTTTGTACACCCACTGATCCAACGTTTCTAGAACCACCTTTAACTCTTACTAGTTTTCTGTCTGACTTCATCAGTCCCTCACATTGTTGCAGAAGCATTTTGGACCAACTCTTCTTTTTAACATTGCTTCAGCCCGCTCAGGTTTGCAGACATTCATTTCTGCTCAACTCCCTTAAAGTCCCACTGCAACATTTCAATCAGGACCATTGCAACACATTAACTTCTGATTTTTTTTTTCTGCCGCAGATTTACTGCTGTGACTGAAATCATTCTGCTGCTGAAAACCCGGTTTGGGGCAAGCTTCAGATTGTATACAGTGGAGGTCATGGTCGACACAATGACTGCAAGGAGCAAAACAAGCCCAAATCATCAGCTCCCACCACCATGCTTGCAACTGGTATGACGCCATCCTTGTTTAGTCTTTTTCTAATTGGCCTGTGATGAACTATTAACCTTCAGCATGCTCACCGACTGTAGGATTAAGATGAAGCTTGTGGTCTTTCTTTTACCATTTCTTAGACCATGACACAGTCTGACCTTCTGAATTATATTGTTATACTCTACAATAAATAAACATGATCTTATGACCCTTCCCAGATGTATAGGCAACAACAAGTTGCTTCTAAAAGGTCCTTGCTGATGCCTTTCTAGCTTGGCATCATGTTAACATGCACGACTTTGCTCCAGATCAGTCACTGCACAGAACTCCTGCTTTTATAGAGGTGGTTAAACTGATGACGATTCCCCTCCTAAATCCTATGGAAGCGGCGTCGTAGTGTTCCACACATTTTGGCTTTTTTTGTTTACGTAAAAAAATCGAATTTGTTCCTTATTTTTGTACACTTTCGGTTAAATTTGACTAATTTCTGAATCTGATAAAAACCAGATCAGTTTAATTATGTCCCATCATGTAAAACGTTTTAAAAACTTTTAACCATGCCTACATCTATTAGCTAACATTAGCCACCAGTCCAGCAACAGCGGATAAATCATAAACCACTAATAATTTGTGCTAAAGTTATGTTTTAAATGCTTTTAAAGACTTCACTGGCAAGAGTTAGACAGTATTTGTTGTTTTTTTAATGTAAAAAAAAGAAAAAAGTAACTAGGTTTGGATAGCTTAGCTTAACTCAGCTAGCATTAGCATGGCTGATGTTTTCAGTACTAGATACTATTGTTACAGACTGAAATTTGTGATTAAACAATTATAGTTCATACCAATTATAGTTGGTATGAACTATACAATTATAGTTCATACCAGTTCATACCATACCTTGTTAGTATTTTGTAAAACAGTTTGTCTACCTTCTCATTTTAAAAGTAAAATTTTGTTAATCTTTGATTTGTTGGTAAAAACTAAATGGGTAAAAATAAACATGTTTTCTGACAATAAAGGTTGGGCACAACTTAATGTCCGCCGGGTAAAAAAAACTTTTAGTCACCTTTGTAACACTACGATGTGAGATTAAAAATATTTCAGACTCTATCACGTCATAAACATTGCAGGAGAACAATGAATACGAAGCTAGCTCGGGCGTTAGCGGATTCAGAATTAGATTTAGCTCTGAAATTGGAACCAGATCGAAGAATGTCTTTTCCAACTGTTCAGCTGACGGACAGAACAACAGATTTTTGAGCTAAATGACCAGGCTAACTAATGTTAGCAATACTAGTAATACCAATAAATTTATTTGTTTTTATGTTTTGAAACATTATTGCAACACATTTTTTAACACCATCAGAAAGAAACTTTTATTTCAACATCTCCCATTCCTGAGAATCGCATGCTGAGAACCACAAGTCAAGAGACCCAATCCAGCGACAAAACAAGATACGGACCACGGTAAGGCGTTCTGCTTGTTCTGATGAGGCGATTCAGAGCAGCAAATCTGATCTTTCCAGGTGCCTTTCAAACATTGAATTGCTCCTTGCTTTTCCTTCTCCCCAAACTTTCAAACATTGTCTAACTCATGAAGAAACCACTCTCCATACACTCTTAATAAATAGACGTTTTACAACCTTACATTAAAATTTTCTGAACGTTTATTAGAAATATAAATTTCTCTTTATTTAGTACCAGATTTCATGTTTGCTGTTCATTTTGTGTTTTTGCTTTGTTTCATTGTTAAATAATTATTAGAAACCATAAATTAGAATGATAATACCAATAAAAAATATAACGATTATGTGTTAATAATTGGAATGATTGTAAATAAATCTATTTTTGTTAAATACACATATGTTTAAAATATGTGCATTTCTCCATCAGATTGATTTTCAATAGATATGAAACTGATATATTCTTCATACATTTATATAGTTTTGCATTTGCCATCAATTGCTTAGAAAGGGAAACATAAAGAGGCCCAGCATTAAAAGGCGCCGTAAGAGGACTCACCGTTGAATGGGTTGATCCCTCTTGTGATCCTCTGAAGGATGGCATCCTTAACTTCCCTTCTCCTCACGCACTGGATGCCCAGATTCTGAAAACTGTCAACAACGTATCGATTAAGAAGCAGTTGCTGCAACATCTTGATTTAAAATAAGCAAAGCTGATTGGACCACACCTGGGTGATGCTAGATCTCAAAACAATAACGCTGTTGTGTTAAAAAGGCGAAGCAGTGACGCAAATGTTCTCACCTGTCTGGTCGGCTCGGTGTATCAAATTTCAACAAACAGTCAAATAGTCATCAAGGATTGAGACTTATTACAATATGATGACCAGAAACTGTAAATTTTTTTATAAAATGAACTTTGAGAGGGATTTACAAATTTCATGCACTAAAAGATCCTGACTCATTCACACACTCACAGACACACTCCAGTACTCGCACACAAACTTTGTTTTCTCTCTCTGAAGCACTGCAAATAAGGGTGATGTCACTTGGGGAATTCCCATATTGCCATCTCCATCACAGACAAGTTTTGTCTGACAAGGTTTGAAAAATATGCTTTGTTTGTGTGTTTTAATGTGTGTTTGCTGCGACATAGTCTGCTGTACAAGTTTGTTTTGATGTAGTTTAGAGGTCAACGGTTCACACTCTGAGCCTTCTGAAACCAATTAAGAAACAAAATGCTGCTACAGGAGAGCAAATCGGTTATTTGGCGATCTGTTTACATGACGCCAAAGAGAAAGTGATTGTATCTGTGACTGTGTGCTGATGAAGACCGAGACTGGAGTGATAACTGTTCTGGAGTTTGGAGGTGAACTCACGCCATCACTCTGCGGTCGGGGCCAAACTCGGCCTCGTAGAATCCGTCTTTGCAGTCCTTCCCCACCAGGTCGTGCGGATGTGGCCGGTAGGGCTCGTTCTTTGTCACCAGGTAAACACGGACCTTCCCCTTCCCGCAGTAGTTCAGGATCTGTGGAGAGACATGCAAAGTTTCAGACCTTCCTGTGATATACACATTAATGTAATGCAACTCTCTGCAGAAAGGCGGATTTTCCCACTGACCTGCAGACTGGGGTAGGTCCTGTTGTTGTCGGAGCTCTTCTCGCCAGGGATGCTCCCGGCAGAGCGACCCTCACACTTGTACCTGAAACGCATTCCCCTCTGCTTGGGCTGCTCGAAGATCTGGATAGCTGGCTCAGGCACTGAAATGAGGAAAGAGTAGGGAATCTGAATGAGTCTCCTGTTGTGTTAAGAGAACTGATTTTACAATAAGGGTGAACCACATTAGACAACCATGCGGCTGCAAAATTAGCTTAGAACAATGAAATTAAGATGATGGTTGCAATTGACCTTATTTCTACAAAATTTTCAATGTTAAATACCAAACTTTTCCAGATTTAAATTTCCAGAGTTCTTAAGCCTTTTGTAGCTGATAATTGGATGGATAGACAGGTAGATAGATGAATATAATTTTGAGACAATGGTACAGGTAATAAAATCTGGATATACAAAGATCTTTCCCTTAGATGTTGTCTTTTTCCATACAAGTCCACCCTTGAAAATACTTGAACCAAATGTCATATTTCCAGACTTTTCCAAACAGTGTAGGAATCCTGGATTAAACCACATTATCGTCACTCGCTTCCATCATCATGGTTTCCACTCCACTCTCTGTGAGCTGTGAGTGGGCATCGAGGGAGGTGGAAAATCCAACCAACTGGCCAAATATATTATTTGCATGCAGAGGGTAAATGCAAGGCACCTCAAATGTAATAGTCTAACAAATAATACATCCAATCAGTTCTTGGCGATTTCAATATTGCACATGCTGATATTGTGATAACAACTTTGATTCAGTGTATTGTGCAGCTCTATGTTACCAGTTTCTTTAACAAGGCCAGATTTTGATTTGATTTGTAGATCTAAACCTGAAGTTTAGACTCAAAGGTCAGTATTAGGAGAAACACGGCTGCACATGACAAAATGGATTCCTTTTAACTACTTCGGTTTTAGAGTTTCAATCACAGCTTGCAGGGAATGACAGATGCATTTTTATAAATATGACAAATCTTATTAAAGCTAGATAAAATTTCCATTCAAACTCCCTAGTTTTACTGGGTTTTGCAATTATGGACCTATGGATTTAGATTTTCACCACCATTTTGCACAACAAACCAAACAAATGGGCTTATATGCAGCTGCAAATCCAGAAACCAGAGCTAACTAACGATTAAAATTTCATCTGTGTTGAAAAGAAAAGCAATTTTTGACTCTTCTGCTTGAAACAAAACTGGCTGCACATGACACCCATGTGAGAGAGGAACTAAAACTGATCTGGAAAGCATTTTCTGTTTTTCATGTATTACAGTGTTCCAATCATCTAACAAAGCTTCTAAAAATGCAGTTTAAGATGACAGCTGAGCGGCTCTTTGTATAAAGTGAAGCCGATGCTTTTAAACCAGCAAGTCAAAAAAATAACAAACAAAAACAACCTTTCTGGCATTTCAAACAAAACGAGAAGCATGAGAAAAGCAGCTTGGCCTTGTTCATCGGGTACACTACGGATCCTGCAGCTTAAACCCATTTAACCAACAAATTTGCATTAACTGTAAAGCTAAGCAGTGAAAGAACCACTGGCCATCACAGCGAATGTCTGAAAAAAGTAATCTCTACCAGTAAAACAAAAGAGGAAGTGAAATCACACAACATATTTATGGAGATTGTTTTTTTAAACGAGTTTTGGCTTCTGGAAAAGTAAACAGCTTTTATTGATAAAAAATAAAAGCAATAATAATGAGTTTAACTGTAATGGACTTTCTTGGGTTTGCATCATCCTATAGAATAACAACTGAGTAGGAAAATGTGACATTTAGAAACATATTCATAAGCACAACATATATTTAAAAAGTGCTAGTAGTAACAAGGTGAAACTGGAGTGCAGCTTTTGTGAGCTTTAATAAAAAACAACAGACTGCAGAAAAGTAGAAGTTAAGATACTGTAGAGGAGAAATTATTTCTATTTATTATTTAGGTTATTACAAAGTTACACTTTAGCTTTGAGATACAGCTTTTCCATGATAGTTATGTATTTCTATTTTTGCAATAAAACAGTGGTACTTAACAGTGATTCTACCTCCTAAACGCCCTTTTTACAGGTTCTTTTCACTGTCACGTATAGTGAATAAACACTGGCGCTACTCACCGTCCATGGTGCGCACAGTTTCCCTCTTTTGCTCGTGTCCCGGGTGGTGGTCTGTCGGAGAGCCGCAGACTGAATGACTGAGTGCGCTCAGCCAGGTTTGTTTTTCATCAGGAGGCTCGGTGGGGGGGAATTCCCCTCCGTCACAGTCCTTTTTCCGAACGGACCAATCACGGGCCACGAGGCGAACGCTAAACAGCCAATAGCGAGACGGAGAGGAGGAACCCTTTCGACTAGGAAACGCCTCTCGGTAGTGCGTGGTGCTCTGAGCACTTCCGCGTCACACCCCATCCTTCCCAAACTAATTTAAACCTACAATTTAAATTAGTATATATACAAAAAAAAGTCTCTGATTTATTTATTTTCAGGCTTTTGACTCGAAAGGTAACATTTCCACTCCATGTTTGTTCTTAAAGCCAAATTAATCCGAGTTAAATTTACAAAAATCGCCTCTTATAAACGCATCTCTGCATGTTTCGTTGGATTTATAAAATGTTAATAAACAAGAATCCCCCAGCCACAATATCTAAAACTCGATGAATTCACATCACAGACAGTCAGTGTACAAATAAAATAAGTGTATTTCATACAGGATTAGATTTTACCAACATTTAATTGACAAAAAGCGTTGTTTTCATTCATTTCAGGAACTTGCAGAATATTTATTGTTATAAATGATGAATTCACATCACAGTCAGTGTACAAATAAAATGAGTGTATTTCATACAGGACTAGATTTTACCAACATTTAATTGACAAAAAGCGTTGTTTTCATTCATTTCAGGAACTTGCAGAATATTTATTGTTATAAATGATGAATTCACATCACAGTCAGTGTACAAATAAAATAAGTGTATTTCATACAGGACTAGATTTTACCAACATTTAATTGACAAAAAGCGTTGTTTTCATTCATTTCAGGAACTTGCAGAATATTTATTCTTATAAAAAACCCCAGTAATCTTTACTTTAACTGATGTTAAATGGTGTCAGTCACCATTTTTGAAATGGTGCCTGAAGATATAATCAGCTAATCTAAATCTGAGAAAAAACAGTAACCTCAGATTAAGCAATCGTCTTAATTTCGATGGTCAAATTTCACATAAATCTGACAAAAAAGATCAGTACACAGTATGATAGTCCATCTGATAAAAATTTTTTGGGTTTTCAAAGCTGACAACCCTCTGATTCTTGTAATTTTGATGATTATGGTTTGAAGGTAATAAAAAAAACCAAATTCTGCATCTTAGAAAAGAACATTAGAGAATATTACATGTAATCAATAAAAAGGCATATTTTAAACAAATGTCAGACTTTTGAAACGTATGTTCATTTCCAAGCGCTCAATACTTGGTCGAGCTCTTTTGCATGAATTACTGCATCAGTGTGGCGTGGCATGGAGGCAGCCTGTGGCACTGCTGTGGTGTAGTGGAAGCCCAGGTTGCTTTGATAGTTTCCTTCAGGCCATCTTCCTCTGGACAATACAGATATTCTCTATGGTTTCCAGGTCAGGCCAGTTTGCTGGCCAAGCTCAGTAACACCATGGTCATTGACCCAGCTTTGGTACCTTTGGCAGAGTGGACAAATACAGAGTCCTGCTGGAAATGTGATCAGCATCAGCATAAAGCTTGTCAGCAGAAGGAAGCTTGAAGTGCTCCAAAAGTTTCTGGCAGATGGCTGCGTTGACTGAACTTTGGAAAACACAGTGGACCAACACATGACATAGTACCCCAAATCATCACACTGTGGATGGAAACTTCAGACTGGACTTCAAGCAATGTGGATTCTGTGCCTCTCCACTGTTCTTCCCGACTCTGGTACCTTGATTTCCAAATGTATTCCAAACTTTACTTTAATCTAAGAAGAGAACTTCGGGCCACTGTGCAACAGTCCAGTAATTTTTCTCCTTAGCCCAGGTAAGACACTTCTGATGTCGTTGGTTAAGGAATGGCTTCACAATGAGGATTGCAACATTTGTAGCCTATGTGTAGAATATGCCTGTGGCTCTTGATGCACCGACTCCAGCCTCAGTCCACCTCCTTGTGAAGCTACCCCAAACTCTTGAATGGATTTTGCTTGACAATCCTGTGGTCATCCCTGTTGCACTTTTTCCTTCCACCTAACTTTATATGAATACAGTATTTACATTCTCCCACAATTTTCCACTGTGGGGATCGTGTTCTTTTGTTGATGTGTACTTCAAGAATCAAATATTTCTGCTGAAAATATGGCCAAAAAGTTTAACCTTGGTTCCTTTACACAAAAACACATTTTCCAACATGTTTTTTGGAGACTTCAAATGGGTTTTTGCAAAATTTAGCTGGCCCTGGATGTTCTTCTTTATAAGAAAAAGGCTTTAGTCTAGCCACCTTACCCATAGCCCAGAGGAATGAAGAATGCCAGAGATGACTCCATTTATTATTTTGTGCAATGCATGATACTGTCACTACCGTGCTGGACAGTTGTTTTTGGGATAATCCCAACCTCTGTTGGAGAGAATCCCCAATGAATTCCAGAGAGATAATGTAAGACTGCTTATTCTAAAATCAGTTTTGTTGTTTTTAATGGCATTAGTTACACATTAATTTGTGGTTACTTTTTTAATTATTCCATCCAACTTGTACAAATCTTGATTCCTAGCAGCAATTATAGTCTCACAGCATGACGCTGCCATCTCCAAAATATTGACAATATTCTGAGAGTTTTTAAATGGAAAATGAAGTTGCTGGTTTTCGCCAGTCACTAAATACCAAAACCGTTACACAGAATGATGGTGCCACCACCATGCTTTGTAGCTGGTATAATATTTCACAATAAACTCAAACGCTTGGATGGAGATTGAAGAAATACATATTTATTCAACATCAAAGTTGTTTTGATGTATGCTAGGGATCATTATGCGGTTGATTTGATGTGATACTTTAGTATCTGGAGATGGTTCTCTTTCATCGTTCCATACACTTTGTTATTCACTAGTAGTAAAACAGTCCCAGAGCATAATGCTGCCACCACCATGCTTGCCAGTTGGTGCGGTGTTGGGACTGGAGAAAATAAATAACTCAAAACTCATGTGGATTTCAACTTCCTGGAGAGGAAACACGGGAAGGATATTCAATGTAACATAATACATCAAAACAATGAAATAAAGCCGGACACAGTTTCGTTTTTTTTGTTTGTTTTTAGGGGTTTAATGGATGTATGATTCATTTAAAGGAAGTGGTAAACACATACAAAAATACCCTTTCAATACATTTTAGAAACAAACATCTAGATGACTTGTGTTAAATGTTTCTGAACAGCAGAAATGAAAGAGTGGTGCAGCTATGAATGCTATTAAAATAAAAGATCACATTGTACAAATATGCATATATAAATAATGTGATAAGAAAACCCCCAATTATGACAACGATGCCTTATGGAAAAAAATGGCCCTCTGTAAATTTTAGCTTGGGAAACTGATTCTGGAAAAAAAGCATTAATGAAGCGAGAGGATGCCTCAGTAGTGGCGTCACTCGACACATACAAACACATAGCCACTCAGCTTCTACAAGAAGAGTTGGGGGAAATGAAGTTATCTTCAGACACCCCCACCCCATCAACACCCCACACAACCCGTGGACCCAGGAGATGCCTTCTAAGAACCTCCACAGGAGGCGCAGAGGGTTAGCACCCAAAACAAAGGGGATATTTTCTCTTTTACACATCAACACAACCATCGTTAAATGCTTGCACACAGCCAGCCATACATGCATGCACACAAACAAAACTCCTCAAAACAAATTTCAAACCATATTTTCCCCCCCAACCACAAAACACCAAAGACTTGCCGACGAGGCTCGGTTTGATCCGAAAGAATCTTTACAGTAAGAGTTGTGAATGTTGTGGGAGGGGAGTATGGATGCGGTGGCAGGGATGGGGGGCATTGATGCTGTAAGTTCTCCTGATTAGCTGTCAATCCCAGAGATAAATGCCGAACTGGTAATTAAACACATTCTTGTTGACCTTACCTGTCGATCTGTACGCAGAGAACTCACCGAACAAGGCCAGCAACAAGCAGAACACCATGGAGAGGGACACGGTACTCAGCGTTCGGGCATCGTTCTTCTGTGATGTGACAAAAAAAGATAAAAAAAAAACAAAAAAACATTCCCATTCCTGTCAGAAAGGATAGTTTCCCTTGCTCTTACCAGCTCCTGAGGAGCGGCTACCAACTGCAAACCCAACACTAATTTAGGAGAGTCCAGCTTAGCAGGTCCATGAGAACTGGGGATGTGTTTTTGTTAAACCAAGCAAACCCTCAATAAATGCAGCCTCCAACTGAATCCAAACTCATACAGCGACTACAAAAAGATCCAGGATGGAGACGATTTCTTGGTACAAGCAGTAAAGAAAAACAAAAATAAATTTTTTAAACTTTTTCTTTTTAGATAAAACTACAATAGAATAATCAAAAGACTTAATGATCTTTTGTTTTTGTTTTTTTAAAGACAAAAAGTTATGTACATCAACATTTACAGTACAGGTTTCTGGGTGGAGGAAATGAGGGAGAATGACCAAACATCAGCGTTCTCTCCAGCAGAGTGAATAAGAAGAGGCTATTTTTTAAAATGTCATCTGAAAAGAAATGAATATGACATGAAGAACAGCTCACTGCCCATGACTATGTTTTTTTAACACAGATGGAAAAGGAAGTGAAGGAGTAAAAAAACTGCTGCTGCTGTAGTTCTCGTGTCATGTCTCTGTGACTCCGAGTGGGACAGCGCTGACAGTCGCAGATCCACGGGAAGAAAGTCTAATCTGACAGATCTGAGCTGAGGTTTCTGTCCTGCTGCGTCACGGTTCACACAGACCGACCTGAAAACGCTCCCCCGTCCCGTGGAGAGGCGTCGCTCTCTGTGTTTGGCTTGACCGTTGAGGCCCACTGCTGCGCGGGTAACAAATGCAGTCTGTTCAGGCTATGTGAATCCGGGCCTTCTCTGTTTCTTTCAGCCTCTTGGCCTGCTCCTCCACAGATGGAGAGTGGGGTCTCTTGGAGGCTGCTCCGTTCAGGGGGTCAACGACTCGGCTGACCAGAGTGGGGATGGAGCTGCCAACTGGGGTCACCGTGTGTTTGGGTGCGACATGTTCTACAGAGGTAAAAGATAAAAATTGATCTCTGGTCGTGTCACATCAGTTTTGAAAATACAGTTTGCACTACGCTACCTTGAACCTCTACTCCCCAGAGCCTTTTTAATAAGTGAAAAGGGTTAGAATCTTATTCTAAACTTGATTTTGTTCAAACTGTTGATCTAATAGGTTGTTTTCTTTATTTCCCTGCTTCCAACATTAAAACAGTTTTGAAACCATTTTTGCTGCGTAAGAATCCCTCCAATGGGCTGGGCGATAAAGAAATGAGGACTCACTTGAGCCGATGACAGGAATGGACATGCCCTTCTCTTCGCTGGCAGCAGGAACATCTGAGGTGAGGGTGCCCTCAAACACTGGAGGCTTAGGAGGTGTGATGCTGCACACACACATCAACACAAACCACAGAATCTCAATAATTTCCCGGCGTATTACCAGCTGTCCAGCAACAGCAGACACTTTAAATATAATGGATCTAGAACGTACTTGTGACGGTTGAGGGCCAATTTAATGGAATTCTTTACGACGCGACAGCTGTTGCTGGCGGGGAGAGGTGATGAGGCGTCAGGCAACTCCATGCTGGGAAGTCTCTGAGGTGGAAAAAAGCAACATAAAAGTGTGATTAGAAGAAACTAAACGTTAAACAGACTAATCTATGCAACTTGACTACCTGTGTTCTTGAGGTATCGATTGTTGGAATGGGCTTTGCCTTGGATCCACACAGAGGAGGCTAACACACAGAAGAAATAATCTGTTAATTAACCTGATTTTACATGATTCAGAGTTCCTACCGTTTTTCTGTCCAAATTCCAGGTTTCAATGTTCAGTACATTTCTGGTTCATTATTATTGAAGTTTATTAACAGAAGTGAATTTACTGCAGATGTTTTTATTGATATCAGGCCTCCAGCACAAAACCTGTAAAAACCAAAGACTGTAAAAATTAGGTGGCCAGATAAAAATGGATAATACAAGGATGGATGATGGAGAGTCAGAATCATGGAAGGAACGTATAGATGGAAAGATGCAGTGGTTGTTAGATGCATGGAAGGATGTTTTGGTGTTTGAACATTTGAGTGGACAGATAAACGGATAAATAGATGAATGGAAGGAAGGATGAATCGATACAACATTTTGAGTGGGATACGAGTCTGGAAATACAAATATTTTCCATACTTAATTTTCTTTTTTCATACCTATCTAGACCTGTGAATGTTCCAGACCATTGGAACCGTGATGATAACAGAAGGTAACAGAAAACGGATGAACACTCACAGTACTGGGTGCCTCTCCATGTGGACTGCAGTCAGAGGATGGTGGGTACGGCTCTTTGAACGTCGAGTCATCACTCGACACCACCTGCAGTCAAACACAGAACCAGTTCTGCTTCATTTCTATTCCAACCGTAGACCGAAATAGTTCAGCTCTTCCTGAGCCGAGAGCTCCTTCCTTACGTCTGTGTCTTTGTGCCTCTTGGCCAGATCTTCCTGCGTGGGGGAGTGAGGTCTCTTGGCAGGAGCTCCGGGAGTGGACTCCTCAAGGCCATTTGGCTCCTCTTTAGGGCTGCTGGCAGCACTGGGCTTTACGTTCTCACTCAGGACTGTGCTGATGGAGGTGCTGGCTGGTGGAGAGGGAGGCCTTGCTTTAGTTGAAGCCTCTGTGGAATGTGAGGAGAAGGCATGATGAATTTCATGTTTGACTGAAAAAAATATTACTCGTCATTCAGAAGATGATAAACTGAAAGCTGAATATTAGAGAAGACATTGATATGAGTGTCCGGTGCACCCGGAAAGTATTCGCAGCGCTGCACTTTTTCCACATTTAGTTATGTTCCAGCCTTATTCCAAATACTATCACATGAATCTCTTTGCTCAAAATTTCACACCATTATGACCCCATTAAGACAATGTGAAAAAAATTTGAGACTGTTGCAAATTTATTACAAATAGAAATCTAAGAAATCACATTTATGTGAGTATTCTTAACCTTTACCATGAACTCACATATCTGGGGAAGGATGCAGAAACCTTTCTGCTGGTTTGAAGGTCCTAATGAGCAGTTTCCTCCATCATTTGTAGATGAAAGACACACCTTAATAAAAGGAACCTGGCAGCCAGTCTGGAGTTTGCCAGAAGGCACCTGAAGGACTAAGATGATGAGAAACAAAATTCTCTGGTCTGATGAGAATAAGATTAAACTCTTTGGTGTGAATGCCAGGCGTCATGTTGGGAGGAAATCAGCCACCGCTCACCACAGGCCAATCCCATCCTATAGTGAAGCATGGTGGTGGCAGCATCATGCTATGTGGATATTTCTCAGCCACAGGATCTAGCAGACTAGTCAGGATAGAGGGAAAGATGAATGCAGCAATGTATAGAAAGATCCTGGACGAAAACCTGTAGAGCGCTCAACCTCAGACTGGGGCGACAGTTCGTTTTACAGCAGGAAAACGACCCAAAGCACAAAGCCAAGAGCTCAAAGAAATGGGTACATAACTCTCACTGAATGTCCTGAAGTGGCCAAGCCCGAGTTCAGACTTGAATCCGACTAAAGAATCTCTGGAGAGATCTGCTGGATCTCCCATCCAGCCTGATGGACCTTGAGTTGTACTGCCAAGAAGAATGGGTGAAACTGCCTAAAGACACGTGTGCTAAGCTTGGACAATCACATTCAAAAAGACTTGAGGCTGCAACTGCTGCCACAGGTGGATCAACGAAGTATCAGGCAGAGGCTGTGAATACTTCCGTAAATGTGATGCAGTGCAGCACTGTAAATACTTTCCGGATGTAGTACTGAAATAGGTGCCAATCTATGACATTTTAACCCACTTGAGACAATGAGAGGGATGGACTTGCCCTGTTCTGTAGCAGCAGACGATGCTCCCGGCTGCTCGGTTGCTGCTGCGCTTGGTGGGACGTCGGATGCTGCACCTGTTGGTGGCACGGTGGCTGCAGTGCTCGTTTGCGGCATGGCGGCTGCTGCTGCGCTTGCTGCTGGGGAAGTCTCCACAAAAAGCTGCTTTGGAGGGCTTGCACTGCAAAACAGGGAGGGAAAAGCACTCAGCACCATTGCTCTGAGGTGAAGCACCAACACAGAATCTAGAAGTAAATCCCACCCGTCTTCTGTGTCTGATACAGGTTTAGGGGGTTTGCTGGTCGGGGAGCTGAAGGGAGTCCCCGAGTCTGTGTCTCTGGAGCTGTCCAGGTGGCTGCTGTCCAGAGAAATGCGTTTCGAACTTCCACCGTTTGAGCTTCGGTTCAACTCTGCTATGCTCTGTGGAGAAGAAGAAGAAAGTGAACATAAAAAACAGAAATGGACACTTGGAATAACAAAGAAAAACTAATAAAGACAACTGACCCGTTTCTTCTTCTGCACCAGTTCAGGGGGGAGATACTGATGGAGTTGTTTCTTCTTCACGTGTGTTGCTTCGATTTTCATCCCATCTTTCAGCATGTTGATGTTATTAGCTTGTCTGTACACTATAGGGAAGTATGTGTAATTAGCACTGAAAAACATACCGACTTCAGACTGAGAAGATCTACATTTACTAAGTGGGGCTTTTAATTATTTATTTGGAGCAATCGTTTACCAGGGAGAAATGATAATACGAAAAAACTACAGCAATTACAAAGATTGGATGAAGAACTTTTAATTTATGGTGAATTTCTTCTTCTTGAACATCTTTCTGTGGCCATCAGTAAGATTCTGGAATAATTCTGGCTGGATTTGTATTTTGGATCATTCAGTTAATTCTATCCAAGGATAAAAGATCTGCCCGAAACCGTCGTGGTCAGATAAAAGGAAGCTGGTTGCGATGTTCAGGAGCCCACCAACCACAAGGTTCAAGCCTCCCATTAACTGGGAGATGCTGGAATACCAGTACCACTCCAAAATGGACACCTTTTAGCTAGACTGAAATTTACAGCTGCCCTGTTTGGACACAATGACCAGTAGTATGTTTGGTGGAATCAAGGTGAGGCTTTCAAACCTAAAGACTAATAGACCAACTGTTAAGTTGGTGTGAAGTTAAACATCCAGCGGCACCACCATGCTTAACAGATGGTTGAAATATGGACAGAACTGGGTTTTCCAGCAGGACGACGACCCCAAACATGAATCAAAAACCAAAGCCCTGACCTCTACCTTAATCTACGCCTATAAAACAGATCCATGCCAGAAAACTAACCGATTTACATCAGCTCTACTAATTCTGTCAAGATGAAGTGGTCAAATATCCAGCCTTTTTTATGTCAGAACCTCATAGATGGCTACAAAAACCACATGGAATGAGGACCAACTTGTTAAGGGACATTTAACCAAATGTTAGTTGGTGTGTTTGGGTTTATTTCAGCCATTATGTATAAGTCTGACCCTGCTTTGATTACAACAACAATCCATAAATTCAGATCTGTGCCGCCTATTCTTGTTGTCTAAAATGCATTGAAGATGTTTGACATATAATAACTACACATCATGTCCAAAAATAACAGTTCAAATCAATCATTAAAGGCCCACAATCAACCCAACACTGATAATCACGTTTAGTGGTTTAAACGTTGGCCCACAACTATGACTCAATCAATACAGTTTGCATACATCTGATTAAAATTTGCCTTGGGGACAATTCTGCAATTCAGCAGCTGGAGGACAATGTCTGGGGTTGTGGGAGGACTTACCAGTGTCCGTGAAGGACTGGATGTCAAATGTTAGGTCAATGTTCACGCTCTCTGCTTTCTCCACCTTCTTGAAGATGATCCCAATAAACCACATGGAAACAAAGTCGTTTCTGTCGTAGAAACACAAATTTAACTGTTTGCAGGACACAACCTGTACTCTTGATGCCTTTCTGTTAGCAAAGGGAAAGTTGTACTCACTCGCTGCGGTTCTCTTTGGACCCGGGGAAGGACTGAGGGTTGACATGAGCCAGTGTTATGTATTCGTTCCTCTCGAGGTTTCCCACGAGAACACGGATCTTTGACTCTACGAGGCCGATCCTGGGGAGAAGCGTTGATGCATAGTCAGGCTTACTGTAGACCAATGCAATGTTGGGTAGATTCGTTTTTACAGCTGTCTAAGAGAGTTATACAGCTGACTAACACTTACCATTCTAAGTGGTTTTCTTCTGTGGATGCACTGGCAGTAAGAACAATATAATGCCTGTTGGGACAAAACACAAGTTAAGCCATCAACCTTACTGACACTTTAAAGCAGTTTACCCATCCCGGTGATCTGAGAAGAGTTAAGACTGCTGTACTTTGTGATCAGTCATACAGGGCACCCAAGTTCAATTCTAAGACTGTCCTGCTCAAATAGACGCAACTTTTTCATCCCATTTGCCCCTTTATGTTTTTGCACACAGAACAAAATACTGAAGTTTGGTGCGCTTGCACAGGAAAGAGCAGGAAAAGCACCAACTTAAAATCAATTAACAGGTCATTTAGAGAACCTGGTAACAGTCTTTACACCAGCTGAACTCATTTTGTCACGTTACAAACACCTTTGTTGTGTTTTGTTGGGTTTTATGTGAAAGGCCATTACCAAGGTAGTTCATAATAGTGAAGTGGCAGTGAGGCGTGCATCTGCATTCAACCCCCAGTCAATACTTTGTAGAACCACCATTCACAACAGCTTCAAGTTTTGGGGGGTATGTGTCTCTACCATTTTCTGCACTTCAAGATTATTATTACACCAGTATGTAAAACCTTTTATTCTTCAAGCTCTGTCAGATTGGCTGGGCACCTGTAAACATCACTTTTCAATTCCTGCCACAGATTCTCAATTACATTTCAGTCTGGACTTTGACTGGGCCATTCTAACATGATTATGCTTTGATTCAAACCCTTTCATTGTAGCTCTGGCTTTATGGGCGTTGTCCTGCTAAAAAGGTGAACCTCTGCCCCGGACCCAAGTTTCCCATAGCCTCCAACAGGCAAACTGAAGGGGAATTCATGCAGTTTGCTTTTCACAATGTTATTCTTCTTGCCCCTTCCTGCTCCTTTCCCTAAAGAACTGTGGAGTGCACAACCAATTACGTTTGAATACTTTAGTAATATGTGTAAACAAAACATTTTACATTTACTTCATCCTGATTTTCCGTTGCAATTTTTCATGCGTTGGAGGCAGTTATGGTTGTGTACGACACATTTGAATAAAAAAAAACAATGAACACCTACTTGTACTTTTGGAAAAAGCTGGGTGGTTCAAAGAGCTTTGGCCATTCTGCTTTGCCTTGAAGAATCTCATCTGTGACGCTGAGACCTGATCGTGACGAGCCACAAAGAGACATGAGTCACATGAGAGCTTCAGCCGAACACATTCAGAGGCCCTCTCAGAGTAAACCAGAGTTACCATGTTTGAACTCCTCTGTCATGATGGTGCGTGTTGATGTGGAGACGTTGTACGTGGAGTTCTGCTGGGGGTAGGCGGGCGTGATGATGGGCATCAGGTGGTATCTGTCAGAAGGGTTCACCTAAAAAAGAGGAACAAGAGGTTAGTTTCTCTTTAGAGACATGAGCTTATGCAAAAAAGAAAACCTACACCCACACTCAAGCCCGACAAACTGTTCATGACTACTTCCCTGTTTTTTTTTATTTTGTCCTCGATGTGAGGCTGCAGAAAATTAAGAAAACAACTTTACAAACAGAAACTTTAATGCTTCAAAAACAGGGCGGGCTTCCATTACCGAGCCGAGCATCCTCTGTGGACGGTTTTAGTAAACACAGTACTGTTTAATTTTCCAGTAATAAAAATTATTTCTTATATTAGCCTGTTTACATTCATTTATAAGGACATTTAAATAAAACCGTGCTGTACAAGATATAAACCCGCTAAAACAGGTGCAGAGATGACAAAAACAAACGAAATCTGGGCTGAATAATTATCACTTAGATGTGAGCATCAAGTATGAAAATAGTGTGACCAAAATGGATAAATGAATCTTAATTAGAGCCATTTACAGATCCAGCCAGAACTACAGTTGGATGTATGTTTTATTTTAAACAGTACAAGCATTACAGAATATTAAGACAATTCACACCATGCATCGCTATTTTGTTTGCTTCCAATTATTCTCAAGGCAACTTTTTTCATTTCTCTAATACTTCATATCCCAAAGAAGCTCTCACAATTGTGCAAATGTAGGCTGGTCTTTTTCATGACTTTATATTTATTTTGACTGAACCAAAAAAAAAAAAAACACAGACAGGCAAATTAAATGAATTTATTGCTAAAGGAACACAAAACATTACACAACATCTGCAAATGTTTGAAAAAGTGTATTTATTTTAGGCAACAGAACCATTTTACAGAGAAATTAGCAGCTCAGCGCCCCCTGGTGTCTGAATGTAACCATTTATTGCCTACAAGTGAAACGGAACTAAAAACGGGCCATACCAGAGCAGCTTTCAACATTAACAGCACGTCAACTACAAGTCGAGTTGGTTTAACTCCTCCTACGTCAGATCTGATTTCACAGCACCATGGGTACACATTAAAGGTCATTTAAAAAATGACACCTACTACTTAGTAAATTTGATTATCAAAGCTACTTTATTGCAACAATTTGGGCTTTAGGGACTTTAGGGTCTGGGCCTCTTTTGCATGATGAACTACATCAATGCAGCGTGGAGACAATTAGCCTGTGGTTCTGCTGAGGTGTTCAGGAAGCCCAGGCTGGTTTGACAGCGACCTTCAGATCATCTGCCTTCTTGGATCTGGTGTGTCATCTTTCTTTTAACAATACTCCATAGATTTTCTATGGGGTTCAGGTCAGGCCAGTTTACTAATCAATCAAGCACAGTAACAATGGGGTCATTGGAGCAGCTTCTGGTACCTTTGTCAGTGTGGACCGGTGCAATATTAAATTAGCATCTCTATAAAGCTTGTCAGCAGAAGGAAGCATGAAGTGCTTGAGATTTCCTGACAGATGGCTGCGTTGACTCTGCACTTCAGAAAACCCAGTGGACCAACACCAGCAGATGACCTGGCTACCCAAACATACACTGCTTGTGGAAACCTTATACTGGACTTCAAGCAACGTGGATTCTGTGACACTATTCTGGGCTCTCAATTTCCAACATGCTTTTTTTTCATCCGAGCAGATGACCTTGGATCAAGAGTCCAGTCCTTTATCACCTTAGCCCAGGTGAGAGGCCTTTGATATTCTCTTTGGTTTAGGACTGGCTTAACACAAGGAACAGCTGAAGCCCATGTCCTGATACACCTGTGGGTCGTGGATCTTGAAGCACTGACTCCAGCAGCAGTCCAGGCCTTGTGAATCTGCAAACTCCTGAACACGACGTTGCTTCACAGTGCTCTCAAGCACCCGTTGCTTGTGCACCTTTTCTACCAGAGTTTTTCCTTCCACTCAACTTTCCATAACAATGCTTGGCTACAGCACTCTGAAACAGATCTTATATTGGTCTTACATAGTATTTTATTTTCCAGAGAACGTGGATGTTTTCTTTAGCTGTAAGGCCCATTCATGAAACGTTACAGGAATAAATGCTTGAAATATACCATTATCTGCATGTAATGAATCTTAATAGAGATTTCCACTTTCTGAATGGAAATAAAGCAACTTTTTGATGACATTCTAATTTACTGACATGCAGCTGTATGCAAAGCACATCAGTTATGATCCTGATATCTACAAGCAAGAGGGGGCAACCACTAGTTTTAAATCAGAATAAGACTGGAGATGGTCCTTAAAATAAATCCAGAAACAAACCGCCGTTCATACTCACTCTAGGATCCCAAACAGGTAAATTCAGATTACTGTCCTCAGGTTGTTTCAGTAGCACAGGATTCGGCCACTCCCTGCATGGGGGATAATTACGAACACAGTAAATTAATGCTAGCATACTGAAATACAGAAATTAACTGAAGGTACGATATCAAATGCTGCCATCAAGTTCACGGGGCTCAGGGGGACTTCTGAACTCGAAGAAGAGGAACCTCACCATTTGGAGAAAACCAAGAAGAACTTGTGGACGAGTGTGGCAGCTACAGCATTGGGGTAGAGCTGGCAGGTCCTGGCCACCAACATGGCCCATGACACTCCACCCAGAAAGCCCAGTATGTTGGAATAGATTCCTCGACCTGCAGTCACAAAACAAGACACAGAAAAGAAGTTAAACACTTGCTATATTCACAAGAAAAGCACAGTTTGGTGATAAATATGCCCCGCTCCCAGGGTTTGTCTTATTAACCCCTTAAGCCACATGAGTGGATCTGAGGAGCACTTACGTTTCGCCCACAGTTTGATGGCTCTCAACGTCAACCTGAAGTTCTCTTTGCTAGGCACCAGGTATAAAATTTCATCGGTTACTCGACAACCTATAATAAGAAAAGTATTTTTAACCCACCGGCTCAGAGCATGAGAAACATGCTTAAATGCGTTACAAGGTGTCATGTACCGTTGAGGCTTCGGATGCACCGAATGTCCAAATTTTTCAGCATAGAATCTCCCCTCAGGTCCAGGTTGTCTGGAATGGACTGTAAGGCCAATCTGGCAAAGAGCAGGTCGATCTGCCAACATGGAGACAAGCGAATAAGATACATAGATTAAACATTCCCATCAGCTCGTAGACTTACTGGAAACATGAACTGAAAAAACTATTTCCAGTCTGACCTGACTCAAGTAATATTAAGAGAAAATAAAAAAGTTAAGGGGGTTTATGATCAAAAACAAGCTGCATATTAAGTGTGTGTTTTTAAAAACTGATAAAGGGTGGTGAGAGAGATAAATGTCTTCTAAATATTTTGGCTGAAAGGTTTTTTAGTTATGATCAGGGTCACTTGAAGCTACAGCGACTGATAAGTTTCTAGTAAACTGTTAAAGAGCTGAACCACTACTGAGAGGAGACCTTGTTCCCTCTGATCTGCATTTCTGTCCTTCTGTACCTTTGACCAAATTACCGCAAAAAACCAAACTGAGCTGAAGTGCATAAACCCGCTTATCACAGGGAAGCAAAGGCGCAAGGCGGATGTGCAAAAACAAATCCCCGAGTTCAAGCTAATGGGAGTCAGACACCTTTCACAGTTCAGAAATCGACACTTTTCCAGACCAAAACTCCACAATTCCCAGTTTATAAGTTCCCTCTGAGTCTCTGGCAGATAAATCTACAGTGGTCAGGCTTTAAATATGGAGCCTGAAAAATCCACAGACTGCTAGGGAGGAGTGCAAATGGAAGGATAGACGCACAGAAAAGGACGGATAAAGAAACGTTTTCATGGATGGATGGACAGAAACAGATAGATGGATGGACGATAGAACTAGCTGGATGGATGGTTTGATGCACAAACAGATGGACTGATTGCCAGACAAATGGATATGAAGACACTGAACAGACAAGCGAGTCCGTGTTTAAACAGCTAGACAAATGGATGAATGGACAAACAGCTGAGCGAACAAATCAAGCGGACAGACCAAGGAACAGACGGAAGAACAAATAGTTGGACAAATCGACACATTATGAATAGGTGGACAAATGGACAAACTGGTGGACTGTCAGGCGGGTGGAAAGACAAACGCATGGATCCAACTTTTAGACAATGAAATAAGGAATAAAGTTTTCTTGACCATCTTCTCTTTAGACACGTCTTTAAACCTGGAAAATACTTCTGGAAATTCCATCTTTTTCCAGACTGTGTAAAAAAAACCTTTTTCGAGCACAAGGAACGTCAACCATCTCTTTGGAAATCCAAATCTGTTGGAATAAACTGAGTGTGGTGCTGCGTGCTTTTTGAGGCCCTCCTTTTACCCACTGGGAAACTAAAACTAATACGCTTCTGATTTTTAACCGTCGTCTCTTTACTTAAAAGGGTCCATAACAAAATTATAAAGAAAAACAAACAAAACCACAAAGATCAAGTGAATCCAAGGTTGCATTACAAACTGAATCTTATACCGTTAATTTAGCTACGATTAGCTGCAGAACTTCCCAGGGTGTCTATAAATACGCAACTGATCTGGCAGCTCATTCTACGAATGTGTCCGTTTTCCATCTTTAAAAGCGGAGGAACGGGTTCGATGCAGACGTTTGTTCGGTTAGTCAATCAACTGCTCACACCCCATAAACGTGCTCAGTGTTTGTCTGTGTATGGATGTAAACAGATATTTGTGGCTCACCTCAATCCCATCAAATTTGAATTTTATCACTGGTACAAAAGCATCCTCAACAGCCTTGAGGGGAAAAGAGGAAGAAACAGACAAAAAAAAAGAAACAGTAAGAAAACCGATTAAAAAGTTTGATTATTTTAACAAGTTTAAAAGAAAAAGGTTGTCAGCCTTTTTTCCCCCACTGAGAACGTGCAGAAAATACTCACCCTGAGGTCTTTGATCTCTTCGTGCTGTTTCAATTTCTCAAAGAAAGACTGGAAAAAGTCAGTTCTCTCTACATGCCGTGGAGCCACACACAAGGCATCAATATCAGCTCCTACAGCAAGCAAATATTATAATCTGAGTAATCTATACGGGACATAAAATTAATCCCTAAAATCACAAGGTTTATGCCTTTGACACTGAAGGGACAGCAGTAAGGATATCTAGCTCCAACAGGTGAAAACAGGAAACTGAACAAACGCAACACGCCACATTAATCTCACAAACCAATACTTCGAGATGCAGCAAAGTTTATAGAAGAAATGTTATCAGAGCACGTCTACAGGACATGTTCTCACCCACGCAGTGTAAACATTTCCTAGTAGAAATGTATTATCATTAGAACAATGAGTGTGTGTATAGTTGCAACCCAGATAATTATTCTACGAAAAAGGTACAGGGAGACAGAAAATGCCGGAAGCCGGCTGTGATTACAAAGTTAATAAAATGACGTAATGGACGGAAACAACGGAAAAACTGTAGTTGGTTTGGTTATTTAATAAGACTAAGGGAGGCTCGGTGTATACTAGTACTATAATACTCTGTAGGTACCTTGCTGGTGTCATGTGCCATCAAGTACCTACATAATTATAAGTGCCGGGTATGTAATCTATAGATACCTGAACCTTTAAGTGCCACCTAGGTTCCCAATATGTGCTATATAGGAACCATTTAAGTACAAGATAATAATAATAATTTAGACTTTATTGATCTCACAATGGAGAAATTATCCTCTGCATTTAACCCATCCCTTAGGGAGCAGTGGGCTGCTATTGGGCTGCGCCTGGGGAGCATTCAGGGGTTAAGGGTCTTGCACAGGGACCCAGAGTGGCATGCTGTGGGATTCGAACCAGGGTACTTGTGGCATCTCCAGGATGCACATGCCCCTCTTAACCACTAGGCCACTACTTAGGATATGTACGCTGTAGCTATATGGTCAGCATGTATGAATAAATACCCTATAAGTGCCTCCTAACTGCCCTAACACCCCTTTCAGCACCTACCAAGTACCCTCTAGGTGCCTCCTAAGCACAAGATAAGCAGATAGTACCTCGTGGTACCCCATACGTACCCATTGAGTGCCCTATAAGTACCTGGGCAGTAACCTTTAAGTACTTCATGGGTGCCTTCTGATGCCCCCCTAATTACCTAGTATACTCTTTACACCATATTAGTACTCCATAGAAACCCTA
Source organism: Crenichthys baileyi (assembly GCA_036173005.1). NCBI lineage: Eukaryota > Metazoa > Chordata > Actinopteri > Cyprinodontiformes > Goodeidae > Crenichthys > Crenichthys baileyi. The sequence continues at coordinate 259,559 of JAHHUM010002047.1, read as the reverse complement.
AGAATGGTGTATTATATATTTCTACCAAAATAATATGAAATATTTATGAAACATGTTTATTTCATATTATTCTACCAAGAATAATATGAAATAAACATATTTAATCCATTATATTTGCAGTTTTGTATGAATATATTTGACCTTTTGTCTTTGCTTGTGTTGTTTTTTCCTGGGCACATTCACACTGAAGCCCTCTGGCCACAGTAAACAAGGTTTAGTCCTCACTCTGACCACAAAAGAATATGAATGAGAGGACAAACTGAGCTTTTTCACATACAATGGTGATAGACACCTTGTTATGACGATGGCTGAATGCTCCGTTACACTAAAAGTCAACCTCACCTCAGGTCTTTCTAACACAAAGAAAAAGATCAGAAAATTACGGCAGGGTGTTCAACTCCACTCCTCACATTTCAGATGCTTTTCTGCAAGAATGCAACTGATTGGAATGGCTCAACTATGTCCTGAGCAAGTCATCAGGTTCTGCAAGAACATGCTAATGACCCACCTACTAATTAGGGTGATCAGAATCATAGAAACATCTAAATCATGCAGCCCACCAGGCCTTGAGGTTCAACTTTGAACGCAACCGAATTACAGCAATAACGCCACATACCTTTTGTGTGCACTCCAAGTCTGTAAGAACCAAACGTAAATATCTTGCCTCCAACACAACTGATAGCCGACGGTGGAAGGTTCTATCGGACAGAAATGGTTATTAATGACATAAAACAGTGGCAGAGCACGTCTTGCAAGAAACCGCAGACAAACATACCTTTAATTCACTGATCTCTGCAATCCATTCTTTAACTAAATTATTCAACTTCCCAAGAACAGCAAGTCTGAAAGGAGAAACAGCAGATTAACATGTGCATATTTACTAAACCAGCTTTTTTAACCAAACGTGTAATAGGAATAAATGCAATTTGAAGTGAATTTAACAGGGTTCCACACTGAGAGTAGTGGATATTGTTACAACTCTGAGCAGAGGCACATAGTTGAATCACAGTGTACAGCAAGAAAAATCAGAAGAGAGAGGGAGAGGGAGTATTTTTATGTCAAAGAAAAGGTTAATAAGGCAGAAATAAATCCTACAGGATGGGGAGGAAACCTTAGCATCAATCTCCAGTAATGACTCACTGCAAACTTTTCAGAGAAGCGATCTATGAGACTCAGACATATCCCAGTCTCAGACCAACTGGCTGTCACTCTAAACTGGTAGAGTAATGTTACTCAAAAATAAGCCCAACTTATCCACGTGAGATGAGTGAGTGAAGACCTTCAGAAAAGGATGTTCCTCAATGCCTTCATCATAACCTGACCACCAGGTTATGATGAAGGCATTGAGGAACATTACATGTAGCTTTAAACAAACACTGATATTTTTACAAGGTTGCCAGTTCATAAGAAATTCCCTGTCCACTGTGATGTTACTTAGACTTTCAAATTTCAAGGAAAGACAATATAAGACAAGGAATGAACAAGTGAATTTGTGTTCATTTGATAGAAATGTTCTTTCAGTTTATGTTATCAGCAATCAGAAAGCCCCCCCTCTCTGTGCCATAATATCCTCAGAGACAACTTCTTTACCATCTCAATATCAAATTCAACCCAACTACCCCAAAGCCCATGAATAACAGGACTTGAGAAAAATATTGACAGATTATGTGCTAAAAGCTAGCTCCACTAAGCCTACGTGCTCCACCAAAAAAAAAGTGGACCGCTGTCTTCAGGTCAGGGGTCAGCCTCTGCCTGAGAAATGAATCCGAACAAAAAGACCCAGATCCCGAATATCAGGAGTAGAAACAAGCTTTCTTCATGAGGTGCCTCGGCGCAGCCTTGGAGATAAAACAAGGAGTCCATCGTCAGCAGGGATCTCGGAGTAGAATCTCTGCTTCTCCGATGCGAAAATGTTTAGTTGAGGTGGTTTAGGCACCTCGTTGGGATGCCTCCCATTGGAGGTTTTCCAAGCATGTCACACAGGAAAGAAACCCTGGGGCAGAACCAGAACTCACTGGAGGGACTTTATATTTCTGATGGTCTGGGATCACCTTGGGATCCCCCCAGAGTGAGCAGCGAGTGGCACTAGGGAGAGAGATGACTGGGTTTCACTCCTGGACCTGTTACCCCAAATAACCCAAACTTCACAAAAAAAGAAAATAAATAAACAAAAAAAATAAATAAACAAAAGCTCAAGGGATGCATTGATGGGATATTCACCGTGTATGGGACGGATCCACCTGCAGCTTTTTAAATACACAAATCTAAGGATCCATACATCTTCTCTACTGATTAGGGTAATGGAGGCTTTCCCAGCAGACAAGTCCATCCTTGATAGGTCCATAACGGAACCAACACACAGAAACAGACAACTATGTATGCATTTAAACTTTAGGGCAATTAAAAGTGACCTGTGAACCCAAACTACAGGTCTTCAAACTGTGGGAGAAACCACAATACTCTGAATACTAGGAAGAACATGCAAACTTCCCAGCTGAGATTTCAACCCATGACCTTCTAGCAACAGCCATTTTATGACATTTAACAGAATTTGAAGAAATTTTCTAAAATTGATATAAAGTAATGTGAATAAACATGAGGATTTTTAGCTAGTTTTTAACTGTTTTGGTCAAATGTACAAGTGCTATTCCTGCGTTGGTCTGAAGCACAGATTTATTTGCTTTACAGTAACGACACACACAAAAAATCTCACCTGTGGTTCAGCTCCTCTTCATCCTCAAAGACACCGAAAGGTTTCATAGCATCACAGAGCTTCTTGGTGTACAGGTGATCTATTTCTCGCGGCGGAGCCAGGCTTATGGCAGAGGTGATGCCATAGTGTTTCTGAGGCTGCTGCCCACCAGGCATGGTGCTGCGTGGGAAACAACACATGAAATGACTGTCACTAAAGCTATGCTTAGCTCTTATATTAAGGTTTCCACAGATTGAACAGCATAAGGTGCCATAAACCACATATGAGTAAAGTACAGCATTTTTAAACAACAAATGAGGAGAGATTCTGACATGCTTAACATGGCTTAAGTGCACCATAGCAACGATTTGAACAAATTTCACTTATTAGAAGAGATGTCTGAGAAATCTGGCATTTCTGTTACGACAAACCTGTTTTCCTCAGACTGTGGAGCATCAGTTAGGAGGAAAACAAGAGAGAAGTCCAATAATGGATGTGTTTTAGTTGGGATTTCTTTTTAGAGGTGTTGATGAAGAGCAAAGCTTGATGGAAAGTTAGCGATCATGGATGGTTGTTTTCCGCAGACTACGCTGCATTAGGCCTTTTCCTTCTAATAAAAACTGCTAAATGTGAAACATCTGGTCATATTTTTTTGGGTTTTTAAAAAGGTTTTTGTGACAAGTGATGCCTGATAGAAATTTGAAAAAAAAAAAACAAAAACGGACAGTTGTTTCAGGACATTTGTTTAAATTGTGTTATTTCCCAACAGGCAAAATGGAAGATGAACTTGCTTAATGTGAGACCCTCTCCACAATATTTGGAGAAGCATTCCAGTTTTTATTATTTTTTACAACTGTTAGTAATCAAGACATGTACACGAGAAAATTGGTAAACATCGACCATTGGTTTAACACATTAAACCATGTTTGGCCTTTTCACCTTTTTTTTTTTTTTTTTACAAGAAGATGCTTTGCCAACTATGAACCTTAAAGTACCTACATACCAGGAACCCAATGATTAAAAATTTAACCAGGTGCTTTTGTAGACCAAGCAAGTTCGGTGTCAATTAAAAAACTATTTTCATCCTAATTTTCAGAATTTACCTCGACAATGAATACAAGCAGAATGTTCTCCACAGCTCTTTTTAATGTTTAAACTATAATATTCTCAAGTAAGGTTGACCTGACCGTATTAAAAAATATAATTGTATATTTAAATAATATTATCTTAAAGTTTCGGGTCACAATTTTCACAGGTGTGAAGTGCAAAGTGAGCGACATCAACCATCCCAGAAGGTTAAATTTCAAAATGTTGCATCTTTCTAAATTTTTACTTTACATAAAGCGTCCTTGTATCATCTGAAAGGATTTAGTCATTAAAACAACTTGTTTACACACACACACAACTACAATAATTTATTTCCACAATATCTGGATTTCAGTTGGGATTTGGAATAATTTAAAAGTTATTTTAATGCCTTTTGTAACGAAATAACTTATTTTGATATAAAACTCCTCAAGTTTACATAGCCGCTGATAAAAACATTCTTGTTTTGTCACAATATTTTATTTCAGACATAACTGAATGTCTCCCGTTTGGAAGATTTTAGTTAATCAGTTTCAAATCTATTGCCGGGAATCTCTAAACTTAGACTCTCCGCTAACAGCAACGAGCGTAATTAGCATCACTTTACCAACAAGCTTAAACTATTATATTTTCTACATAACGTCAAATTTAGAGAAGCGCTTTGATAAATTCAAAAACAATGGAAAAAAAGTTTAAATGTGATCATGTGGAACCTCTGCCAGGCTGCTAGCAGAGAGGCTACAAACAGGTTGGAAGAGCTAACAAACTAGCAAATTTAGCAGGTTAGCAAGTTGTTGCTGGCCGATACGGAAGCAGAGGTTTAATTAATTACCCTCTTTCCGGTTAAAGGCATTAAGAGTTGACGTTTACCTAAACAAAAATCAGTAACTTGTATTTCTTCATTTTTTGCAAAAGTTTAGAAAAACATAGAAGCTAACCAGCAAACGGCGGCTGCAGGCCTTGTTGTGACAGCTGGCTAGCATTAGCTTTTAGCCTATTCTTCATGAACGCGAGCAGAAAACCCGCTCTGAAAGTAAAAAACGTCCCCCATGCATGACTTACCTTGACATTTCTTTCATGACACTCTAAAAAGCTTGCACTGTTTTTGTTTTAAATCCGTAAAAAAAGAAACTAAGAAAGTCAGCCAGGGGGAATGACAACAGCCTCGACCTGATTTCAACAATGGTCACTTTCCAGAGAACAGTTCAAACCTTCCCAGTGAACCGGAATCACTACTTGGGAGCTAACGAATCCGCTCGTAATCCCGAAGGAACATTCATATCTAATTTATCCTCCAAACCCTGCGGAGTTTTTGGAGATGGTAGCGACCCAAGCACGCGTTTAAGTGCTGTTGTGGGTTATTTTTAGAATCCAAACTACCAATGTAACGGTGTTTGTTGCCCGACGTCTGCGCGCACCACGCTGAACAACCACCGTGAAGAGGCACCGCCTCGCTGAGGGCCACAAATCACGTGATCACGGCGCCTCGACGCCACTACGCAACGAGGAAGTTCAGTTTTCTGGAAGACGTTCGTAGAGCTCAATTTGATCCCTTATAACCTTCATTTATAGAATAATGGTGTTGTTTTATGTGGAAATAAATCTATGTTAATATAGCTGACAGCGACAGGAGTTTGGTCCATTGCTTCTAGTGTGATGAAAGTTTTCATTTTTCATTTCACAAAACCAGATTTACATTTAAAAAGCGAGCCAGCAGTTAATTTCAACAACTTGACACTAATAAATAGATTAATAGTATAAACAAAGAGTATTTTACTGTGAAAGTATTACTTCTAATGCACATTATCTCAAATCCAAATTATTAGGAGAGAAATTCTGTTTAATCTTCGGAAATCCTGGTAAAATATGTTTGGATTTTTTTCGTTTACTTTGTCTAGAGATCAGCTGATGCTTTAAGGAAAAAGATAATCATTTCAGAACTGAACAATTTTCTGGAGCTTTCTTGTTGACGATGCAGATACCCACAATTTATGGAGTCTTGTAATATGATCCGAGTAAGAAATTAGGGAGCAATTAATTAAACTGTTCCATCCATCCATCCATCCATCAAACAAGTTTTCACAAAAACTTCAGAAGTAACATATACTATGTAAAACAGCTTCCTCTAGTGGAGACAGTGGAGAAATGATTTGATCTGGTTTCAAAGCCAATGATTTTCCTACTGTTGAACCATCCTGGTATGAAGGGCAAATTATAATTCGCTCTCATATATTTTCTGAAGAAACTTTTAATTAAATAGGTAAATAAATAAAATATGTAATTTATTTAGACCTTTAACTCACTGAGCTGATTCTAGTCCATAATGACAGAAAATAAAATAATTAAACCCATTGTTAGGCCTGCGAGACTATTAAGACATTTTCTTTAAATTTGTCTCTTCCCATAACATAATATAGAAAAAAATGCTCACAATACGTTTTAATAGTGTGAGAAAGTCTTAATAGTGTTTCTGGGGCAAGTTCAGATGATCCAATATGTTAGTTTCCCCTTTCTCATTTCAGTTTCACGGTTTTAATTTGTATATCTTCATAAAGCAGATCTCCTCCTGTGTGTAAGCCAGTTGATATAGCTTAAAATCAATAGAGCCTTGAACATTTTTAATGCATAAAAACATAGGAAGAAAAACCATTAGATTAGATCAAAATATTTTGACATTTCTGGCTACTTTGGAAAAGTATTCCTGTAGGTCTCATGAATTACTGTGGGGCAGCACCGTTTTACTTATTGTGAAAGTGCAGACGAACTTTAACCTGTGTACAAAAAACGACAGCTCCTCCCTCACTGACTAAACTGCTTCTCCCACTTCTGCATTTTCTACGGTTCATATCCCCTCACTTAAACTTAGAAAAGAAAAGGCAATCAAAGAGTTTCCTGCCGCAAATCCGAGCCCTGTCATTTAGCAAAAATGAGCAGCCAGCCTCTGGTCAAAGTGGAAAAATGGATCGCTGAAAACCAAAATGCTTTTCTGCCACCAGTGTGCAACAAGCTCATGTGAGTAACATGCTTTGCTTCTTAGCTGGGGCTGTTTTTCAGCATGTAAAAACTGTTACACTGTGAGTGAATATGTTATTTATTGTCTGCGAACATGTACTAATAATAACTGCTTTTAATTCCTGTTTTTCTCAGGCACTTTTCCCAGTTGCTCATCATGTTTGTTGGGGGTCCTAACACTAGGAAGGATTATCATATAGAGGAAGGGGAGGAGGTGAGAAATAAAAAAGTATATAAATACGGCCTTAGCTGCCTTCACACACATTAAGCTTTTTCTTCCCCTTACTCTTCTTCCCTCGTCAATACCTTATCCTCCCCGAACCTGGGCAAATTCCACCTTTCAGCTGTGCTGCTGAGAGAGTTTATTTTGGCCTGGTGCCACTAATACCTTTAACTTGGTGCTTCTTGTTAGAGGCACCCTTTGCTGTCTAGACTTGCAATGTTTAGAAATTAAAACTTTAGAGCCATCTCTTGTCTTATCTTAGAGTCATCTGACAACCAAGAAGCTCTTACTCAATAGTGATCCCATGACACTTTCCAAAAGCAGCACAGAGCATGCTGTGGAAAATTCAACAATCCTTGTTTTTTAGCTGTAATGAATACATGTATTATTTGGAAATGCTATTTTTAACTATATTAATGTTCACAAAAAACAATCATAATGATGAAGGCTTTTCATTTTATTGAAGGATGTATGTGACAAAGCAAGATTTCCATGTATCTTTTAAATCAAGATTTATTTACCACCAATTAAAACAATTACATTTAAATTAAGCATTATAAAGAAAACACTGAGACAATAATTAATGTAATTAATAATTTTATTATTTTTAATCACACAGAAGTCTACTAACAAGAGACTTAGTTAAGTAAAAAGATACCCAGACAAACAAATCAAAAACAAATATACTAAAGCTAACTAATTTGTAATCTACTTGTTACTGGTTACAAGGGGGAGTTTGTTTATAAGATATCAGCACGGAAAATATTAGCTGATAAAAAAAAAATCTAACGTTTATAAAAAGTTTATCGGGCTTTCCGAAATGTATAGAAATGGGTTTTACAGCCAAGAATTATGTTCTCATACGTAATATCAGTCTGAAAGAAAAGGAAAAAGAGGACCAACATTTTGGAACCACCTTTAATCTGTCAGCTTTCTCCACAAGAACCCCTAAGACAGGAAAAGAGAACACCTGTGGGTTTAAAAGTATCTGTTTACATTCCCAGAAACACTTGCATTTTTGCTTAGGGGGTTCTGTCAGCTCTGCCTTGCTCTATCAGCAGGAGAAATAGTCAGCTTTTCTGCTCCAACTGCTGTTCCATCTGGCTTGAGCTCACTCAGAGACTGCTAACTGTTGCTTATGGCTCAGTTTGCTAAAAGGCTTCATGTTTCCCCATTTTGAATTCGGAACCAAGTCGAATACAACAAGGATTTTGGCTAAGGACAATTGCCAAGCTATCGCAGATAAATGCAGGAACTTCACACAAAAATGTGATGACCGCAGCAAAGCACATAATAAAAAAACATCAATTCAATCTTGAGATAGCGGCCAGGTTCTGATTCTGTATCTCTGTCTGAGTCTCTGCTGGGGAAGGAATCATCACGAGTGTGGGCTTGGGATGACGTGAGAGATATGTCAAATTAAACAGCCAATAATTCTGTTATTTTTTAGGAAAATTCCTCAGAATCTAGAAAATAAAAAATGTCAATTTATTTCTCTAGAGATAATAAGTGTCTCATGACTGAAGCTGGTTTTACATTCAGTGTTTCAGGCTTGCAATGATTCTATTAAATAAAACAATGGTTCCTATGAAGAGTTTTACACAATAAATATTTAAAGTCAACTAATCGGATATCTTAAAGAGTTCCCTGATATGTATGGGTTGGCATTCAGACAAATTATTTCTGTGCATAGAAGTTGTAATACAAATATTTATATTTTGGAGATTTCAGTATGCCACCTATTTAGGATAAGGAGTTGTAGCTTAATCTAATAGGTTTAGCAAGGACATGTTGAGAGGGCTGGGAGGAAAGCAGTTCTTGCATGTGAAAGGTCAACTCTGATGGGCTCCTGACTCCCCAGTGTGTGCAATCACAGCCTTTAAAGAACGGCATTTAACCCAGTTTCTGTCTTTCTCTGTTTAAAATAGTTGTTCTACCAGCTGAAGGGAGACATGTGTCTGAAGGTGATTGAAAATGGCAAACACAAGGATGTACACATCAAAGAAGGGGAGGTAAGTGGTGATGTACATTTATGTCATTATCACAGACTTCTGGAATGGGAATGATTCGTTCAGCCTATCGCTCTTTACAGTGAATTAGGACATACTTGCATGATGATCCTTTCCTCATCGGGATATTTTTCTTCACTTGTAGATGTTTCTGCTTCCTGCTCGAATCCCCCACTCCCCCCAGAGACAGGCCAACACTATTGGACTGGTGGTGGAAAGAAGGCGACTGCTGACTGAAACTGACTGCCTGAGGTTTACCTCTCTTCCTCTACTCACCCCTTCCCCAATTTCTACTGCTACTTTTTTGGTAGAGATTTTTTTTAAAACACACAGCATTCAAATCATATAGACTCAAATATATCCATATATTTCACAATATGTTTTAGTGCTGAATGTTCTACACCTCATTAGGATGGGTTTTACCTGTCCAATACATGGGAAGAAATGTTAGAGCATTAAAAGATCATGTTGAATAAATATTAATAGATTTAAAGATAATTATCAAATCTTCTTTTAGTAATTTGGGCCTAATTTAGAGAGACCAACAGAGACCTAACAGCCAGGTTTACGAAATGTGGGAGAAAGCTGGAGTACCCGGAGAGAACCAACGCATGCACCAGGTGAACGTGCAAATTTTGGGTAGTAGGGATTCAAACGCTGTGCACCCAGTTCTTGTATTTACAAATCAGTGCAGTTGTCTGTTGTTTAATCATTCCGCCCTGGAAAAATAGTTGTTTAAATAAATCATTGAAATCCCCAAATTAATATGAGAAAGAGATGCTTTTTTTTACTGTGCAAGTCATCTTACTAAAGTGATGTTATTTGTGGACAATGCAGCCTGTCATACATACAGCTTTGCATTTGCAGTTCTTCCCCTCAAAAGGCAAAGGTGTGTGGATTATTGTAACATTACCATCAGCATCTGTTGCTTCTTCTAGGTACTACGTGGACAACACCACAGACATCCTGTTCGAGAGATGGTTCTACTGCAAAGATCTGGGAACACAATTAGTTCCAGTAATCAGAGAGTGAGACATATTTCCACATTTGTTTACCAGTACATGAAGCTTTTGGGATTTATTAAAGTTAACTGTGTTGGTTAACCTTTAACTCACAGATTCATGGCATCAAAGCAGGCCAAGACAGGAAAACCTGATCCAAGTGAGCTTTCTGCTCTAACATGTCCAATGTTAACCCTGGCCCTTTTAAAAAAATACAATGCTGCCATTTTTGTTTTTGGTTGAACAGATGAAGTCTTCAGAGAGCCTCCGTTCCAGCTGAACACCATGAATGTGATGACACCTTTGTCCTTCAAAGACTGGCTGGACAAACAGAGGCCATCCCTGGCTAACGGCAGGCCTGTCGACATCTTTGGAGCTCAGTTTGAGACAGAGGTAGGAGGAGTCACATTCTTTATAAGACATTTATTGGGTTCTATAAAGACTTTTACTAACAGATTTTTTCATTCATATACAAAATACACAGCACAAGAATTGAGTACACAAAGGTTAAAATTATTGTAAATCTTCTCTTTTCTGCACAGCGTTACAATTATACCTTCAAGCTCAAATGTACACACCAACTAATATTTGGTTAAAAGACCCTTAGCGAGCTGCAACCAGCTTACACACAGTTTAAGAATGTACCACCCTTCATTGCAGAATTGGTAGATTTCATAAGATTTATTTGGGTTCCTGGCACAGAGCTGGCATTTAATCACAGTAAAGTACAAGTTTTCAGTAGGTTGAGGTCAGAGCTCTTCTTCCAGAACTTACTGAAGTGGTGATACTTTTAAATAACTTGTACTTAAATTGGATATAAAAAGTCTACACACCCCTGATCAAATGCCAGGTTTTCATGATGTAAAATAAAATCACATCCAGCTGTTACAGTAGCCTTTTCAGCACAAGCCAGAGCCATTATTCAAAGATATGAGTCAGGTGAAGGCTACAAAAGAATTTCCAAGGAATTAAATATACTGTGAAACACAGTGAAGACTGTCATCATCAAGTGGAGAAAATATGGCACAACAGTTACATTACCAAGAACAAGACGTCCGTCCAATATTGATGATAAAACGAGAAGAAAACTGGTCAGGGAGGCTGCCAAGAGGCCAACAGCAACACTGAAGGAGCTGCAGGAATTTCTGGCAAGTACTGGCTGTGTACTACATGTCACAACAATCCCCCGTCTTCATATGTCTGGGCAATGGGGTAGGGCGGCAAGACGGAAACCTTATCTTACAAAGAAAAACATCCAAGCCCGGCTTAATTTTGCAAAAAGACATCTGAAATCTCCCAAACGCATGTGGGAAAATGTGTTATGGTCTGTTGAAACCAAGGTTGAACTTTTTGGACATAATTCCAAAAGGTACGTTTGGCGCAAAAACAACACTGCTCATCACCAAAAGAACACCATACCTACAGGGAAGCATGGTGGTGGCGGCATGATGCTTTAGGGCTGTTTTTCTTCAGCTGGATCTGGCGCCTTAGTCAGGGTGGAGGAAATTATGAACAGTTCCAAATATCCGTCAGTGTTGGAACAAAACCTTTGGCCTTCCATTAGAAAGCTGAAGAGGAACTTGATCTTTCAGCACGACAATGACCCAAAGCACACATCTAAATCAACAAAAGAATGACTTCACCGGAATAAGACTGAGGCTTTGGAATGGCCCAGCCAGAATCCATCAAACATCTGTGGGGTGATCTGAAGAGGGCTGTGCAGAGGCAATACCCTTGCAATCTGTCAGATTTGGAGAGGTTTTGCAAAGAGTGGGCAAATATTTCCACATCAAGATGTGTCACACTGATAGGATCCTACCTAAAAAGACTGGGTGCTGTAATAAAAGCCAAAGGTGCTAAAAACAAAGTATTAGTTTAAGGGTGTGCATACTTATGCAACCAGGTTATTTAAAGTTTTTTTATTTTATATTTGTCCCCTTTAAGGGTTTCAGTTTGTTTTTCAATTGCATTGTACAGGTTATAGGTCACATTAAAGTTGGAAAAAGTTGGGGAAATTATTTTTATTTAATTATTTGTCATTTTTTTAACATCATGAAAACCTGGCATTTGAACAAGGGTGTGTTGACTTTTTATATCCACTGTACATGCAATTTTGTTTGAGCTTGAAATTGAAAGTGTTACAGAAATGGCCCAAAAAACGTTTGGCATGTAAAACACACTAAGTTCCTTGGACTTATTGGGATATCTGTGCTGAGTATTAGTCAATTCAGTGAGTGCTGTGAAACAAATCATTTTTATGGTGGCAAAGAGAAACTACAAACTGCAGTCAATCAAAACCACTAATCAGAACGTAGACAGTACATTCTAGAACCTTCCTTCTTTATGCTGCATCTGGAACAGAATCTGTTTAGCTCTAAGACTAATTAGGGTGAATATAAACTAAATCTATTCTATCAATCTAGCATCAAACCCATAGAGACTGCAAGTTATGGTATCTTCCACAGTCTGACTTTTCTTTAGAAGTGAAAAACACAAGGTGTCTAATTACAGACAAATTATAGGATTAGTTCTTCCTCCGAGTGTCACGGTATGGTTTTGGGGTGGAATGAAGCGCAGCCAAGAGCTTGGCAGCAGCATTTTCATCACGATCTTCAGCTTTATTCACAAGTCATGAACAAGCAAAACATAGCAGAACTCACCGCAGGTGCAAGGCATGAGTACAATCGAAACTTACTGCGTTGTACTGCAGGAACATAGCAAACACTGAGCAAAATCAGGTAATGTGCTCAGAAGAACCAGCAAAGGACAAAGACACAAAACCAACTAATATACTGAGGGAGAACAAAGGCAGGTAATCAAAGGAACTAAGAACAGGTGAGACAAGGAGGCAGGAAGGCAGAGGGAGCAGGTGAACCTAATAGAATTAAATGAGGAAAAGGACTAATGACAAGATAGTGAGCAGACCCTAAAAGAAACTATAAACCAGTACTGAAAGAACAAACTGTGAATGAGGCAGAGGAAGCGAGGACAAGAATAAAAGTAAACAATAACAAAAGCTAATCTATAAAGAGGGACTGGAGAATTAAGATAAAGAGAACCAGACTGGGAGGACTAGGAAACAAAGACCAAATACAGTATAACTGAAGAGTAACAGAAAAAGAAACTAATAAGCAGAAGAGTGCAAGGGGGAAGAACAAATACCTAACCACAAATAAAAACACAGAGAAACCAGATGGAGAACTAATTTAAAGAACCCAAGGAAAACAGAGCACAATCATAATAATAATGGCAACAATGACAACAAAGAGAAAACCATGCTAAGTCATAAGAAAAACAACAGTAACTAAAGGAGCTATGAACGAGGGGGGAAGAAACACAACCAAACACTCAAAATAACACAAAGCCACCACAGAGTCCAAAAGGGGACAGATCCTGACATTGAGATGTTTAAGGAAGTTCTAGAAGCTGCATGTTCCTGCAGGTCAGAATATTTGGTTCACAAAAACAAACATGCGGAAATTAAATTTATTAAAGTTTGATGTCTTGCGTTTTTGTTTTATGTTTAAAATGCTTTGGATGGTTGTACTGGAACATATCTGATTCAACTGGAAAGGAGGCTATCTCAGCCAACATCGGTGAACAGTTCACCCACAGACAGATGGCAAAGCGTTAAATTTGCTGGTTATTAAACTAAGATGTTTGGACTGTGGGATAAAACCAACGATGTGTAAAACTGTGGAAAGTTGGAAAGCTATTCCCACTAATGCTGCTTCCAGCCAACTTGCTTCTGGTATTTATTGTTTGGATGTGTTGTAAATTTGTATTAATAAATGAAAGGAGGACTGCAGTGCCTCTGTACAGGCAGAATGAAGAAAAAAACAAGATTCTCTCTTTTTTCCGGCTTTGATAGGCAATGGTGTTTGGACCTGGACTGACAGAGACCTCAATCCAGCAAACTGATGTGTGGATTTGGCAACTGGCAAGTACATGCTTCATGTCCCGGCGCCTCTAATAAACCACCACAGGATCCTGACAGCTAATCCTACCTCTACATCTTCACTCTTGTTCCCAGGAGGGATCTTCAAGAGTAACTGTAGCAGAGCAGTCATTTAATCTGACTTTAGGTGACAGTTTTCTCATCCCCGAGCACAGCCAGTAAGTCCATTTTAACAACCTATGACAACACAGGATGTAATAACAATTAAATAAAACTCATCTGGTCCTTTTAAGGTCTCAGCATTAAATTAATAGAGCCTTAAATGGATATTGATAATTCAATTCAGTTTTTTGTCACTGACTTTCCAGCAGTCCCATTAAGCATGTCGCAACAGTGAACTGTAGATTGCATTAAGTCATTGACTTTGCAGTATTTTCTCACCCAGGACAAGCATGTGGTGCCAGTAGAAAGGAATGTATACATTGTAACAGGAAGAAACCTCCAGAAGGACCAGGCTCAGTTTGAGTAGCCATCTGCTGATGTCTTGGTGAAGTTTAAGCTGAGCATCAGAATTGAGAAAAACTATTTTTCCGTAGTTTTCCTTGAGATGTTACCGAAACCAGGCAGATATTTTTCCAGAAGGAAAAAAGGCTGTTCCAGAAACCCGACAGTACTGTTATGAACACGGATATTTAACATGCAAACTGAGACCTGTTGTGGTGTAGAATTTTTACAATTAAAAAAAACACCAAATCGCATTAGATTAACTGCTTCCAGCTGCTGCCAACCCTTTAAAAAGGGTGCATCTAGAAATAGAACAATTTTGTTGCGCTTTGTGCTTGAGAGTGAAAAATGCTTTTCACTACACTGATGAACTACAAATTTGTCTTCCAGAGTGATGAGTAGGAACAAGTTCTAATCTGATCACTTGTGATGTTTTCTTGGCATTGTGTTACCACACAGCTCCATGCTCCAGGCCAGCAAAGTGCATAAACTCCTGCTTTTAAAGAGTAGACATTCAATTAATCATTCAGTGTATTAGATAATCAGCTCCCAGCAGCTTCTTAGAGGGTTCTCACACACCGCTTCTTGTATTTTAGGTTGATTTTTGAAAAAGAAGTAATCATAGAATGTAATATTTTAAGTTTTATTCTTGTAAAATTACAGACCTAAAAAGGACCAGATATTTTATTATAAATTTATGCTATGAGGTCTGACTTTACAAAAGTCAAATGCTTTATTAATTCATTTTTTACCATTGACTGTCTTCTGTGATTTTGAATGCAGTTAATAACAATCCTGTGTTTTGGGTTTTATTTGTATACATTTTAAAGCACAAAACAAACGTACCCATTGCTTTTTCTTTGTAGATACCAGTGGCAGAGGAATGAGGGGACCATTGCTTTGTTTGTTGTGCAAAATCCGGAGCGGAAGAGAACCTAATTGTCAACTACATACCTGCACATTTATGTTAATTACATAGAGTTAGAGTGGATGTGTCAACATTTTTCTTAGTAAACATATTTTTAATCATGCTATTGACTTGAAACACACCAGAGGTCAGCAACAACCCAAGTAATCCACACATACCAAAAAATCTAAACAAATGAGTCCATAAATAAAGGTATGTGAAGCGAACTATGATGATACAGGAAATAAGTAATAAAACCCTTACTTAGCTTTATTTAACATTTAATAGAAAAGCCTTTTTTTAGTAATGCAATTTCAAGATGGTACCTGTATCAAGAAACAAGTCATATGCATTGCTGAAGTGTGATTTTGGTCCATTCTTTCACAAATGGTCTTCAGATCTTGAAGGTTCTGGGGGCTTCTTCTATGTGCTCTGAACTTTCATTGTTTCCATAGATGTTCAACTGGATGTACCCCGGTGACTGGGCCTTTCTTGCAACTTTATATTCTATCCCTAAAACCAACTGAGAGTTTTTTTGGCTGTATGTTTGGGATCACTGTCTTGTAGAAAAATCTCCCTTTGTCTCATCTTCAGATTCTTAGCGAACCTCCAGGTATATTTCTCTGATCATCCTTCCTTTGATTACATGAAGTTTCCTAGCACCACATGCTCAAGGACAGGCCCACACCATGATGGTCTATGGTGGTTTTGGAGTGATATGCAGAGAAATTTCTCCTCCAAACATTATGGTCTCATCTGACCAGACTATATTAATTCTTTGAGTATTTCCTTTAGCATGCCCTTTCTTCAGCAGTGGAGTCTTGCATAGTGAGTGATAGCTTGTGTTTGAGTGCATTACTTATCGTTTTCCTTGAAACTACATTTGCAATTGCTCCAGAGCTTCTGTACAACTCTTCTGATTACTTTTAGATTCTACAGTTAGAAATCTTGCAGGGATCACTTGGTCGTGGCTGGTTTATGGTGGGTGAAATTATGTTCTTTTGACTTCTGGATTTTGGCCTCAGTGTTTAGAAATATATTTGTAACCAGTGCCATTAGCATGTTTTGCAACGATAAGGTTGTGAAGGTCTTGAGAGAGCTTTTTGCTGTGATCAATCATGCTTCTTGTGTGATATCTTGGTATTACAAAACCTTTTTATCAGCTAGGACTAAGTTATCTGATATTAATTTGCACTAAGTGGTTATTTTCAGCTATTTTCTTGGTAATCTTTTCCTCATGTAATTTCACTTTATTACATTTACATTAATTTATGTAGTTGGGTTGTCAACAAAGTCTGGTGTGAATTTCATATCAACAGCCCCATTAGAAACATATTTACTGAGAAAAACATTGTTCAACACCTCTGTATAATGAAGGATCACACTGAGTAAATAATGCAAATTCATTTAAGTTTGGTTATTTGGTGAAGTACTTGATGCTGAAACTGCAGTCAGTGTTTAAGCTAACAGAAATAAAAATGACATTAAACGAAATTTGTCTCAATGATCAAACCACAGGGAAACACAGCCATGACGGAAAAATATATGTGGCTGAAAGATCCAAAAATACAAGTTTTGACGTGCACCAGGAACGTAACGCTACTGTCAGATAACACTAACAGGTGCCAGGTTCTTGTTTCCCTCAACACTGTGTAAGCCACCCTATTTTTTTCCTGAGAAATATTGCAATTTAATACACATTAAAATGCAGCCTTTTTGCCCAAGAGGCATGCTGAGACATATTCACACCCAAAACACTAGTCCAACCTCCCACACATTTTTTCTTTTACAGCAGTAAAACATAATACTCATAGAGGAGCGGGAAATCCCCACATGTTTTTTATTATGACATGATTAAAAAATACCATTGCATGGTGTTCCTGAAATGAAATGACATCAAATATTTCGTGGCTGATTTTGCAAGCACATCAGCTGTTTTTCAATCTTATCCTTAAGGTATTCTTGATTACATGCTGCTCTGCTATAAATGCCGCAACACCCCAAGCCAGTGCATACTCCAGAGTCACCAGTCCTCCTAGATTGTACCGATGGGCAGAATAATCCCAGGGACAGGCCCCCAGCAGCCTCAGCCCTACCCCCCAGCTGAACTCCCATGTGTAAATGAATAAAGTGTAAATTGTCAGTCGCAAAGGGAGCGAGCGGTGCTGGGCCAGCAGCCGGGCCCTCAGGCCCTCCATGCAGAAGATTGCAGTGGCGTACATGGGCAGCGCCCACAGACTGCTGTGACCTGTCAGCCTCCTGTCCCGGGTGCTGCACCAGTCATACGCTGCAGTGAAGGCCACCTCGCAGAGGCAGCCGTGCAGAGCGTACACATAGAGACGAAACAAGGCTGAGAGAGGCCAAAAGGAGCTGCTGTCATCAAGCTCTGCTGGGGATTCATCTCCAACAACAGGCCCTGCAACACACACAGAAAGAAAGTATGTGAAGGTCTTTCTGGAAAGTTTAGATTAGATTTAATTTAGGGCAACTATAGTCAGGATAAAAAGAAAGTACACCCTTCTTCAAGTCTAGGGATTTACATATCACATCATAATAACAATGATCTTAAACTTACCAGTTTAAAATTATTTAAATATAACATGAAATATACAAAAACGTAAAATAATTCTCAGTCATTATTAATTAAAGAAAGATGAAGTCAAATTGAAAAAGCTGTGTATGAAGAATTTAGTACACCTCCTTTTTTGATTTTATTTAGTCTCTTGCTTTGTTGTTCAGGAGCTTTTGTCCACTCTTCTTGGAAATTTGCCTTAGTTTATTAATATTAGCGTACATTAATCTCTGCACAGTTTTCTTCAGGTCCCACCACAGTATTTAAATCAAGCTGAGGTGTGGACTTTGACTGGACCATTGCAACACCATGATTCTCTTACCTTCTCAGCCATTCTGTTGTAGATTTACAGCTGTATTTGGGATCATTGTCCTGTTGATCACACAGGTTTGGCCAAGCTTCAGATGTCAGGCCTCACATTTGACTCTGGATTAATTTGGTATACGGCAGAGTTCAAGGTCATTGACTCCGAGGTGTCCAGGTCCATTGTACAAAGGGTATTTTTGCAGAAGGCTTCTGGGTTGTTCAGATGTAACAAGCCTTGTCCTGCAGCCATATTGTTTTTTGAGAAAAAAAGGCTTTCTCCTGGCTACCCTACCGAAAAAGCCATACTTGATCCATCCTTTTCGAACTGTACAATCATGAATTTTAACATTTAACATGCTAACTGAGGGCTTTAGAGTCTCATACGGAGCTTTCAGGGTTTTTTTGCATTTTCTCCGAGCATTGCAAAATCTGACCTTGGAGTGAATTTGCTGGAATGTCCACTCCTGAAAAGAGTGGCTGTTGTCTTAAATGTTTTCAACTTTTGAATAATCATTCTCACTGTAGAATTATGTATCTCTAATTGTTTGGAACTTACATTATAACCATGCTGTTGGGCAGCAGTTGCTTCTCTAAGCTCATTGCGGGTGTCTTTTCTTTCTGGCATTGTTTGCTCCAGAGAGCAAACTGACAAAACTCTTGTTTTGATAGAGGTTGAGGTTGATTATGATAAGTTGATCAAAAGTAATCTGGTCAGCAGCACCTGGCTACTACCTGCCCCCTTAAATCAAAATGGAGGAGTATCCATTCCAGTTTGGCTACATCCTTGTTTAAAAAATAATGATAGTGTGGAACCATTAAGTGCTTTTGTACACTTGAGGTTAGATTTAAAGATTTTAGAACCTGTTTATGTATTTGCAAAATCATTACACACGTTAACCAGTTCTTTAACAACATTTCCCAATGAAACTAGTTCCTGATAAATGACTCAAAGAATGAATAATTCCTCAGTTCCGTTTCAGGAAATAGAATGACGGATGCATCGGCTGCAAGTTAAATCGTTAACGTCAACACTCGTCAAGGAAAATCACTCGTAGGACTTAAAAGAACCATAAAAAGGCCAGTAGGTGTGCTCGAATGTGTGACAGGTTTACAGGATGAACAAGAACAACCAGTTAGTGAATGTAAGTTGTTTGCAAGTGATTCTTAAACAAAAAAAAACAAAGCTATTTTATTTATTTGAACTGTTCTTGTTCCAGGGTGGAATAAGTTTAATATTTCAATAAATACAAAGACCCCTAAGAACTGGGTGCATAAGTTTTATTATAGATTTTTTCTAAATCATATACATCAGGGTTTCCATGTCCAGTCCTTGAGAGCTACAGGGGTTGGACAATGAAACTGAAACACCTGGTTTTAGACCACAATAATTTATTAGTATGGTGTAGGGCCTCCTTTTGTGGCCAATACAGCGTCAATTCGTTTGGGAATGACATATACAAGTCCTGCACAGTGGTCAGGGGGGTTTTTTTCCCATTCTTTTCGCAGGATAGTGGCCAGGTCACTACGTGATACGGGGGAGGAAAACGTTTCCTGACTCGCCTTCTTCCAAAACACCCCAAAAGTGGCCAATAATATTTAGATCTGGTGACTGTGCAGGCATGGGAAAATGTTCAACTTCACTTTTATGTTCATCAAACCAATCTTTCACCAGTCTTGCTGTGGGTATTGTGCATTGTCATCCTGATACACGGCGGCGCTTCAGGAAAATGTTTGAAATTTGGATGCACATGGTCCCAAGAATGGTTCGGTAGTCCTTGGCAGTGACCGCCCATCTAGCACTAGTACTGGGCCAAGGGAATGCCATGATATGGCAGGCAAACCATCACTGATCCCCCCCATCTTTTCCCCTTGGGCATGCAACAGTCTGGGTGGTCTTTTTTGGGCTTCTCCCCCCCTAACTCTCCCGGATGTGGGGAAAACAGTAAAGGTGGACTCATCAGAGAACAATACATGTTTAACATTGTCCCCCAAGCCCCAAGATTTGCACTCCTTGCCCCTTTAAACTGACGTTTGGCATTGGCATGAGTGACCAAAGGTTTGGCTATAGCAGTCCCCGGCCGTGTATATTTCCCTGTGGGGCTCCTGACGGACAGTTCTGGTGGAAAAAAGGGCAGTTGAGGTGCACATTTAATTCTGCCATGATTTTGGGCAGCCGTGGCTTTATGTTTTTTGGATACAATTCGGGTTAGCACCCAAACATCCCTTTCAGACAGCTTCCTCTTGCGTCCACAGTTAATCCTGTTGGATGTGGTTCGTCCTTCTTGGTGGTATGCTGACATTATCCTGGATACCGTGGCTCTTGATACATCACAAAGACTTGCTGTCTTGGTCACAGATGTGCCAGCAAGACGTGCACCAACAATTTGTCCTCTTTTGAACTCTGGTATGTCACCCATAATGTTGCGTGCATTTCAATATTTTGAGCAAAACTGTGCTATTACCCTTCTAATTGAACCTTCACACTCTGCTCTTACTGGTGCAATGTGCAATCAATGAAGACTGGCTACCAGGCCAAAATGACAGGTGTTTCAGTTTCATTGTCCAACCCCTGTATATCTTGCAACTTCTTAATGAAATTAGAATGACAATCAGGCAAATTCCTATATTTCTCAATTTTTTTAATCAAATATGCAAGATTTTTAAATCTTGCATATTTGATACATACATGTAATCGTGAGATATGGAAGTTCAAGCAACTAACTGAAGGGAGACTTTCCACACAAGTTTACCTCGGTTGTTTTGATATTAGTGTCTGGCTGCACTTTTAGTTAAGTTTATTCATTTGTTTTTTCTTGTGTGTAAAGTAAGGCACTTTTTTTTTTTAATTAAAGGAAAAGATTGACATTGGTCACGTTTAAGTTCAAATTTCTTATAAAGTTTGAGTTCTCGTTGCATTTTACTGTCAGATATTTGAGTGGCTTTGGGTCACAACTAAACAGTTGCAGGGACAAATTGCCATTTGTTTTGCTTGCAAGTAATTAGCAAATTTAATCAAAGGATTTGCTCATCCCTATTTGTTCTGGACCATCAACCAGAAATCAGATTTGGACCTTTGAACATTTTACACACAAAAATAAAAGGGGCAAGCAATGGTATTCAGCCCCCCTGAGTCAATACTTTATAGAACCAGTCTTTGTTGCAATTGCAGCTCCAAGTCTTTTGCAGTATGTCTCCACCAGCTTTGCTTATCCAAAAATTGAAATGCAACCTATTCTTCTTGGCAAACTAATTTTAGAGCAGTCAGACTGGATGCAGAGCATCTGTTGAAAGGAATTTTCAAGCCTTGCCACAGACTGTTAATTAGATTTAGATCTGGACTTTATTTAGGCCATGCCAATACAAAAATTATATGGGATAAACAACATCATCTAACCAGAGCACGCTCCTCCACATGTTTACACTCTCTCTTCTACATGAGGTGTGGCAAGCAGCAGCAGAGACTTCCTATGGTTTAACCCGCTCTTCCAAAAAGGGCAGATTTGTGAAGTGTGCAACTCATACTTGTACAGATTATCCCACCTGAGCGGTAGTGTTCATCAGCTCCTTCAGAGTAACCATGGGTCTTTTGACTGCTTCTTACATTATTGCTCTGATTGTCCGGCCTGTTGGTTAAGGTGGTTGGCCCTGGCTTGGTCGATTTGCTGTTGACCTACACTATTTCGATTTTTGGATGATGGAGCAGTGCTCTTTGAGATATTTAAAGTTTGGGAATAATGTTTAGGACATTGCATCTCTACTTTAAACCTGTTGTGTTCCTTGGTCTACATGTCCTGTTTTTTCTCTAATGTTCTCCAACAAGCCTCTGGACTGAGATTAAATTACATACAGGTAGACTCTATTTATTAGGTGACTTCTGAATTGGTTTCACTGGATTTTAGAGTAAAGGGAGCTAAATACAAATGCATGCGAAACTTTTCAGATTTTTATCTGTAAAAAATTCTGAAAGGCGTCACTTTCCTTAATATGCACTGCTTTGTGTTGATCTGTGGTTCAGACCCCAGTAAAAACATTGGAGTTTTTTGGTGTAACATGGAAAATATGATAAAATAAAAGTAAGTTGCAAGGCACTGTAGTTGGAGCTGTAAAACAAAACATAAGTCTTGATGGAAGATGTTTTGTTAAGCACTGATATTTGTTTCATTCTGCCGCTGAAGTATAAGAAGATTTTATCTGCAAGACTTTTATTTTAGCCTGAAGCAGTGACATTCTCAAGTTTCCACTAACTGAACTTATGAGAAAAGACAAATCCTTACAGATTTAATGTGAGGATTTTTAGGTAAAGCAATTGCCAAATACAGCATACTCTGAAAGAACAAGTAGCCTGAAGCAGACAAACTGTAGCTTTACAATGACACCTTCGTCTGTTGAGTCATATATTTTAATATACAGACATGGTAAAAAGAAAGTACCATCACTTTTTTAGTTTCTTTGGGTTTTTCTCATAGTATAATGCAAATGTTCTTGTTTTTACTAGGTTGTAAAACCTAGGTTTTTTTTACTAGGCCCTGACAAGTTTTTTACTTGTCAGGGCGTTTAAGAACGTTCCTTTTTGGGTCTTCCTTTAGACCTTGAAAAAGTGGTGATGCATCCGAATAACTTCCAATAACATTTAACTGTTTAAACAGATGAACTTAGGTGAATTCATTGACCTTTCCATTTGTTCTGAGTATTGATCAATTCTTTTTAATACAGGCAAACTAAAACTACCAGCTGCTCTCAGTCATGATCACTAACCAGGAGTTAATTAGGCCTTAGAATTGATAAGTTGAACAGCATTCTGGAACCTTCAAAACGCCAAATGTATTTATATATTTGAGCCTGTATGCATTATTTTGACTGCTTTTAAGCACAATCAACAAATTATCAATGGGGTTGTGGCTGGGGCGTGGGGAAGGTCATTCCTGAAGCTTACCATTTACTTACGGTTCCAAAACCAGTCTTGATGTGTGTGATGGCATCATTGTCCTGCTGGAACAATCAGTGGTGCCCAATTTTGAACCATTTGACCCAAACTACCAACCTCAGATAAAATGAAATCTTTTACGGTGTTCAAGAACAACCAATTTATCAGCAAGGCTAGAGCTTCACTTGAAGTAGAAGGTGCTGAGACACCAGTGTCCCTTTCCACAGTGAATGAGGTTTTACAGCTACATGAACTAAGAGGGGACCAATCAAGAAACAAGCCCCTCCTCGGCTGCCCACATGGCCAAGCCCAATGCCCTTTTGAGAAAAGTTGGTGAGCAGAGACAAAGAATTAATTATTAATTCACAATTATAAGTTGAACCTTTGAAGGACTCATCACTGTCATGCAAAGTGGCGGCAGCATCATTCTGTGGGCCTGGTTTTGGAATAGATGAAGCAGGCTAACATTTAGCCTCTTAGGTTGGCCTTCCTACAGCCCTGATCTCAACCCTACTAAGGTTGAAAGCGGGGTCTGTTCCATGAAACCACCCAACTTAATCGAAGTTTACCAAATCCAGCCAGAAGAGTAGTGAAATATCCGGCAGAAACTATGCTAGGAAGCTTGTTGATGCCTACTAAAGGGTACAATTCACTAAGAGACTCAACTAAATATTAGTTAGGGTGTACATATTTAAGCATGTATGTATATTCCTGAACTTTTTTTAAGGAGAATCCGCAATGAATACAGACGTTTATACCCAATTTTTGATTCTTAAAGCAGCTTATTTTGTATCATCACTCCATCCTGGAAAAACAATGACTCAACGATCTTTAAGTCCATTAGGGGTGTATGTGACCTTGTTGGAAGAGCATTGGCCCAAACGCCTTCAATACTAAAAATAATGCATGCCCTTAAGCAACAAAATTATTAAAAGTTTGGGATCTTGAAAATTTGGGTGTCCCCAATTAAGAAAAACCATAAACCGTTGTACGAAAGTTTGGGGTAAAGTCCTCCTTGCTCCCTTACAGGGCAACACCTTAATGTTTAACAGCTTTATCCTTTTACCAAATTAAAGACACAGCTAATCCTTAACAAGCTTTCACTTTGTATGAACAAACTGTTTAAATTATCATCACAATGACTCCCACTGTGTACTATTTTTCCAGAGATAGCGATAAATTAAAACATTAGTAATGAAGTCATCCCTTGACTGCATTATTGAGCTAATGCAAGTAAAAATAAGGTGAAAATTTTTATTTGATCCTTTTTAATTTCAGCCTTTGAAGCAAAGTTTGAAATGGGCATTTAAAAAGAATAATTTGAAAGGAGGGATCACACCGTTTTCCCCCCTCCCCACTGCACTTTCCTGCCCCCCTTTTCCCCCCGGGGCCCGGGGGGTATGGGAAAACCTGGGCTTTATAATCCCTCTGCTTCCCCCTTTTGTGTGCCAATGCGTGGGAGTGGGGGTTTTTAAAAGGGTAAACCCAAAAAAAGCCCCGCCTCCATGGGGTTTTTCAGACAACCCATGTCCCCTGTCCCTGGGTCGAGTTGTGAAACCCAAGGAAGAGACCTTGGGGGGCCAAAACCCGGGGCCAAACCCCCGGTAAAAAAAATGGGGTGTTTCGGATTGGCACCAAAAAACCCCCCCCCCATTTGATTCCCTTGACAGCTGATGGGAAAGGGTTCCCCCTTTAAAGCCAAACGAACAAGAGTGCAAAAAATTTTTTTGATGTATTTTTTCAATGGCCAAAAATTTTGGGGTGCTACATCACCCGGGGAAAAAAATTTTTGTTTTTAAAATGGGATCCCCCTCGAAAAATGGGGGGGTTTGGGGGGGGGGGGGGGGGTGGGGGTGGGGGGCTGCAGCCCCGAGGGGGGTGGGCAGTTTCCTTTAAATAATCTGTTTGAAAATTTTAAATTTAAAAATATCTGATGGTTTTTAAGTTTGAATAAAGTGTCATGAATAAAAAGAAAAATACCAAAAATTTGGGAAAAAGCCCTTTTTGGTTTATCTGGTCATCCCGAAATTTTAATGCATAATTTTTAAGCAATAGGAAAAAAAAATTTTATCATTATATTTTATTCAGAGAAACCCAACAAAAAACATAATGCCAAAGGGGGCCCGACATTTTGTAAGCATGATTCAAAATGTTTTTTTATTTTCCTGAATGCGAGCATGTAAAAGTTGTTAAAAAAATTTTTGAAAATTTAAAGGGTTTTGCTATGTTTTTAAAAAATTTAATAAAACAACAAGCGCCAAAAGGGGTTTTTTCCCCCCAATAAAATACAAAATAAGTTTGTGGGGGGATATTTTTTAATTTTCTAATCTGAACACAAAGCTTTTAATTATGGCCAAACATCTCTACTTTGGGGCCAAAATCTTGTTTTGGGTTTTTGCAATCTTTTATTGGGAAGGGTTTCAAACCCAAAGGGATGCCTTTCCATATTTGTTTTGGAGGGGGGCAAAAGGCTTTATCCCTTTAACCCCGTCCAAAAAAACCTGGTTTTGTTTTTTTTCTTAAATTTTCCCGTCCGAATTTTTGGGAAATTTAAAATTCTAACTGAGGCTTATAGATTCTGAGATGCAGCTCTTGCTTCTTTTTTTCCTCTGAGCATATTCTGGTGCAGCCTTGGGGTGAATTTGGTGGTACGTCCAATCCTACGAAGAATGGCAACTTTCTTAAATGTTTTCTTGTGTATAAATTTCTTAATGTTTGCAAAATTATTGACTCCAAAATGTTTGTAAATTGCTTTAAAACCCTTTCCAGATTGACAGGGCAGTGACAGTTGCTTATCAAAGGTCATTGCTGTTGTCTTTCATCTGCACTGTGTTATCCGCACTTGCATCCTCCTGAGCAACAAACTGCCAAAGCTTCTGATTTTACAGCTTTGATGATCAGTTAATCAAGTGCATTTGATTGAGACCACCTGGATGCAACTTTCCCTCTTAAAGCCAATTTGAAACACAAGGGTGTACTTAGTTTGTCGCACAGCGTTCTCATTTTGTTATATGCTCATAACAAGGCTCTTTTTTATACAGCACAACGTACTGCAAAGTGGAACATGTTGGGCATACCCAGTCAGAACAATTATCTTATAGAAAAGTGCTGAAGTACATGGAATAAATGGTATCTTATAAAATGTTTTACAATAACTTGCTTTAGACTGAGGTGATACTTCTCAATCAGAACAAAATGAAATGATGAATCCAGGTTGCGGTATTTTGTTCATAAATGATGGCAGGATGGAACTGGAGATGGAAAGACAAATCTAAATAAGTCTGCTTTAAAAAAGGCTTCTGGGTTGTCAGATAAAGAAAGAGAACACAAAGTTCTGATTTACTGATTTTCTTTTAGCCTACTTCATGTTGTCAGACAGACTCTGTTTGAGTGATTTCTGGATTCTATGGGTCAGGCCTTAATTAGGCTTGGGTGAAATTAAATTCTTAACATTAATTAAACTCTTCATAAAATAAACCGTCAGGGTACACCCTGGACAGTCCATCACAGGGACACACAGGACAATCAACCATGCACCCATTGATTTGCCCCTGAGGGCAATACAGAGAGACCAAATAACCTAACAGGCATGTTATTAGACTGTGGGAGGAAGCCAGAGTACCCGGTGAGAACCCACGAATGCACAGGGAGAACATGCAAACTCCATGCAGAAAGACCCCCAGCCAGGAGTCAAACCCAGGACCTTCTTACTGCAAGGCAACAGTGCTACCAACTTAGCCACTGGGCAGCCACTGTCATGATTAATTTGTACAAAATTTTAAAATGAGTTAATAATCCTTTAAATAAAATTATAATGACTTCCTGAAACACAACTTTTCAACTTTAGTAATTACAATGGCTGTGCACAGTGGCCCAGTTATTAGCACTATTGGCTTCCAGCAAGAAGATCCTGGGTTGAAATCCCTGCCTGTGTTCTTTCTGCATGGAGTTTGCATGTTCTCTCTGTGCATGCATGGGTTCTCTCTGGGTACTCTGACGGTGTTTGTTTCTATAAAATGTCTGCACGGTGGCATAGATGTGATGTGAATCCCAGCCTCAAGTCTTTCGGCATTAGGGAAGTTGAGTGGTCTCTATGAAAGCTGGCAATAGACAAACACACAAACAAACCCTAAAAGTGGCTGTATGGCTCTGCTAGCACAGCCCTTCTACTGCACACAAAGTAACCATAAATTCCCTGAGAGCAGATGTTAGTCTTGGCGGTGCCTGTGTCGGGTCTCGTGTGTTTATTTTGTGAGTACAGTCATAAAAGAGGCAGTTGATTTGCAAACCTGTGGATCAGAGTCCAGTGATTCTAGCAAACACACCTTGAGGCTCGTATGCAGGGTCTGAACCATTGTCAGGAAGTCAGTGACCATAAAGTTACTGAGCCAACAACGATCGTACAGGAGAGGTTCTGTGTGAGATGCTTTGTTGTGTACTGATACCAAATTGAGTTAGTTAAGGAAATGGAAGACTTGTTACCTTGTGTTACTGAGTGTTTTGGTTCTGCTGCAACAAATACACGCAATAGCTGGTGAATATCGGTGATATCAGAGTTTGTTGTTTTGTGCAGCCTTGTCATTGCGCAGCTCATGTTCAATACCAGATGTTGTTTTCAGCACCACTATTAGGCATCATTTCTCTGGTGCCATAAAGAAGTATACAAAGGGCAAAAAAAAAGTGATTAGATAAAATAATGCAGAGAGGAACTGATTTAGTGATTTGAAATAAAGAGGAAGGAACACTTGCCTTGAATTATAGTAACATCAGCCCAGATTATCATCTATGTTAGAAAAAGGTTCTGGGGTCTCATTTATAAAATGTTGCGTAGGATCTATACTAAAAATGTATGTATGCCCAAAAGCCGAAAAAGGCATTCGACCAAAAATCCATACTCATAAAAAGCAAGCACACCTTCTGAATACTTATGATAAACTAAATATGCTCATGTTGCTTCTATAAAGATCATTTGATCATCATCAGTGTGACCACCTCTATAAAAACAAGAGCTTTGGCAGCTTGCTGCTGTGTAGCATACAGGTGTGTGTTAGCACAATGCCAAGATGGAAAGACTGGCAAAGATCTTAGAGAAGCAGTTGTTGCTGCCATCAATCTTGGAAGGGTTATAAGGCTATTTCCATTCTATTTTAAGTTTATTAATCTACAGTAAGAAAAATTAGTTAGGACTCTTGGCAATCTTCCCAGGAGTGGACACCTAGAAAATCTACGCCAAGGTCAGACTCCATTGTTGTGTCTAATGTGTTTGAAAGGCACCATGTGATGAATTTGCTCCACTTTAGGTTTACAAAGTTGAATCTGAATGAGCCGCAACACTTCTGGTAAAGGGTCCTATCTTAAAGATAAGAGCAAAGCAGACATGTTAGGCCATTGTGCACAGCAGCATGTTGTCGCAAGCAAGCAAGAAGCAGAATCAAGTGAAGAGATGTTTTTAATAAAATGATAAAATCCAAACCTATATATATATATATAAATATATATGTATAAGAGGAACTAAAAGCAGGGAACACTTGTTCCCACTTTTTACATCTTGTTACTGCAGTGGATCAGTCAAAGTCTAGACCTCTACCTGACTGAAATGCTGTGGTGGGACCTTCAGAGAGCTCTGCAAAAGCAAATGTCGACAAACCTCAAGAAAGTGAAGGGATGCTGTGAAACCGAGTGGGCCAAAACTCCTCCATAATGATGTAAGAGGTCATAAAAAATGACAAATGGGAGTTATTGACGATGGTTATAAAAGCTGCCATGGGGTGTACTTAGTTTTTCACACACAGCCTTTTCTATTTTCACTTAATCTTTATTTGACAAAAAAAAATCCCAACGCAGAATCTGTTTTGTGTTTTTGTACATTTGAGGTTAGATTTAAATCATCTTAAACTTTATAAAGGACCTAAGATTAAAAGAAGGCGTACCTTTTTCTTTACTTTTTTACACGCAAATATTCATACTTGTATAAACTCCTGAAAGTCAGTGTATCATAAGTTCTTTCGACACAAAAATATGAGTGTATGGCCATCCCTGTTCTCTGGATCCGTCGTTGCCAACATCATGTCATGACAAGCCCTCACTCAAACTGCTCTTTTTAAAGGAAATCTATCCCTTTCTCACACCAGATCAGTTCCACTCTCGGCATCAGATTTACGCACATCATTTTCTTCACCAACTGAACGCATTACTTCCTTGTAACTGCTGGTGAGTACTAAAACCTGGAGTTTTTATGCACAGATTATGGATGCATTTGTGTTTTTTTAGTTTGGACCATCAAAGCACCGATGGGTCTAAATTACATGGACTGTGAAGGATTTGGGCAGACGATGGATGCAAATGTGGATACATGCAGAAAATGAAAATTTTACCCGCATAATAGTTGTTGGAAATGCAACTTTTCAAAACAAATTCCTTGTAAAACAGGAACTATGATTTAAAACGCTGAGATAAATTGCATGCATTGGTATACATGGGAATAGTTTTACCATTAAATCTGACATAAAGGTGCACTTAAAGCCTTAAAGCCTGTCTCTACAGCTCAACTGAATTCCTCTGGCAAACATTATAATTATAACTCCTAAGAAATCTCTTCTACTGACACCAGTATAACTCTTCAATCTTAGATTTGTTTAATGGTTTTTAAAGCTAATGAACCATGGATCTGAATTATTCGAGAGTTGCTAAGAAAAATCAGACACATTAGAGTTTTATGTGGTTCGGGTTTCCCCTTAATCGAGCAGTGCAAATGTTTCCTCATAGCTGTCTATTTTCACTGTCTCATAATAGGTCCGGTTCCTAACACACACACATGCGCACACTCACTGATGCAAATCCCTGTAAACGTAATATATATATATATATACACCTTACTGAATTTTGACTTAACATTTAGACGCTCTGTTAAATTTACTTCTTCGCTCATTCTTTTTTATTTTCTAACTCTCCTCACATAATTTAAAAAAAAAGTATTTGCATCTTCACAGATTTCTGCTGTATTTGCTTATTTTTAACCACATTTAAATCTTTTAGATCATGTTTAGATCTGTTTTATCCGAGTAAACAGGAAGAGCCATAGAAAGAGAGAGTTACGACACTCTTTGAACTCGCCGAACAGCAGTCACGTGTTCATGTAGCTCTCAATAGTTCCAAACATCTCAGCGGTGTCAGTCAGTTTGAACGGCTTCAGGCGCAACATAACGCAAAAAGCGACTTTTTTTACTCTTTCCTGCGACTTTTGGTAATTAAATAATAATGAACTGATTACTGGTTACTAAATCATAATTTAAAAATCCAAACAGAAGTAACAATACCTATTATAAATGCTCTTTCTGATCTCCTCCCCATGCTAGCACATGCTAGTATTCTGTGCCAGCAGTTAAGAGCTCTGATCAAACTTACCTTCAGATCTACATCCTATACTACGTGGAAAGATCTATTGCCTATGTATTTCAAAAAAATATCCAAATATTACAGATGGAAAATGAGCAAATTTAATTCTTAAATGATTTAATTAAAAAATTTAATAATTTTTAAATGAATGAGGAAAATATGTAGCTTTATGAAAATATGACTGAATACCTGGGATGAATTCTTACTTTTTGTAGAAGACATAATTCTATTTTTTCCTGCCATGCAAACTGAGTACTTGTATCTATAACAGAGTTGATTGTGCCTGAAGTCTGACAACTGTTATAAAATTGTAATTCATTGACTAAAATGTTCATTTAATTGAAAATGTAGCTAGAATCGTATTAGATTACAACAACTGTGAATTGTGCAAAAATAAATGACCAAACAATTTATTGTAAGATATGTAAAACGCAAAACTAGCTTTAATAAAGAAGTACTTGCACTTCTCTCTCTCTCATTCATTCATTCATTTATATAGATAGATAGATAGATAGATAGATAGATAGATAGATATTTTTTGTCATTGTTCTACTGTGTATTGATGCTGATATGTTCCAGTAATAATTCTTAATTTCTTGTTCTGTCTTGAGATAGATTCTAATATCTACTTCAACTTCACCCATGACTAGCAAATGCAAAACTAATAACATAGAACAAATGTTAAGTAACAGTCCTGCTGTAAATACCAACTTAGTGACGGTCTTAAAATCATTTTGTTCAAATATCTTGATTCAGCTCTTATTATTTTTAAGGACAGAAAAATGAGATCTTGTTAGCTTTGTGGTTCTTTGTATCCAACAAGTTTCAGCAGTTCATTTAAGCCATTCTCGTGTGGTTTACCTGGAAAAGACTAATACAAAATTGCTCATCTTCACAATCACGTTTAATGATAATGTCCCCATTTATGTGGCCGTCGATGACAAACCCTCTATAACTTTAACTTAATTAAACATCCCAATATCACAGTATTTTTCAAGATGTGCTAGTTCAGTAGCTGGAATTACAATAAAAATTAGAAAATTATCAACGTTAAGAATGTAAGCTGTAATGGACATTTTAAAATGCTGAATCAGACACAATGAGATAGACCCGTCTAACCCCGCCAAGCTTGCAATGAGCTAGCTGCAGTTAAAATACAACGAAAGTTAACATGCTTAATTAACTAAACCTGGCGATAATTGCTAAACTGCGATACAGAACAGTCATCTAAAGCTTCACAATAGCAAGATAATGTTGTATTTTCTTCAACTAACCATAAAAAATTCTTACGAAGCACCGAGAATGAACCACGTCCAATGCTGGAGCTACTGGTGTTTGGAACTATTAGCAGCTCCATGACCCACGTGACGTCATCATTCCATTCTTTCTATAAAAGTCAATGGGAGTGTCGTAACTCTCTCTATGGCGCTGGGAAGAGCTGATTCAGTTGCACTGACCACACCAGATTCCTGACTGATCAGTAGAACCTCAACAGAACCTGACAACATGAAGTAGGCTAACAGATATCAGAAAGCAACAACTTGTGCCCAGATCTAATGAAATTCAGGAACAGGTGAAAAACGAAGTGATTGGCATCGATCTATCAGTCTACAAAAGGGTTACAAGCAATTTTTAAGGCTTTGGGGACCCAGTGAACCACAGTGAGAGCCAAAACCCACAAATTGAGAAAGCCACAATTAGTGGTGAACCTCCCCAGCAGCGATCAATCTACCAAAATAACTCCAAGAGTGTATTGACAATTCATGCAGGAGGTTACAAAAGAACCTAGAACAACATCTAAAGCTCTGGAGTTTTCACTTGCCTCAGTTTAGGTCAGATATTCATGATTTGACAATAAGAAAGAGACTGGGCAAAAATGACATCCATGGGATGACTGAGAAAACATAAAGGCCAATTTCACATGCAAAAAAGACATATTGATGATCACCAAGACTTTAGGAAAATATTCTGATGAGGAAAAAGTGGAACTTTTTGGAATGTGTGTGACCCGCTACACAACATTAAAACACAAGAGCACCATACATACAGTCAATCACAGTGGTGTTAGTGTGATGGTCAGGAACTGCTTTGATTCTTCAAAATATGGATGACTTGCCGAAAATTGAATTCAGAAAATCTTAAAGAAGATAGCTCATTTACAAGTTTGTGACCTAAAACTTAATATCACTTGGCAGCACAGCAGGACAATGATCCCAAACACACAAGCGGGTCCAACTCTCAACAACTCACAGAACAAAAATGTCACTTTGGAGGTGGCCTAGTCAAAGTCTAGACTTTAATCTCAATAAGATGCTGAGTGCATGCAACGGGCTGTTCATGCTGGAAAACCCTCTAGCTGAATTAAAACAATAAGAGTGGGCAAGAATTCCTCCACAGTTCTGAAAAAGGCCCGTTATCAGTTGTAAAATCTGTTGTAAATCTGCAAGGGGGAAAGTTTTTCACACCACTGAATATCAGGATTTTTTTTCATGGAGATAGTTCTGGATAAAGTTGAGAGATAATATCCAAAACATGTAAATATGTTGTAGATTTAATTTAGATCTTTCATGGATTTAGTTTATCCACTTTATCTTTATGTTTTTTTCTTGACTTTATGACTGAAAAGGTTCTGAGTTAGGTTGTGGCTATATCACCACCTTGCTTCAGGTTTAGATTTATCTCAGGTATTTTCATGGTTGTCTAACTCTTGCTTCCTCCTACCCTGAGTCATTATCTTCCTCTGAATCTGGGTTAGCCAGGGTTCTTTAGTTCCTTGTTGGATCATCTTCCTCCTTTTCTGCGTCTGTGTGTGCGTGTTCATTGTCATGTCTGGTTTTTGCAAAACATTTCTGTTTTGTTTATGGGCCTTTGGCATTTGTTGCCCTTTGCTTTGTAATAATAAACATTTACCTTATTTATTACATATATAATGTACAAATATATAATTATCATTATAACCACCAGGCTGTCACAGTTTGTACTGTTGTGCAAATAAATACACAAAACTTCTTTTCCAACTTATCTCATACTCACATTTGACTCTAGAACATAATGGCTGTAAAACAAGCCCAAATCATTACCCCTCCACCACCGTGCTTGATTATTATTATTTAGTTTATGAGGTGTTTGTACTGATATGCTGTGTTTGCTTTTCTCCAAGAATGTTGCTAATCGTTATGATCAAACATCGCTACTTTGGTCACACATGTCCCAAAACGACACTGTCCCAGAAGCTCTTGGGTTTTTTTCTAGCTTTATTTTTATTTAATAAAGAACAACAGTGTGTATTTTAATTAGTTGAGGTTTTATTAAAGTTTTATTTTGTGCGTAACAGAAAGGAAGGAACCCATCTTTGAACATTGTAAAGAGCTACACTAGCAGTGGTGTATTATCATCAGTGGTACTCTTATCATTCTGCTGATGTTATGAAGCCACATTCATTTTCTTCCCAACATTTATTTCTACAATAAGATCGTCGTACACTTACAAATATATAAAGAAGCCTAACGTAAATTCACCAAAGTTAGCCAAAAGGCTTTTTATCGGAATGCACAATGCACATCAACTTGAACACATAATCCATTATGTTGACACATGGTGATGGTAGCAACAGCCTGTGAAGGTGCTTTTCTTCATCAGGGCCAGGGAAACTGATCACACTTCATATTGCCAAGAAGAAAAGGCAAAGATTGAAGTTATGAGAAAACCAAAGCTGGTAGAAACACTTCCCAATAAGCAGCTTTAATTGCATCGTCAAATATTGATGCAGGGGCGCTGATTGCATATGCATGTCACACTTTTAAGATTATTATAGTAAAAATAACTATATATCTTTATCCTTATTTTTTCCTGAGTCATCAGAATATTTTTTAAGATTCTTTCATGCTTCGATCAATCTGATTGAGGTTCACTGGTCATGAACAGACTAAACTTAAACATCTGTCTTAGAGGTTTGGTCGGTTTACTGTTTCTCTCTACTGTAAACCTTGCTAGTACCATGTTGGATCCTCTTTTGCCTTCCACCACATCTCAAAGGTGCTCTGTTGGATTGAGATCTGGTGACTGTGGAGGCCTTGGAGTATAGTGAGCTCATTGTCCTGCTCAAGAAACCAGTTTCAGATGATTTGAGCTTTGTGAGGTGATGGATTATCCTGCTGGAAGCGATCATCAGAGAAGGATTACAATGGTCATAAAGGGATGGACATGGTCACTAATAATAGGTGGGCTCTGATGCTCATTTGGCTCTAAAAGGCCCAAAGTTAGCCAAGATACAGTAATATACCCAACCATCGCCAATGATAATGATATAAACAAAGAGAAACAGGAAGAATTCATATTGAGGGGGGGACTACTGTAAAACAGCTGACATTAATGAAAAGGTACATAGTCTCATGGGGCAGAAGTAAACAATAGAACAGGTTCTACAAAACAAAACAAAACATGAACTAATGATGCCAGAATACAAAACTAACAGCACAAAAGCAGAAATCAGAAATCCAGCAACATGGGCTGGACCAAGCCTTGTTAGAGTATCTCTTCCTGGCTTCAGCAGTTTAACAAGTTTAACAAAAGGTTTAAGAGGAGCAGCTCAATCAAGCCAGGTTCATGTAATCCTATTACAGTGAGTGCTCATCGACTGCCCGCTTCAACAGACCAAGAGGTTGATCACAGATTAACTGATGTGAGTGAGAAATTCTGAGGTTTCCATTATTAAGCAACATGTACTATTGGAATTGATCCTAATGCATTGATTGTTTGATAAACATTTCTACAAAAATTAAGTTCTTAAAGTGTGTAATATTTAATCAGATATTTTAATTATTACTGGTAAAGCACATTGATTCATTGTATTGTTTGCGTGTGTGTGTGTCAGTGAGGGTCCAAGTTGTGTGTAAAACAAATCATATGAGTTAATTAGTGGCTGTGGTATGGATCTATGTCTTTTAAATTACTGGTTAATAAAATTGTAAAATCACAGGTTTACATACACTTGTTAAGGGCATTCATTTTATATTACGGTAGTAAGGGTTCGTCCTGTAACCAGTCGGTTGCCGGTTCAAACCCCCCTCTCTGTCTGCTACAATGTAGCTAATCACTGTCAGTGTGTATGACTGATTGTACTTTAAAGCGCTTTGGAGTCCTCAGACTTCATAAAGCGCTATACAAGTGGGGGCCATTTACTTCACTACTGGCAGCAAAACAGTCCCACAGCATGATACTACAGCTACCATGCTTGACAACTGCCACAATGTTCCTCGGTTTGAAAGACTAACCTTGACTCCTCCAATCATACGTCCTGTTACTGTGGCCAAATCTTTGACTCACATTTTGTTTCATCACCTGTTGGT
Organism: Crenichthys baileyi; assembly: GCA_036173005.1. Classification (NCBI taxonomy): domain Eukaryota; kingdom Metazoa; phylum Chordata; class Actinopteri; order Cyprinodontiformes; family Goodeidae; genus Crenichthys; species Crenichthys baileyi. The sequence continues at coordinate 223,682 of JAHHUM010002047.1, read as the reverse complement.
CTTGTCACTTATTTCCATATCCTTCTTTTTATTGTTTAAATAAAGGATTTTTTATTTGGTCATGCAATACAATGTAAATCTAATAAAATAAATGTAGATAAAAAACTACATTGGGTTTTCACTTTCTCAAACAGTTTTTGCCTGTTATATGCATTTGCCAAGCCAATCTGGATAATTTGAGTACCAGATGAAATGAGAGGAAGAGTTTGTGTCAAGTTTTTTCTTTGCCACTGTATACACCCATGATGCCTTCATTTTGTACCTGTAAACTAACCATTTCAGACCCATTAACTTAACCAGTGAATATCAGTTTATTTCTCTTGGTACCTAAGTAAATCTTGAAGAACTAAGGAAATAAATATTCATAAAAAATCTTAAATATAATATGATTGATTGATGCACCTATCTCCCAGCAACCTCCTACTTGCGACTAATAATAATCACTAACTGATTATTACAAATTGTTTAGGGCAGACCTGAAAGAGTGAGGCAAAATGGTCAACACCATATTCGTAATTCTCAAAATAATTAGCTTTTATATTGTACTCAATAAAATAATGTTCTAATCTGATTGCTTTCTTTTTCTTTCCTTGTCTTGATAGTGTCAACAATACAAAAAACTTCTGCCCAGGTGTTGGCATAGTTGTCCAGCAAGCAGAAAGACCCAACTACACTCTGCTAGAATGAGTTCACAGGTAAATGTGACCTGTCAGCTCAAAAACAGTGAGATTGGAAATGTGTACCTGATGATTTTCCTGATGGTTGAGACACTTGTGGGCCTGCCAGGAAGCATCCTGGCACTGTGGATTTTCTGTTGTCGTGTAAAGTTATGGAAATCCCACATCACTTTCCTCTTTAACCTGTGTCTGGCCGACTTCCTGCTCTTTGTCAGCGTGCCTTTCCGCATCGACACCCACTGGCGAGGAGACAACTGGAAGTTTGGACAAGTTTGGTGCCGCATTAACCTGTACATGCTGTCTGTCAATCGATCTGCCAGTATTGCTTTCATGACAGCGGTGGCACTGGACCGCTACTTCAAGGTGGTTCATCCACATCACTGCATCTGTCGACTGATTACGACTCTGGCACCCAAGCTTTCAGCTATGATATGGCTCCTTGTGATTCTGTATCGGGTCCCATTGTTGACCACCAACCTTCTCCATACGGAGGAGAAGACCCAAAAAAAACTGTGTCGCAGCTTCCACTCCTACAAAGAAGTCCCCTTGCCATTAAAGATCCACTATGTTGCTTACATTTTAGAGTTCTTCCTGCCATTTGTTTTGTTGCTCTTCTGCTCAGTTAGGATTGCCTGCCAAGTGCAAAGGGTGAGAATGGACAGAGAGAAAGTAAGACACGCCATCCGAGCTGTAATGGTCATCACAGTGGTGTTTACCTTCTGCTTCATGCCAGGTGTCTTCACAGGCCTGATGGGTTTATACATAAAGACATACCACCCAGACGCATGTGAATCCTACAAAACATGGGTTAATCTCTTCATGGTGTGCATTGGCTTTACCTACCTCAACAGTGCCTTGGACCCCGTCATCTATTTTTTCTCCAGCTCTGTGTTTCATGACACTCTGAAGAACTCCCTTAAGTGCAAGAAAACCACCAGAGAAGACATTATCCTATAACTGCTGACAGATAAAGATGGTTAAATATTCTAGATTTCCATGGACTGAAAAGATCTGAAACAGATGTTTTACATACAATGGATTAAAAGACATATCTCCTTTTTATCTCACTGTCGCACAATAAATCTGACTCCTGTTTTGGGTCAGGTAGGATTACTGAAATTACTTGCTATATGTCAGAATAATAAGAGAAGAGATATTTCAAATAATTTTCCTGTATGACTTGTGTTCAGTGTCTTGAATATCCTTCCACAACACATCTTACGGTAGTTTGCTGTAATTCCTCTGCTTTGAGTAAGGTTTGCAGGCCTGCCTTCAGGTTGCCTACAAATTGTGTATGGGGTTGAGTTTAGGGTTTTGTGGTAGCCACTCCAAAATACTGATTTTTGTTGTCCCTAAGCCACTTTGTAACTAATGTTTGTGCTCATTTTCCATTTGGAAGACACACTTTTGTCCAAGCTTTAGCTTCCTAGATGTCACTCACGTATTTCACAGTTGAGGATAGTATTCTCATGCCTGCAAGCTTTCCTCTTTTGGTTTCAATGTAAAATTGGTAATTTTGGACAAGACATTCTACTTTAGATTCATCCGACCACAGGAAGAGTATTTAAATATTAGGGTCTCTGTCCCTGAGTGTATCTCCAAACTGCAGCCTGGCCTTTTATGTTGCTTTTGGACTAATAGCTTCTTCCTCACTGAGTGGCCTTTCAGTCTATGTTGGTATAGGACTTGTTTCACTATGAATAATGATGTGAGTAGTGAATAATGACCTTTAGCTTTTGTTCTAGGGTTTATACACACATTTAGCACCAAACCACACACATCTCTGGGAAAAAGAACAATTTCCTTCCTGAAGGACATGATAAGAAACTCAGCACCTTCAAGCATCTGGAAACTATACCCATGAATGAATCACACTTGTGAAGGTCCACATTTGTCATCCAAATACTTGAGCTGATTTCTTTAGATATTTCCATCATGTCATACAAGAAAACAGTGTGTTTAAGATGTTGTCTTAAATTACATCCACAGGTGTACCCCCAATTTACTCAGGTGTTGTGAATTAACCTATTAACGTCTTACAAATCCATAACATCATCAGCAGAGTTTTTACAGGTTGTTCAGAGGAATTGTATTCTTAGTACTGCTTAACTTCTGACTTTGAAGAGAATAAGAATTAAATCTCTAAAAACGTGTCTGTATTTTCACATTTAACAAATATAAATAATTGTGTTAACCATAACTGGCTTAAAGAAGAAAAGATTTAATTTGATTTAATGTCAGACAGTGAGAGAAAAAATTTATATTTCTTTTTATACAGAGAATGTAAACTCCCAGTTTCAATGCTAAGTGTTTCCAAAGATACGATACTTATTTACTGATTTCTTAATTTCTTTATCCAGCTGGATACCATTATAACAAAAGATCTCGTCTTTGTTGGATTCCAGGTCTACATGCAGCACACATACCTAAAAAACACTTTTATATATAACTTGTCCTTGACAAAAATACTAATGCAAAAGGACTGAACAACCCGTAAATCCAACACATTTCCACAAGGCCAGACCAGAAGGTTTCCTAGGTGGCTGTTCTTCAAAGATTGTTTACAGTATGCCTAGACTGGAAGATCCCATTGATCAATGTATAATGAAGTATCTTCCAACCATCTCAATAACCTCTGAAAATATCAGTAACTGTAATTCATAGGAAGGATGTGTTAACAGCGGTCCAGGTACTTCTTCAGTAATATCTTGTAATAGTACATTGTATAAAAGCTGCATTTATTCTTTTTCTTCAGGGTATTTTAGTAAAGGTATAGCTGGTATTTTTAAGGTGAGGATTAATAGTGCGGTGATGAGTAGTTAGTATAATTATCGGCAGTAAATTACAACGTTAATTACAACTATTTTGATGAGCTAACCTAAGTGGGTTTCTATAGACAGTTGCTGCAGTCTGGGCTAGTATTACTGTATTTGGGATTCCCCACCTTTTGCCAGACCATCCCCTCAAATATCTTTTTATTTTGAGAATCTCTGTTGGTAACATTTAGGAAGTATTTTGTGTCCATGCAATGTACATCAAATCATTTTTATATGCACTAAAATATCTTAATAAAAACATTACATAGAAACATCCTGTTATGATCCACTGGAGTTATGTTTTGGATTTCATCTGTGTTTTCATTTTGCTATTTTTTTTTGTTAGGTGCTTTTCTCAGTTTATTCGCTATTGTTTTACCTCCTGGTTTACTTTAGTGTTTATGTACATTTTTGTATTATCATTGTGTTAGAAATCCTTCCTTGTGTCTTTCTCTGCTCTCATTCTGCTTATTATTCTTCTCACCCTCAGTTCCCTCAGCCTTCATTGGCTTCAGCTGTTTCTCATACTCACCTGATTACCCTCACCTGCTTGCCCTGCCTTTCTCTTAACTCTCTCCGTGTATATAAGCAGTTTGGTTTTCATTGTTCTTTGCTGGATTCTGCTGTTTGCTACTCTGTTCCATGCCATATGCTGCATGTCAATGCCTGGTTCTCTGCCTATGTGCCGTGTCCTTGTCTCCCTGTAAGTTCCTTTAATTATTAAAACCTTTAATTGCTTCTCATATGCTCTGCTTTTCCCCCACCTTTTTAATCCCCTAGTTTCTCTTGCAAGATTCACCTAAAATGTCTCGTTTAAGAGTTTCACAATGTAATTGTTTCAGGAAACATGCTAACATTGTTTTCAATGTAAATGTTTTTTAATCACCCAATTCTGTTGTTGGCAGCCCAAGACAAGGAGTTGGAATCAGACTTTAGCTTTCACACGACTTGGACTAATTTGTTTTTTTTTGACAACATACAAAGTCACAGCACTGGACTCTATCTGCAGGAATGAACAGAAAAGATTAGAATACTATACATTTATCATCTTGGGCATACCTCCGTACAATATGCTGGATGAACTGTGATCTAATTGGCCACATGTTAATACTTTGGGCAAGCCAGCCTCTGCACACATGAGCTCACTGGAATGTACTACAACGGTGTTTGAGTGTTTTCCGGCACGTATCTAAATGCAACTGACCTACTGATAGTAGATAGAAGGCCTTTGAAAAAACACTTCTGCTCTAAGAAGAATGCATGAACACATAGAGAAGTTATGTAAAATATTACAAACAATGCACTGGTGCACAAACTAACCAGTATATGTTTAGTATCAGTTCAAAGACGGCTAATAAAAAGTTAATTCTAGTAGTACTATGGCAATAACTGTCTAATTCAAACATTTATATGGTTTAAAGATCTCTAAAACAGTATTCACATGAACTGCTATGAAGTTTTTTTTGAGTGGCCTTTTTTAAGCTGGATAACCGCTTTGGTAGATGACCTCCATTCTGGCTAGCTGTTAGCTTACCGGAGCAGTCCATTCTTCTCTCTTTATTTTTAAAGCATTTTTTTTAAACGGTTTAGTTTGAATATTGTCTACAGTTTCAAGTAAAGGAAATTAGCATTCTGAAGGTCTTATTTTACAGAAAAGCTCTTACAAACCATTCATCTAAACATTTCGGGTTAAAACCTTCACCTCTAACAGCAACAACTGATGAACATTTTTAAACTGATATTTTTATCTTCACTGGAAACTTGAATTTATCTCCGTCTAGAATAGTTTCAACAAATGCTTAAATGACAATGCTGCGCCTGTAGATGGCGACTAAATCAATAGTGCATAGACTTATTTCTTGGGAGAAATAAGTGATTGTCCTAAAATAGGAGTAAATATAAGCATGAATGAACAGAGAGAGCATGCAGACTCCACAAATAACAGCCTTCACCTTCAAGCAGGAAGGTAGTGGTAACCACTGGAGCCCTAGTCCAGGCCCAGTGGGGTCTAAGAGCATTGGGCAAAAGAGCAAAATACATTTTTAATACAAGACAAGAGCAATCAAACGCATATTTAGACCTTGATGCTACTGATGGAGATGGGCACCAGCCACCATGCGACCCTGCACAGATAGGTGAGTTTGGATGATAGATAGATGGACCTTGAGATTTTAGCTATCTGCTGCTGCTGTGTTGTTCTTGTACATGTTAATGGTTCATCCCCGACTGCAATGCCAGTTGGGATAGCCTCCTAAGATAAGGTAATGATACATTCAAAGGATCGATGTGGACATAAATCTATAACCCTATTTTAATTCCAGAAATAAAAGGCGTTCATTTGTACTACTTGTAGCAGTTACTCGTGTATATATTGTCTAGGACTCAGTTGTTTTTGATTTAATCCAATGTATTTTATATTGAGTAAAGCTTTGAAAAGCCCTATATTAATGACAGTAACATTGATTAATTGTTTTTAAATGAATAAATGCATAACAAATGTACCTCTGCCTTAAGAAAATCCAGTGAACACTGGTGTTGCTTCATTTATCCTTAACTGTAAATGTTTTAAGAATAAAGACTATTAAGAATTTATTGTAATTATTTTCTGCCAGTAAAGATTGTCTATGCTCTTTTATTCAACTATTTTTTTTTTTTATTGATGTTAACCTGTCTGGTGCATTATTAACTCTATCTCCTCGTTATACACCACATTACATGGTTACATGTTCTAATCTAAACACAGACACTGAAATCAGATCCAGATTTATTTTTTATTATTACACACTCTCTTTCTAAATCTAAACACTATTACCACCATGCAGGATATAAAATAGCACAGGTCATCCTTGTCATAATGGGAGCTGTTTCATGAGTAGATGGTGGTACCACCTCTGACAAATGTCACCGCAAACCTTGGAGAACAAGGACCTCTAGTGGTCTAATAGATTTGCACTAGAGGGTTAACAATGAATGTCAATACTCCTGCTAGTCAACAAATGTCAATATTTTCTGCCTAAAATTTTTGTTTTTACCATCTAACAGTCTGCCCACTACATCATAATGCATATTTTCAACATTTTTTGCATTTAAACACTGCTGCAAAACCTTCATTAATGTGTCATACAGTGTTGTGTGCTCAACATATTTAATGAGGTACAAACTGGCAGAAGTGTAAATGATTAGTTTAATATTGCTGTCACAAAATGTTGTACAGTAACATTCAATAAATTAGAATGTGTTCCACTGAGGATTGTTAAAGTATTTTTTGAAAATAACCCTTAAGCATTTATAGAATCTTACCTTTCAACTTTTTTGTATTAAAAATATTTGTTTGATGTAATATTCTAATTTTAAATGTCGTGTTTTCATTAGCTGTAAGCGACTTCTTGAGGAAGCTTGGGTCCTTTGGTGTTTGCATCAAGATGCTGCATATCTTTTATAAGTCTGTTGTGGAGAGTGTGATCTCTTCTGCCATCATCTGCTGGGGTAGCAGCATCGGAGCCAGTGACTTAAGAAAGCTCAACAAGCTGATAAGGAAGGCTGGTTCTGTTCTGGGGAACCCTCTGGAGATCATTGTGCAAAGACAGATTCTTCATAAAATGAACATTATGGAGAACCCTGAGCATCCTCTTCATGAGACTGTCCTACAACAACAGAGTGTCTTCAGTCAGAGGCTTCTTCAGAGCTGCTGTAAGACAGACGCTACAGGAGATCCTTCCTGCCCACAGCCCTCAGCATCTACAACGGCTCTTTGAAGAAACCTGCAGAATATGAGCTACAACAACATTTAATTTCCCTTTGTGATTAATAAAGTATTTTTGAATTTAATTGAAAAATCCTCCTAATTACCAGAAAAAAAGATTGAAATCATCAGTTTGTGTGCAGCTAATCTATGTGTTTCACTTAGTAAGCTAAGTTACTGAAATAAATGAAAATTTCAACAATATTCTAATTTATGCATATTATAAATATTCCCAGAAGTCAGTGATATTTGAACTATTTTTTATTTAACTCCAGAACTCATCAAAATACTGAACTGTTATGCAACAGAGACTGTGTGTTACAGGTACAACATGAAAGTAAGAAGGGAGAAGAGGGCTTTTATGGATTATTGAATAAGGAAGAGGAAGATATGCGACACCAGACACAACCTTGAAAACCAGCTGAAGGCAGCTATTAAAGCAACCTAGACTGGCCGATCTCAATGCCCCACTGCATTGAGGCAACAATTCATAGCCTACAAACAGAGCCCCAACCAAGTTATTGACTGCATATACTGTTCAGTATGAGGACATATCTTTGAGTAGGCTAAGAGTTATTTACTAAAGTCCTTTTTTTAAAGGAAATAAAATTTTTGGTTGTCATAGTTCTACATCACAAATATCAAAATTGCCTTAAGTAAATTCTGGAAAGATTTTACTTTGTCTGATGGACACATAATATATAATTTTTAACTGAATTACTGAATTAAATGTAGATTTTGATGATTTATTTAGATTGGCCTGTATAAGCAACTTTAGTAAACATTCACATTTGTAACTAGAAAAGCACTCATACGAAGTGCAGACCTCTGGCAAAGCAACAGGGTCATGGACGCATGTCAGCTTTTTCTTTATTGATGAGCTATAATCTGGATGACATCTGGCCACTGTATGCCAGCTGCTGACAGGGTGAGGAACCTGGTTGGAATTCCCACCATGTTTTCCCACCATGGTCTGGCAATGATAAAGAATCCTTCAAAGAAATCCTGGATCCAGGTGGTGCTCTGCATCACCAACAAAATGTAATCATCTGTTCCTTGTCCAAATACAGACCTTTTCTTAAAATGTCATCGAAATCTATTCAAAACTTTTGGAGATATTTTGCAAACAGCCATACAGGCGGGCAGACAAACCAACGCCGACAAAAACATAAAGATACTAAAAATCTTTATATCTAATGTGACTTTACTCATTTTGTTCAAAACTTTATCTTCTTTACCAACAAAAACAGAAAACAGATTGACATCAGCACATGCGACTTTCCCTCATTTTATTAGCAAAGACAAACTTAGCGTGGTAATGGAACGTCTTGATGTAACATCCGCACGTGCGCGCTCCCGCGACGAAGGCTTTTCATAGCATGGGTGTGCTTTTTCGACAGCACACCACTGGCGAACACGCAGAAGACTTCCGCGTCGTCAAAAAGAGGCGCTGCAGGTTTATCGAGATTTAGATTTATTTAAGGCTTGATAACGGCTCTGCTGGTATTAACACGTTTTAACATAGATTAATATAGATTTATGTCTCGCGATTTATTCCTCGTTGAAGGAATAAAACGAAAAAAAATGTAAATCCTCTGTTGAAGCACTCCTCTGGATTCTGGACGCATATGCAATATACGACAGAATACATAAAAACTTTCACACAAAAACGTAACCTCACAGCCACGTGTCATCTGCTGGGTGCTGGTTATATCCCCTGCTGCAGCGCGCTAGCAGTGGGCTCCAGTGGCGCAATCGGTTAGCGCGCGGTACTTATATGACAGTACGATGCAGAGCAATGCCGAGGTTGTGAGTTCGAGCCTCACCTGGAGCAGTCTTTTAGTGTTTTCTTCTAAAAATGTGTCCAGGTGAAATACAGTCCTAACCATGAGTTTAAGGTATTTCCATGCTTTTAATTATGTACTGCGTCTGTAGAGAAACGTAAGAATGTAGATAATGTTTCAAAAACCCTCTTTTGAACTAATGACTAATGATGACTTTCCCTTTTTCAAATTGGATGGGAGATTTTAACAATAAAAACAAAACTGCTAGTTTATATGCTTCCCCTAATCCGTGTTTGCCTGTGCATGGTTGTTTGTCCTGTGTGTCTCTGTATTATCCTGTGATGAAGAGGCGACCTGTCCAGGCTGTAGACAGCCTTTTACCCCTTTGCCTTGTCCTCACCCTATTTTCTTGTCCTACTGCTTTAGTGGTTTGAATATTTTAACTATATGTTGGTACTTTTAGCATGGTAGTACATTATTTTCATGTCCATTTATTGTAGCTTGACTAAATTTGAATTGTTCACCCTCCACACTGCAGACTTGTCTACCAATTCCCCTGTGGCTCAGTTGCCCTCATCACTGTATATAATACAGACTGTAGAATAAGGACTTTGTGGACTGGTGCTAGCAAAACCATCTCCTGATCAACTTGGTGAAAAACCAAGGAGCTGGTGGTGGATTTCGTTAGGCGCAGACCCACCACACTCACACAGGTGAACATTCAGGGAGCTGAAATTCAGATAGTGGACTCTTTTAAGTACCTGGGTGTTCACCTGTACAATAAACTGGACTGGAGGCACAACACAAATGCTTTCTACAGTGCAAACTCTACCTGCTGAGGAGACTGAAGTCCTTTGGAGTGCAGGGGAAGCTCCTGAAGACTTTTTTTTTGACTGTGGTGGCATCAGCCGTCTTCTGTAATGTTGTCTGCTGGAGCAGCAGCTTATCTACAGCTGAAAGGAAGCGATTGGATAAACTCTTTTTTAAATTATCCTATTTAGTTGCGCATTTATTTTAATTTGAGTATGCTTTTTATAATACCTACAAAGTGCTTTCTGGTGCTGTAAATTTGCTCTTACTGTAGTCTCTTATTCTTACTTTCTGTTTTAATAGTTTTACTTTTATGTGAATCTGTATGCTTTGATTTGCCTTTCCACATGCTGCTGGTACACCTGAATTTCACCACTAAGGGACAATACAGTTAGTTTAATTTCTGTTATATTCATATATAAATATATATGCATCATAAACTGAGGTGCCTTTGCAGCAATGCTGGTAACGTACAAATTACCTTACAAATAAACCTGTTCTAATCTATCCTTTGTGACTGCCTTTTGTTTGGCTTTGGGCTTGCTGTGTCCTTGCAGGTCCTCATCAGCTGACTGGGAGCACCTTTCCAGTCCTCCTAGGATCTTAAAGATGATTGAAAAATGCCACAGATCTCTCTTCCATCTATAGACAGAGGAAGGCTTGTCAACCCTGGTTCCTGCTGGCACACCCAGACCACCAAAGACACACTTATAATGTTAACATAATTCAGATAATAAATGATGGATTATTTTCTTTAAATTTTTTGTCTCAGTGTTTTTTTTTTTGACATGGCCAATGAGCTTGGTCGTGACACCCTGAACAGATGGAGATTGGCACCTGTTCCCCCACAACCCTTCAAGGATGAGCGGGTATAGACGGCGGATGAATGGATAGATTTTAGCAATTGCCGCACAGTTTTTATTCTCAGGGACACTTTCTAACCTGCAGTGTGATCTTAGTCTCACCAACAGCAGGGGGCAGTAACGCTCCATCTGTGGAGAGACTGACACTGGAAAAAACAGTTGGACTTTTGAAATTTGACAGAGACAGAGTTGAGTTTTTGTCGGCCTCTTTTGTTATACGCTTTAACTATAAAACGGGCATTATTTTGATTTTACAACAGAAACGTATGGCTGAACCTTTATCTTTTTAAGATAACTTGAATGGAAATATACCCATTTTTATGAAAATTATCACAATGGTGTGTATGGGGTGAGAATGAGAAGAGTTTAATATAAATATCATCATTGACTTTGCGGTTACATTTTCCACCAGCAGAGGCCGCTACTGCCCACTGTTTAGACATGTCTCGTTTTTTTCCCTCCTTGTACTTGAATCTTACTGGCTGGATGTCCTGTTTGAATAAAAACAGTCAAGCCGATTCCTTTCTTTTCTTTACCCACTTCTGCATTCTGTGTGTCCTCGTCATTATGCTCATTTTACATGGTAGCGCATAAACAATGGTTGGCAAAGTTTGGGATTCTTTGTTCTCTGTATCTTAAATATGTGTCTTGCTGCATTATAAAAAACACATGTAGTGTGCATATTCTGAGTGAATGTTAAATTATTGAGTATTGGTTGTGATAAAAATGAAATGATGGAATAAAGTTATAACACAAAGCAATAACAACATCAAAATGAATCAAAAAACTGAGATGAACATATTTTAATTGATGTTCAAGAAGTCAAGATTAGGTCTACTAAATAAAATAGAGTTTGAAACTTAAAATACTCTCAGCAAACAAACCTTGTTCTTTTTCATGTTTGCATTGGCTTCTCTATGATCACTAATCTGTACCTGTTTGTCTAATCATCAGCAGGAGTGTCATTTTACGTGACCATGTTGTTCTTTTCCACTCCATTCTCCCATGGTAGATTTATCTTCTCTCGCTTAGCTCTCACTGTGAATTAAACTAACTAAACAGATCACAGATTGAAAAGAATAGATTAAGAAACAAAATATGTTGCCATTGCATCACAAGGTTACAACTAATAACATGCAGCTGTGTCTGAAAGGCAGATCAAATAAGGAAAACTGTTGTTGCAATTTATGTGTCTATCAAAAAAACAAAACAAAGAAAACAAATAGCCAGTAGCACAATAAAGCTTAGCTTTATAGATGCACAATACATTCATTTGCAATCGTCATCTCAGTTTCAATGTTTGCAATACAACATTTGCAAAACACTTCTTGGATACAATATCTAGCTATCATATTTCAGGTACCATGCATTCATGCTGTGCATAGCAGCAATATAAACTGGCTGGCCACTTTAAAAGGTAAATATGTTCAGTTGCTTATTAACATATACATTGAATCAACAGGGCAGCAACTCAGTGCCCTTGAATGCATCTAGAAGTTGTGAAAACGACTTGTTAAAGGACAAACTGACAAAGAAAAGGGATTGAAGTGACCTTTAACTGGGAATTGTTGTTGCTGTCTTTCAGGTTTACAGAGAATGGTTGAGTGAGCTGCTGTGTGGACGAAAATGCCTTGTTGTTGTCGGAGGTGACAAAATGCAACATAACCTCATATAACTATGCAGTTACAACCAAGGTATGCAGAATACCACCTCTGAAAGAATAAAACCTCAAACATTAAGGCGAAGGTGCTGAAGCAGACCTAGCGTCAGTCCGGTCATGTGAGAGCAGGAAACTAAACTAACAATTCACATAAATGCAACAAAACTGAAGATGAGAGATTGGGAAAATGTTGCCTGATCCGATAAGTCTCAATTTTGACTGCAACATTTAGATAGAACGGTTTGGATTTGGTGTAAACAACATGAAAGCATGGATCTACCCTGCCTTGCACAACTGGTTAAAGCCAGAAGCGGTTTAATGGTTTAGGAGATATTTCCGTGGCGCACTTTCAGCCTGTTAGTTCCTACTGAGCATTATTTAAATGACACAGGCTAAGTATTGATGCTGACCTTGTCCATCGTTTTGCAATCACAGTGTATCCATTTTCTGATGGATACGTCCAGCAGGATACTGCACCATGTCACCAATCTCAAGTCATCTCATACTGGTTACTTGAACATAACAATGAGTTTACTGTGGTCCAGTGGCCTCCACAGAGAATTCTTGGGTTCTGATGGATCGGGAGATTCACATCTGCAACAACTGCATGATGCTTTTATGTCAATGTGGACCAATATGTATCTAAAATTAATCTGAATCCATGCCAGGAAGAATTAAGGCGGGAAAAAAGGAGCAAAGGCAGTATTAGGAAAATTTGGGTTACTTGCAACTAATATTGTTTTCGCAATTCTCAACAATATTATTGCATTTGCCTATTAGGTAAAATTGTATTGCCATAATGTAATTGGAATTTTCTTTTGGTGCTCTGTTATTTGCCTGCATTGTTTTTAGTAGAGAGCCAGGCCACCATAATTCAACCTAATAAACCCAAAAGCAACCATGGTTGGACAGGCCTGGCCCTACCCAGACTGGCTTCAGGAGTTTCCTCTGGTCTTCCTAATCTAGTCAAGGTTTTCTGTTTTCTGTGGGTGATTTTCTGCTGAGACAAAAAGCAAAGTTCTTTATCACAAATTAAGGTCATGAGTTAGTGCTCATGACTGAAAAAACGAGATTCTGGATACAAATAACAGCACAACCCATGGATTAGATGATACGGTTCTGGTGGTTGCACTACCTAAAATACATTATTTGTTTATCAGTACCAGCTTCTTTATGTATTTGGCCGTCTTTATAGCTTTTCTCTCTTATGATTTCCACACATAGCTTCCCGATTTTATATAAAAATCAGACGGTGCAGGGAAGATGTGAGCTGATGATGTGATAAAGGAAAGTAGACAAACTGAAGGAGCTTTATCTCAGAGTTTATAGATGTTATGCTAAGACCTGTTCTCATATTCCTGCCCTGGTCTAGCCTGCAGCAAATATTGTCTTGACAAACCAGCGTAAAAGATTCAGATCTGTGTGGTCTTCTCAGATTGAGCTATCATATCTACCACAAAGCCTTTCATTTGACGTTTAATTAAAATAAACTTGTCATGAGAGCAGTTTATTTACATGTTCAAGCCGTCAACTGTAGAAAGATTGCTACCCACTAGATCGCCCCCATGGAACGACATACAGGGACTGAGGTTTCATCTAAATGTTGCAGATTTTTTCTGTTTTCATTTAATGACTCCTGCAACAGGGAGTTTAGATCTTTGGGCCCAAGGCCGCCCCCAGGCTGTTACTAACCATGCAGCTATGTGTCAATAATTCCCATCTGTGTTTGGTTAGTGCTGAGTGTACATGCACCATCTAGCTGTCTGACAGCTCCCAGGCCCAGCTGTTATTTATTGCAGCCCATGGGCTATGCTGCTTATTACGTGTGAGGCTATAATTATAATCATTACTGTTTTTTTTTCTTTCTTTTTTTTGTTTTTCTCTTCTTTCAAGCCTTCGCTGATTATTTCACGATCAAGTCCAAAAGGAAGTGATGTCATTTTTTTGGCCACACACCAGACAAACTTTCAGGTCAAAGGTGTTTTTTTCTGCATTGGATGAAATCTCAGGACTTTTCTGGAGGATGTTAGATAATTTTCCAAGGAAAAATATTTATAGGGCCTTGCTTTTAAGGGGAAATTTGTGAATTTGTGGGGTATCTGGAGCAGAATTCCCAGATTTACAAATACTTTAACCTTTACTTTCTAAATATTTTCTCCCATGGTTCATAACCATCACCATCAGCAGGAACTTATAGCTTTGTATGAAGGTCTCCCACGGAAAAGAGATTTTATCTCATAGGACTTCCTTGTAAAAACAAAAACTGTGCACCTTTTCAGGAACCAGGGTAGTTTTCATGGGCAATTTTTCTCCACCCTGCATTTCCACTGCGGGAACCAGGACCAGATCAGACAACAGCAGATAGAAATCCAGCCAGAAAACAGTCCAGGTAGGGAGATAGGACTTTTTGGATAGGCCCTTTACTAAAGGTGGAGCTTTGTAGTGGGAGGATGCAAAGTGTTTCTCACTGTTTTAATATTTCCAGCATCATCTTCTGATTTATACTCCTCTGCAGTTCCTTTTTTTTCTGTTAGCTTTAAATTACACAAACACAAAATTAAAACCTAGTCACTCGTGATGAATATCACAGTGTTTTACAGAGTTTCTATTCAAAAACATTGATAAAATTAGCCAACCTTAGTGGAATAAAAAAAAAACTCTTGGGGATGTTTAACACATGGAGGCCTAGTTGATAGCACTGTTGCCTTGAAGCAAGAAGGTCCTGGGTTCACTCCCCGCCAAGAGTCTTTCTGCATGAGGTTTGCATGTTCTCTCTGTGCATGCATGTATTCTCTCTGGGTACTCCGGCTGCCTCCCACAGTCCAAAACACGACTGTTAGATTAGTTGGTTGCTCTACATTGCCCTTACGTGTGAATGGGTGTGTGCTTGCTTGTTTGTCCTGTGTGTCTCTGTGTTGCCCTGCGATGGACTGGTGACCCGTCCAGGGTGTACCTCGGCTCTCCCCTGTAGACCGCTGGAGCACCAGCTCCCCCGTGACCCTGTATGATAGAAGCACATATAGAAAATGGCTGGATTGGTTTGAGTACTGCTCCTAAGTTTATTAATCAGATCCCTTTCTTTGTTATATATAAATGTTATACTGATTTCACTTTCACTGCATAGTCCTGTGTAGACCTCAGTTCTCTAAAGTTCACATAAGCAAGGGGAACATAGATAGAACATAGATAAATACTGTTCAAGCTTCAGGTGGATAAATATCCTAATTCTCATATTTACTTACATAACATAATAACAGCATAATGGTAGCTTGGAGCAGGAACCCTTACGCAAAAGTCCAAGTTTTCCATAGAATGGACAATCAGTCTATGGAAAAGCTAGATGTATTTCCAGAGAGTGTTGTCTGAGGATGAAGACGTATAAGACATGGTCCTTCCTTCGTGCCTTTCTAATTTAATCAAAGAACTACAAATCAGAGGATTTGTAGTCATTTGCTTTTCATTTATGGCACCTCAGTCAGATGTTTGACATCTTCTATGAATCAGTGCTGTAAGTGCACATGGATGCACTCATTTCTAGGAAAGTGATTGTGTGTCCCATAACTTTCAGGAAACATGAAACTCCTTATGTTTTGCAGCTTCCTTAGCCTTCCACAGAGACTTCAGACTCTCATTTGTCAAACAAGAAAAATAAAGAAAAAATCCACAAGGAGAATCCTTATCCTGGTTTGTGAGCTTGTTTGTATCACAGCCTCCTCTTCTCCTGGCCTTTAGGGACCCAGAGAGAAAACATATCCTCCACGGTGTGTCTGCGTGGGGAGCACTGGGAGTTGGATTTATGCTCTGCGAGAAATGACTGTGCAGCCTGATGGAGGACCAAAATCCATAAAGGTTTCTATCTGAGAGTGCGAGCCAAATAGTCGGATGGATCTGGCTGAACTTATCGATAAACAGAGACATTTCTCCAGCATTCTCTTGGTGTATCACTTCCAAACAGTTTGCATGTACAACCACACAAACATACACGTTCCCACAATCACTTGCCTCTTTTATTCCTGCATTATCATTTGGCTGTTGGGAACGTGCTAGTAGCTGGAAGACTAAAAGAAAGTTGAAGTTTAAATGGAAAACAAAAATTACACTGTCCAGGTCATAAGAGAAGGACTTGGAGCTGAGAGGTGCTGGTTGCTGGGAGACTGAAATGCAGTTTAAATGCAAAAAAATATCTGTCAGACCCTCAAAGCCCCAGAATCATGATTACTTTTATATTCTCGGTTTTGTTCCCTCAGGGTCCTGGAGGGTTCATGGGAGTTCTCCCAACCAGTCCACATGTGCTTTGTGGACTTGGAGAAGGCGTTCGACCGTGTCCCTCGGGGAATCCTGTGGGGGGTACTCTGGGAGTATGGGGTACCAGGCCCTTTGATATGGGCTGTTAGGTCCCTGTACGGCCGGTGTCAGAGCATGGTCCATAGCAGTAAGTCGGACTCGTTTCCGGTGAGGGTTGGACTCCGCCAAGGTTGCCCTTTGTTACCGATTTTGTTCATAATTTTTATGGACAGAATTTCTAGGTACAGCCAAGGTGTTGAGGGGATCCATTTTGGTGGCCATAGGATTTCGTCTCTACTTTTTGAGGATGATGTGGTTCTATTGGCTTCATCAGCTCGTGATCTACAGGTATCACTGCAGCAGTTTGCAGCTGAGTGTGAAGCGGCCGGGATGAGATTTAGTGCCTCCAAGTCCGAGGCCATGGTCTTGAGCCGGAAAAGGGTACAGTGCCTTCTCCAGGTCAGGGGGGAGGTCCTGCCTCAAGTGGAGGAGTTCAAGTATCTTGGGGTCTTGTTCACGAATGAGGGAAAAATAGAGTGCGAGATCGACAGACGGATTGGTGCTGCTTCAGCAGTGATGCGTCTGTTGTGGTGAAGAGAGAGCTGAGTCAAAAAGCGAAGCTCTCGATTTACCGGTCGATCTACGTTCCTACCCTCATCTATGGTCATGAGCTTTGGGTCATGACCGAAAGAATGAGATGAAGAAATGAGACTCCTCAGGGTGTCTGGGCTCTCCCTTAGAGATAGGGTGAGAAGCTCGGTCATCCGGGAGGGACTCAGAGTAGAGGCGCTGCTTCTCCATGTCGAGAGGAGCCAGTTGAGGTGGCTCGGGCATCTGTTTAGGATGCCTCCTGGACGCCTCCCTGGTGAGGTGTTCCGGGCACATCCCACTGGGAGGAGGCCCAGAGGAAGACCCAGGACACGCTGGAGGGACTTTGTTTCTGTGCTGGCCTTGGAATGCCTTGGGATTCCCCCAGACGAGCTGGCCCAAGTGGCTGGGGACAGGGAAGTCTGGGTCTCTCTGTTTAGGCTGCTGCCCCCGCGACCCGACCCCGGATAAGCGGAAGACGATGGATGGATGGATGGATGGATGTTTTGTTGCCATGGCAAACAAAACAAATCTTTATTTTGACATGAGACAAGTGTGTTTTATCAGCTCCCATCAAGGATTTATATGTGTCGATTGTGTTTGTTTTTGCTGTGTCACAGTCATACATATTTAAAGGGCAATAGTATAAATAGCAGAGTCATGACCTTTGATAGAGGAAGAAAGTTGTCTGATTCTGTGCCAGCACGGTTGTGTACTTTACCTCAGGAGCCAATGTCACGTTGATCTGCAGGGAAATAACCTATAAGTGTGTATGGTCCAAACTGGTGAGACGGTGTTTGACTGGATGTACAGTGCCTTGCAAACGTTTTGAATCTTGACATTTTCTCACATTATAACCACAAACCATGTCATTGGGACTGATTTTCTAATAGAACAACAGAGTAATCCATATTTATGTTGTGGAAAAATACAATTCTAAAACATGTGGTGTGCATTTGTACTCTGTCTCCTTAACTCTGATACCCATAAATAAAATCCAGTGCAACCAATTGCCTCACAAGTCAGCGAATTAGTAGTCATATGATCCAGCCCCACTGAATCAATACTTTCTAGAACAAACTTCTGCTGCATGTTTGCAAGTCTTTTGGGGTATATCTCCACCAGCCTTGTACATCTAGTAACTGAGTATTTTTGCCCGTTCTTTACTACGAAATAGCTTAAGGTTAGTCAGACTTGATGGGTAATTTTTAAATCTTGCCACAGATTCTGAATTGGATATAGATCTGGACTTTGACTAGGCCATTCTAACACATGAATATAATTCTTCATAATCAATTGCATTAATGCTCTGGGTTGATGTTATATGTTGGGCCAGTATCAAGTCTTTTGCAGCCTGTTTTTAGGTCAATACATCTTCCCATCAGCTCTGTCCTGCTTCACTATCCCTGCTGAAGAAAAGCATCCCCACAGTATGATGCTGCCACCACCATGTTTAAACATGGTCATGGTTTGTTCAGGGTGATTTGCAGTGTTAGTTTTAGTTGGATTTGCAATTAAGCCAAATCTTCCATTTTGGTCTCATTGGACCAGAGCACAATTCTTCCAGACGTTTTCTCTGTCCTCTACATGGCCTCTGGTAAACTTAAAATGAGACATCTCAAGGGTTTCTTTCAACAACAGGTTTATTCTCGACACATTTCCACAAAGGCCAAATTTGAGGAATGCATGGCTAACAGTTGTGGTGTCAATAAGATTCTCCCACATGAGTTACTTGACTGCCTTTCAGAGTAACACTCTAACTGCCTGGTTATCTCAGGTTATCTCAGTCCTTGTCAGATGAGGGCTTGCTATATTGTTTCAGATTTTAATGCACATCTGCAATAAATTTCTAGTCTTTTTTAGGCCAAACAGTAAGAGCAGCACAGTAAAAGTCTGAAAGTAGAGGGAATACATTTTTGCAATAGATACCAACCCTAACAATAAAAGAAGAACTGCAGATAGTGTTGTGTGTATGATGCAATAATAAAAATGGCAGTGTCATTCGTGTTGTCGCCATAAGTCATCATGAAAGGATTTTATTTTGGTGCATAATCGTGGCTTCAAGAGACTGTGTGGTGAGAGTCTTTGCCTTTAGGTATCTGTCTCAACACTTTTAGATAACTGCCTAACCTAAAAACAAATATAACTCTGAAATACAGAGTAAAAAATTGCAGCATTGTTGTTAAGAAAGAAAGTAGAGGACCATATAGAAGCCCAAGGCACAATCCCAAGTCCCAAGTCCCAAGTCCCCTTCCCCATGCACAAACCACCAGAAGCTGTCGGTATCTGTTTACAGATGCTCGGCTAAAAGCGTACTGACTTACTATACCCTGAACAGTGCCAGCTGCACTTCAAGGCATTATAGAGTGATGCAGATGGTCTTTTCTTATTTTGTGGCATTAGTGGCCTTCCTTTCACAGTATACAGACAGGGAATGGGCAGAGAGAGAAGGGGGGAAGACATGCAGCAATGGTCCCAGCGTAGGGAATTGGATCTCGGATGGCTACATTGAGGTCTGATACTGATGGTCTTTAACTAATCATCAGCTTTGGTCTTGTTTTCTTCAGGGAAGCTCTGCAGGTCCTGATACCACAGAAAGGCCTGCAGCATGAAGGATCACCACATCCAGCATACCACCTGTTTCAACTGCTGCCCTCCGACGGGTGAAGAGTATCCACATGAACTCACCAACTGCAACCACCTTTGGTGTGTAGAATGACAATAAAGTTACTATTCCAGTCTGTTATTCTAACCAACCTTGACAATTGCCTCCATCCTCTCCACCCTAACTTCACTCTATTCTTCACCTCTCTGCTGCACTGCCCCCTGCTGTGGGTGGTTGACCCCAGGTTCTTAAACTCATCCACCTTCAGCAGTTCCATTGTTCCACCGGACTTCTTGTTATTCCCACATATTTTCTGCATTGCTTCTGTTGACTTGCATTCCTCTTCTCTCCAGATCATACCTCCACCTCTACAGACTCTCTTTCACTTGCTCCATACTCCCACAGATCACAGTGTTGTCTGCAAACAGCAATTATTCATTGGGACTTCTTCCTGACCTCATCTGTCAACCACTGCAAACATGTAGGAGAAACCTTTTATCAAAAGTAATTCTGATTGTTTGCTGTGTCCGTTGAGGGTTCTGTATCAAGACAGTAGCGAAATATGGCAACTTTAGAGGAAGCAGACCTATGATGCTTGTAGAAATCTCAATGTAACAAAAAGTTCCCCATTTAACATAAGACCATACTGGACAATATTTCTGTTAAAAGTGAAAGGCGAAAAGGTTCAGGATGCTGCTTTGCAGCTTGTTAAACTTCATATTCCTACAGCTTCTCTTTATATGAGCTCCACACATGCCTTCATGGGTGTCTTGTATGACCAGAAAGGCCACAACCCACCATGATTTTGTGTGTGTGCATGTGTGTGTGTGCGTGTGTGTGTGTGTATTAGGGCTGTATGCTGTTTGGATCTGTCGGCGCCCAGCCTATCACTCCCTGTGGGCACACGAAGGCCGGTATGGTGGCTGGGGGCTGGGAGCTGCTGACAAGACCGCCCAGTTCAAAGAGATCGAGCAGGAGATGCAGTAAGAGGAGGAACACAGCAGCCTTTATACTCACCTTGGCTGAGCCTGGGAAAACTCTACAGGCCCCTCACCACCCTGTGGTTACAGGCAAGGAAGCAAGTGGACTTACAGGTGCTGCGTAGTGCTGCTCAGGGTTCGGATACGGCAAAATCTGTGAACAGTAAAAAAAAAAAATGACAATACTCACTGAGAGCTAAGAGCTGAAAGATGGTAAAGAGTGATGTGTAGTGTGTGAAAATACCTTAAACCAATGTCAGATAATCCATATGTAGAAACATTTCAGCATTTAGTGACCTTTAAACCAACCACGAAAATATTTTAAGAAGTGATCTGGATTTTCCCTTCGGGGTCCAAGCAGAAAAGTAAAAAGACAAATAACCTCTCGGCTTTACCCATGCAGTAAAATTAAAGGTATTGCAAAACAACAAAGAAGGGGTTATTCCCACTTAACAAGCCCGACTGATTTTTTTTCTGCATTAAGGGGTGTTTGTGCTGAGGGGTCCAGATTGGTACCATGGTTAGCCTGGCCACCACAAGCAGGACGGTGCGATTCGGTTCTGATTGAATGGAGTTTTTCTCCTCCTCGGGTACTCTCCTCAGCCTAGAAGCCATGCATGTTAGATCAACTAATGAGTCTGCACTGATTTCAGTTGAGAATTACTGACTGTGCTACACAATGGTCTGTCTTTTGTCTTCGTAGTTTGGTTTTGTGAAGAACCAGAGGGAGGGTTCACACCTGCAAAGCTCACTTGTCTATCGCTGGATCAACACAGACACAGACAGAACAGACTACCACCTGTACATCAGGGGGCAAATTAGAATGGCCATTTAAGCTAACATGATTGTGGACAGTGAGAGGAAACCAGTGCATCTGAAAAAAAACACATTTTTTTTTGCAAATGGAATAAATATGACCATTAAAAACAGCTGGAATAGTGCGATCAAGTGTGTGTGTTTTTGACAACATAAAATGGCGCTTTAACATGGGATTAGGGGTGTCATGGTGTATGCTCAGAGAGCGAGTGGGCTCCATATTCTACCTGTGTGAACATGAGGGCTCCCAGTTTTTAGCCTGCACTAAACGACTGTACAACTGTTTTGGTGGTAATGGATGGGGTGTAGGGGAGTGTGGTGGCATCAGAGGCAGCAGCATATCCATCTCATTTGAGCACACCAGTGTGGCTGTTTATTGGAGAATTTAAAAGTCATTTTTTCATTTTGTGGCACTAGTGGCCTTTATTTCACAGTACATAGGCAGGAAATGGGCAGAGAGAGAAGTGGGGAAGAGATGCACCAAACGTCCTAGGGTCAGGAATTGAACCCTGTATGGCTGCATCAAGGACACATAGTCTCTGTTAATGGTGCACAATCTCTACCTCTAACGTAAGCTCCACACCATTAGTTTAATAGTTTAAAGCAGAACTGGCCAGGTCTGCCAAGGTTGTGGTGGAGCAGGACCAATGTGGCAAAAGGACATCGACAGGTGCATGGTGGGGGAATGTATTAATTGTAAAATTATCAACTTAAGGACACTAAGGACACACAGGAACCATGGAGACAGCAACAACAGCAATGACAACAAACAACCTGACAATGAAGGGGCAGAAAATAGGAATTTAAATACACAAGGGTGAAAAGAACTACATGAAAAACAGGTGAGTTCAATTAACAGAAACACAAACATATGGATCAGGACAAAGTCTGCCATCAGAATGGTTAAAACCTCATGATGCCTACTTTGGCTAGGAGTGCTTTGAGTAAGTTACTGCCACACTGTTGCCATCATGGTTGCTATATGCATCCTATCCGGGGGTCTGGCTTCAGCAAAGATGATCTTACAGTCGCAGCAAAGAACCCCACACACAGCAGACCAATTGATGCCACATCACGCTCAGATCACTTCCACATGGAAGCTAGTCTGTTCCGTGCTCCCTAATAGA
Organism: Crenichthys baileyi; assembly: GCA_036173005.1. Lineage (NCBI taxonomy): Eukaryota > Metazoa > Chordata > Actinopteri > Cyprinodontiformes > Goodeidae > Crenichthys > Crenichthys baileyi. The sequence continues at coordinate 200,930 of JAHHUM010002047.1, read as the reverse complement.
GTAAGATTCCCAGCTGAGATGTACACATAACTCCAAATTGCACCTACATGAGGCTGTACTGGTTGATGGGAGACTACAGATAACCGTGTTTTTCAGACTGCAGTTTAATTGCAAAAATATACGTATCAGGTGGTCAAAAGTAAAGTCTCAGAATTGATTTGGGGATGGATGAGGAGAAGGAATTAAAAACAAATTTGTTTTCAGATATGAACACTTTCCTACACGCTACAGTCTACTTTTGTTCCTCATCATCATCCTATTTATGGACTTCTTCCTCCTCGTTCCTGAAACTCTGGCACGGCCTTTAGCATGGCACAGCTTCATTTTCCTTTGGCTCCCCAACATGCTCCTGCTGGTATTATTCCAAAGGTTCTTTATGTAGCACCACTTTTCTCTACCCTATAAACAGCCTGGCTATCACCTCTGATGCTTCATGCTGGGTGTTTAAAGAGCCTGGAGTTCCTGCACTCACACCTGGCTGTAAATACTCTTCTACTTGCTGCAGTACAGTCGAGCCTCCCGCCCCCAGTCACTCAGTAAATCGCCAGGGTTTTTACATTCCCCATATGTTTCTATCATATTTTTTTATGACACTGTTCATAGGGCAGACTATGATAACACTTGTTGCTGGAGTGAGTTTAGGTGTATATTGGCAGGGCTAGGCAGGTGTCATTAAGCGGGCCCTTGCTGTTTTATTAATAGAGGTTTATGTTTCGATGCAGACAGCTATGAATGTGGCCATTCAGCATAGGAAGGGTAGGAGTGCACACCAAAGGTGGCTCTATGTGCGTGTGTTTCACAGGGGCTGGCTAAATTCGGCTGGTACTCTGAGCCAGTGTCTGATGTGAGCGATCTAGGGGTTTCAGTTATTTGTTTGTGCTGGTGTTGCAGCGATGGGGGAGAGGCTGACATCACTTCTTCCAGCGCTGAAGGGGACGTTAGTGTTGCCATTCTCAGCTAAGAGGAGCGAGGGTTATAGCAGGTATGGGGCTTTAAATCACAGGGACTCTTTCCTTTCCTACTGTATAGTCACACAGTGAAGGATTTTCACACATACGTAATTATGAAAGAACATTAACGCACTTCATGCAGGGACACACACCAGCAGATAATTTCCAGATTAATGACAGAGCACAGGGTTGATAGCGCTGTGTTCTATCTGTGAAGCCACCAATTACAGCCTCTACATCGGCTGTAAATAAGCCGAGTTTAATAAAATAAGGCTGCCGGTTATGTGTGTCTGGGTGTGTGCGGGCAGAACAAGCAGGCACTTGCATGCCAGGCTCGGGGCTTAAACACATCAGGCTGCATGCAAAAAGAACATGCATTCAGGGAAGATTTATGGAGCCTGACAGCACCGTGCGAGTGAAGCCTTTTCACCGAATAAAGTTTGGAGGTGCAATCTGGTATTTATTTGAACGTCCGCACTCACATATGCGTTTAAGCATTTTGTACTCAGAAAATAGCCGATGGGAAATTTGTGTTCTCTAAGACTTTATTCAATGATTGAAACCAAAAAGAAATGTTGAACAGAGAACCAAAACGGCTTACATGGTCTTAATATAAATACTCAGCTTGCTTAAATTTTTGACATGATAGCAGTATTCATTAGAGGAACCGAAGGTTTAAGGTAATATGTTTATATTACCTTATATTAATATAAAAGGACCTTGTTGTATGAGGAGAGAGAGGATTGGTAAATTTAAATAACTATTCCAACTTATGTTCGAAGTAATTTTGTTCCTCAGTTTCCTCAGTAATTGTTTTTTACCAAACTATTTAAAAAACAAATCTGTAAAGTGTTTTGTAAAGTTTGGTGAAATTTAAAAATGTTTCTTCTAATGAAAATGATGCAATGATAGCAGATCAGCGGAACACTAAAAAATGTCAAAGTTTTTAACAATAATACACTATGTGGAACTTACAGGGTACTTTTGGGGACTGAGATTCATTATGAAGTCTCTTCCAACCAGGTACTTTGAGGAACTTTTCACTAGACTTACAGGGTACTTTCCTGAAACTTAATGGATACTTTTTCTTAGAACTTACAAGTTACTTTTTAGAGCTTACAGGTGACTTTCACTGAACTTATAGAATAGTTTTCTTCCAGGCATAATTATGAGGGAATATTTAACTGGGCTACTTTGCAGAACTTTCAGGCTAGTATCTCTGAACCTCGAAGTGGTTTCCAGAGTATGCAGGCTACTTTCGATGAACTTACAGATTACTTTTCTGAACCTTTAATTTACTTTCCTGAAGCTCACAGGGTTTATTGAGGGACCCCTTTATATCAAAAGTTGACTCATCGTGGTTGTTCCTGAAACTTTAATTTTTTACAGAACTTAGGAGATACCCTCCAATATTTGGAGGGTATTTTCCAGAACTAACTTGTAAGGTCTTGGTAAAAACCTTGGTAAGGTTTTAGAAAATAACCTGTACGCCTTGGGAAAATTCCCCTTTAAGTTCAGGAGAAGTTGTAGAAAGTAACAATTAAGCAAAGACAAAATATCCTTTAGGTTCTGGGTAAGTTCCAGAAAGTTACTCTTAACTTCCAGACACTATGACTTTAAGAGCCACCCTATAATTCTCCCCTGTTCCTGAATCCTGTAAGTTCCATTAAGTTCTGAGAAAGTAATCTTTAGGTTTGCTAAAAGTGACATTTAAGTTACTAACTAAAGCAAAACAAAAATGGCTGAGAACTAATAAACTGAGAAATAATTAAAAAAATCCTTTTGTTTCATCATCTTTCTATTTAATTGCATATGATTTCTGGAGGTATAATCCGTGTCCATTGCTTTCCTCCATACAGGAGTTCTGCTGCTCATTAGTATGCTGTTGCTACTCTCTCTCAATTGTCCCTACAACATCCTCATTTGAGCTGCCAAAGCGTACGCTGTACTTTTTCACAAATGCAGGTAGCCCATCTCTGTGTGCACCCATACCATCAAAGATGCTGGTTTTACCGTATTTCAGATAGCAACATGGATGACAAGTTGTTTTTTGCGCATTGAGCCCTGACTTCCATTGTAAAGACGACATGAAACCTTGTATACATCTGATTGAAAAGTCAATCAATCAGATTTGTTAAAAATCTATCCCTGATAACAAATTTAAATGAACTCCCTGCTACTCAGCAAGTTACATTGCGTGAAAGCAGAGATATTGCTGGAATGATGCTGGATGATGTTGTACTGCTTTCGCCAAATGGTAACAGCAGCATTCGCAGCTGCTTTCACATATGCTGATTGCTTTTTGTGCCATTTATTTGTGTCAGTGTTGAGTCTAGCGTAGGTGTTGGTTGTTTCACATGGAATGAAAACATTTCCTCTTCCTTTCCATTTCACTCTGGAATGAAAACAGAGTTCACACCTCCCACTCTTCCCTCCGCCTTCTGTCTGTCTGGCCATCTCCCTGTATGAGTGCATACATAATCAGTGCTCAGGGTGGAGATTAGGGTTGGTATTTAGGGGACGTTACTTGCTGACTGTCCCCCCTTGTCCCTCCTAACATTCCACTCTCCCGAACATACACAATCACATATGCAACCTCAAGTGACCCCTCTCTATCCTACCCAACTTGAACACACAGACATATGCAACTACACACACTCTCACATTTGGCATTGCTTCCCTCCCTCATCTCTCCCTCTCTTCACAGAGCCATTGGACATCAGAGCAGGCCTCCACAATCCCCGTTAGCAAGTATTCAGATCTGCTAAACCAACTGACAGCCAGGCCTATTGTCATGAAGCTTGATCTGGAGTGTGCATGTTGGTTTGGCCTGGACGCTGGGTTAGGATAAGATTTTGGCACTGCTAAATCCCCTCTAATCCCTGAAAAGCAGATGTAAAGATGAGGCCAGGAGCACCTTCAGCAGTCCACCCTCTTTCACCTGCTTTTGTTCACACAGTGTTATGATTGCAACAGTGGGCTCCGGGACATTGCTGGCAGTGCCTCTTCCTACCAAAATGACTACCCTCTACACAAGCAATTGACAAGAAAAGCAAAACGGTTTTGCAAATTTCTGAAAACACTGAATTTTTAAGACATTACATATAGTCCCAGAGAAAATGAAGCTCATGAACTACAAGAACATTTCATATGATCTTGTTGTGCTTTAATGTTTGAAATAACTGAGGAAAACTGGAAGAGTTGTAGCTGATTTACCACTGATGCACCTTCAAGCTTGCAGAAGACAGTCATAAAGATGAAATGAGTATGTGTGAATTGGGGGGCAATTGAGCCAAGCTGGTTTCTATTTATAACAAGGACCGCCTCAGTAAACGGGGCGTCTCACCAGCGCTGATGTCAAAGTCCAACATGGCTGCTTTGCATATAAAACTTAGTGATAGCTGCAGCAAAAACAATTTATTTGCACTTTGTCATTCATTGCTTTCATTAAATATTTCACATACTTGTGAACATGTTGAAACAGATTTTGAAAATACAAAATGTAAAAAAATATACTTCAAACTGTCATTGGCTGGGATAGCTAATATTAGTTAGCCTGATCACTGAGCTCTTTCCTTAGCAAATCAAACTACTTTTTAATCTTAGGACTTAAACAATGTTAATTTGAGATTGACGTCATTTCCAGATTCTACTTCCAACATCAGAGGGTAAATGGACCACACCATAAGTATCCACCAGCACTTTTGTCTGAATTACTGCCGTCTGCTTCGTCGCAGTTAATTTGCTTGTTTTTGCTTGCAAGTAATTAATACTAAAATATTCCCTGAGTACCGCTATTGCAGCCCAAGTACCAACAGTGGTACCTCCACCACACTTTAAGATCCATGGTTTAAACTAGAGACTGCTGTTGCTGTTTCCAGAAACAGCTATACTTCAGTATTAAGGTTCTTAATGGAAATAAGGTCAAATTGTGTTAAACGTTTATCTCTCTTGTAACACATGAAACACTCCCATGCTGCTTGCATCGTGTTGACCTCCAGTTCCTGAGCCTTTTTCTGTGAATAGTTCTGAGAAAAAAGTTAAACCGTGGGGTGTGACACATATTACCCCAGCAAATCGACTTTAAACAGGGGAAAGAAAGTCAGAACACGGCAAACGGTTTTGATTTATGGAAGCAGAAACACATTTGATATTCATTTCCGCAGCTGTGGCCAGCTAAAAAAACAGCCCGCAAATAGACCCATGCTGACAATGGTGCAGTGTAGCCCTCCAGTGTGTTTGTGTGTCTCTCAGAGCCTGCGTGCGTCACTCCTATTTTAGGAATGTTTTGGGGCTCTTTCAGTCGAATTCGCCGCAGATGTTTCTGATTTGCCAAACACACATAATAAGTAATTATTGAAAACACCTTTCGGTTGCCCGGGGTTTGTGTGGTGCTTCATTTTGTGTAATCGAAGCTGTGGCTTCTCAGCGAGGCACAGGATCCAACAGTTTATTGAAAGCCAACAAAACAGTCCCAGAGTCAGAGTTTCCTGAAAGAAGAAGAGAGAAATGGGAGCTTAAAGAAAACAGTCCCCATCCCACCTCAGTGAAAGACACAAAGTGGGAAAAGAGGCAAAACTGGAGAGAGAAGAACATGGAAGGACATGTAGCCATCATAGCCAATCAAATGAAGAGATTAATATGTCAAAAACTCAATCCAGCTACTGCCTGGAAATCCATCATATAGTCATGTGAGAAAGTATTTGCAACCTTCTTCTGCTTTGGCTTTTTTGTTCAGTTAAATGTTTTAGATAATCAAACAGATTTTAATATCCAACAAAGATTACCTCAGTAAACATAAAATTCAGTTTTGAGATGAAGATTTAATTTAATAAAAGAGAAAATCTATCCAAACCAGCCTGGGTCTATGTGATAAACCACACTGTTTGTACAGCTCTGATTATTTTCATTAATCACAAGCAGATCTGATTACTCTCAGACCTGTGGAATCACATTACTTTACATAGGACCTGTCTGACAGCATGAAGTTGGCTAAATGTCTAAAAAAGCAAAACATCATGCCTTGATCTAAAAAATTCAACAACATGCAAGACATCTATCAGTCTGGAAAGGGTCACAAAGCCTTCCAGGCTGAGGCTTTGGAACTCCAGTAAACTACTGCGAGATGAACCTCAGCAGGTCTACCAGAATTGCTCCAAGAGAGCATTGATGACTTATCTATGAGGCTGTGGAAGAACCAATTACAACATCTAAAACACTGTAGGCCTCATTTACCTCTGTTGAGCTCAATTTTCAAGATTCAACAAATGAACAAAAGGCTGAGCAAAAACCACTGATGACCAAAATGAGCCAAAGTCCATTTCACATTTAACAAAAAACATCCTGATGATCTCCAAGACTTTTGGGGAAATATTCTGTGTACTAACAAGACAAAACTGGATCTTTCTGGAAGGTGTGTGTTTTGCTACTATACTGACTTTTAAACACAGCAGTGGTAAAGTGATGATCTGGGGTTTCTTTGTGGCTTTAGGGCTTTGATGACTCTGGTTCCTCAATTATTGAAACCATAAATTCTGCTCTCTAGTAGAAAATCGTGAGGGAGAAAATCCAGTTATCGGTTTGTGATCTTAGCAATGCTGGGGTTATGCAGCAGGAGAAGTAGGTCCACCTCTGAATGGCCCAAAAACACGAATGAATATCCTGGAGCAGTCTAGTCAAGGTCTGGACTTTCTTATTGACATGCTGTGATAAGACTTTATGCTCACTTTCCTGTAGCTTCCACGTTGATTTCTTGGAACCTTTCTGGATACTTTTCAGAACTTTGAGGGTATGTTGCAAGAGCTTACAGGTTGCCTACTGAAAATTGCAGGATACTTTCGGAGACCCTATTGGGTTCTTCACTGGGACTAACAGGGTACTTTACAGGAACTCATATTTCACTTTCGGAGAACTTACAGGGTACATTTTGAAACTTAAAGAAAACCTTTCTCTAACTTAAGAGGTGACTCTCCAGTGCTTTGTAGATAATAACAGATAGGTTCTTGGATAGTAATCTGTATATTTTCCAAAAGTAACCTGTAATACAAAAAATTTGATGTAGTATGGAATTCATTGTGTGTCTGGTCTTTATTTTGCCAACACAGCTCCATCTTCCAGTGTCTTCAATTTTGTGTTTTCACCAGCTTACATGTCTACAAATTGGTGTCTGTGATTCTGTGCGGGCGTCTGACGGCCTGTTGTGTATGTGGGTGTTTCTGTTCAGCGTGTGTGCTGAACATGTCGAAAGCGGGACCGATGAGAGAAAAGGAGCAAGAGAGAGATTGGAGACGGGATGGGGGATGACAGGCTGGATCTGATTACGGGTTGGAATGGCTGGGAGGGTTTGTGGTGCACTGCTTTCTCAATAGTACATTCCTGTGTGCAAGCCGAGGCAGGATCAGCAACTACAGGCCGGCCTCTGCCAGAGGGGCTGAAGAAAAAAAGAGAAAATCGCCTCGTCAGAACAAGCAGCTCAGATTTAGTGGGCCCTTGCTAGATAGCAGGATAGAAGATGAGTCACTCACACATCCTGTGTTGGCCTCTGAGACACTGGCACAGGATTTTAATGGGCCTCATGTGTCATATGAGCACAGCCGTTATTTTCTCCAGCTCCAAGGTCTAAGGTTGGAACGAAGGCATTATTGTTGCTGTGTGTCAAATTTGCATGCCCTCTGAAGCTGCCAACACTGAAAGGAGTGACCTTTAAAGAAGGAAGCTGAGTTTTCAGAGGCATGCTGGTCTTTGTGTGTGTGTGTGTGTGTGTGTGGCAGTGTGCGAGCAGGAAACGCCAGACAACTGCAGAAATCAGCGCTTTCAAAAGTCAAACAGATGTATGCCAGTGTGACTCCTCGGGACTGGAAAATTCACAGACTCACCTGCTCTTCTGGGGGAAAATATTAAATGTCACCACCAGGTGCTCGGAATCACACACAGATTACTTTACAAATTAGAGCTTTAAACATCTATCAGACGCACTGTAAAACATCAGCTTTTCCATTTGAGCCATCTGTTTCTTGGGTTAAAAGTCTGACTGGTTGTTTGTACTTGTCAGTTCGCAGCAGATTGTTTCCCTTCCTTTCTCACCAGATTAGCAGATTTCTCTGTCCTTTTACATGCACAAATGCACTCGCTCTTGCTTCAAGTTCAGGCTCGGGTTTAAACATGAGTCAGTGCACAACACAGAGGTTCCCATGCTGAAAGCTGATAAGGAGGCCTTCCTCCCCCATGCCAACTCCTCTCTCCTCCCTATGCCATGCCAGGCAGCATATGCTTGAGTCGGTGTGTGTAACAGGCAACTGGGAAAGGTAGGTGGGAGTTTAAGGGGCTCATGCAGGCCTTTGTTCCTTTATTTTATTCCTGCCACTGTCGCTGCTAATGGTAAACAGCTCCATAAGGCTTCTCCTCCTCCTTGACCTGGAGTTTGATTTACAACTCGATGGAAACAACGTTAACTTGTCTGCACACCCTACCCACCTCTCCCTCTTTGTTCCTAGGTTGTTTACTATTCTCTGTATTGAAAATCCTTCAGGAATGTTGAGGAAGTGGGTGTTTCCTCCAGCAGCTTGATTTTTTTTTTCTACCGTTGGATGGCAGGGAACAGTAGATGTTGGGAATATTTCAGGTGGTCAGATAGGTGCCCTGGGTGTATGTTTAGAGTCAGGTTACCTGAGCCAGCAAGGTCTTTTTAAATTATTTTCTACTTTGCATCAATTAAAGCGCTTTGTGTAAAAAGTTAAGCTTCATTCCACCAGCAGAACTGAGTTAAGATGAAACTTCTGAAGGATTTCCATTGCTAGCTTTAAAGGAAGGGGTGACCTTCCTATTACTGTCCATGATTCAAACAGAAATAATCAAAGATTGCTGAATGGGAAACCTGTTTTATGCAATGTGCTTAATACATATTTTATATATCGCTTTACAGCTGTCTCATTATGCTGTCTATTTGAGGCGGCTATCACTGAAAAGGTCTTTTCTGCCTTATGCAGTGACACCAGTTCTTTAGATTCACTTTAAATTTTCTTACAGTATTGATTGTCTTGGTAGGTCTGCAGTACTAATGTGAAATTCCTTTTCTGTAAAAGCACACAAGCAACAATGTTCCCAGTTTGCAAAAGCAGAAAGGGCTGGAGCTCACCGATCAGTTTTCAGCTTCATTCAGTTGTGCTCCTTTGTGACTCTGATGGTGAGATGGTGTCGAGATGTTAGTCTTCATGAAGTTTGCTCAGTAAAGATGGAATCTGACCAGTGACCTCCAGCCCTTTGTGCTTTTGCATGTTTGATGCCCATTAGCTGTGCAGCACCTGATTCCACCATTGATTGTTGGAAGATGCGCAGAATGCCATAATTTTGTTGAATTCTGGCAGTTAATTTGCCTGTTGTGTTTTATCAAATGTGCAGCCAGACGGTGCAAATCAGTGTAGGTGAAAATTACTGCCATACGGCAAATATGAGAAACTGATTGATTCAGTTATAATATTTGTCTTTGTTTTGATAACTGTGTTTTTCAGGCTGTATTTTCCTGGAACATGCTGGTTACTTTCTGGAATGTATAAGTAACCATGAACTTCTGAGTGGCTTCCTGGAACGTACGTTTGGCTCCACAATGTTTCCTCCAGTTTTTAAATAAGGTATCTCCAGTTTGGTCACATAGAAGAGGTGCAACAACTGAATCATCCAGGTTCTCTTTCCTGTCACTTCTTTCTTCGCTATAATGTTATGCTTTTTCATTACTTTTATGCTCTTTTTTGGTATTTTTATTAGATTTGTTTGTTTTAAACATGTTTTTATTCATATATATTTTTAAAATAGATTTTCACAAAGAGATGAACATGACTATTGTGAAAATTGACCCTGAAACCTGTCCTAAAATGGCAAACCTGGAAAAACTGTGAATCTCTGACTTTCAGACGGTGTGTTATTTATTTTAATTTAAGTTCACATACTCTCCAGTGAGAACATTCATTCACAATACTAGTTGGGGTGGATGTACTGGCTTCATAAAAATGACCATTAATTGTTTTAAAGGGTAGATGTGGAAAGTGTCATCATCAGCTCTCCCAACCCTTCTAGTTGGATCTGTCCAAGATAATATAAAAGCCCTGTGAGAAATAAATCAAAGCAGACAGAGATTAGTCCTCAAACGAAGAAAGGTGAGGTTAGGAGGGGCATTGTGCTCCAAAATGTTTCAATGAATCAAATAAATCCCCTTTCCTTTGGCACAATGAAGAATGATTTATCCTCACATTTGGTAAGCTCACATTAAAATCCACTCTTATTGTAAATTATGGGACACAGTAAAACAATCTGAGAGAAGTGAGTTTCCTTGGGTTTTTAGAAGAAATGCTGTTGTAAAAAATAACATCTCAAACCTACAATAAAAAGAGCTGGATATATAGAGTTTCTGTTTGATAGAGCAGTCTTTCAGGTGTAGAAAAATCCCCAGTCCAGATGGGACGTCTTCTAAAATAGGTCATTTTTAACAACTACTAATCATCAGTTGGGTAATTTTGCTAACACAGACCAGGGCCAGATATGGACTGATCCAGGTCTGGGATGGTTTAGGGGAACAGGGGAGGATTATGGGTTTGTCCCACCGTGAAGCCTTAACTTTTAACCCCTAAAATAGGTTAAATTGGCTAATGTCTAACAAATGACAAACAAATGATTTTGGATAAAAAGTTCATACTCAGCATGTAACATAATTTTCCACAGTCAGTATTTAACTTTATGACCAATCTTTGGTCATAGTGTTGATGCTGAACATAGTAAGTGCTGGCTAATAATGCTAATATTATCTTACTGGAGCTGCGACAACATCCAGCTCATGAGATGAGATGATACACGATAATGAGTTCATGAGAACAAGGTGAGAAGCTAATATTTTTGGGTAAACTAAGAAACTACTTTTTTGAATGAATGTTTCAAAAATTACAAACAGTGTTTGAATCTATAATCACTAACAGACTAATTCAGTTCAGGCTTGACTGGTTTATTTTGTTTGTTTGTTTAATTTTAATACGGTTCCACTGCTAAAAAAGCAATTTTTTATATTTTTTCGCAAATAGAATGAGGGTTTCCCTTAACTTCAACTTAGATAGGATGTTTATTAGTTTATTATTCTTGGTAATTAAATATTTCCATAAATCACAGAAACAAATGGACATAAAAAGCTTATAACTCATGTATAGTTCCCTTCAGTTATATTATTATGTATATTATATCTCAAAACTTTCTATTGCAATCTATTGTTCCTAATTGTTTTGGTTCTGACCTCCGTTTGGGTCGGTTGACTCTTAAAATAAAAATATATGAGCAGTTATGACTCCATGTCAAACTAAAATAACTCTAAACTTCTGGGGATGGATGCAATAAATTGGAGTTGTGTTACCAGTGTTCCTTACAGCAGACTATAAGCAGAGAACATTTATTGGAAATCGACACGTTCTACCTGGTAGGTACAAATTGATGGATGGTCAAAACGAAATGTACCCCAGCCTCTCCAACCAAATATTAAAATTTTAACCTTTGTTTATGGCTGTTTATGTTCTAACAATTACATTCAGATATGAAAGACATGATGGTAGCCACACTGAAAATCACAACAGCATTAACTACAGGGTTTTTCTCTAGGTAAAATGTAACTGTATGGTAGTATTTGAAAATATGGGGTTCACGACCTTTCTCGTGTGTATGGTATTATTGTGTCTACCCCCGTCCACCATCATTCTTCCACACTCAGCAAGACCCTGCGGAAAGGGTCTGAATCATTTGCGCTAATGAAGGCTTCAGATTTCCATCCAGCTTTCATTCTGACTGGGTCTGCGTCTGTCTTGACCACTTAAGAGTTCCAGCTGCCCACAGAAATGCCTACAAGGAGATGCCTGCTCCAGACTCCATGTGTGCATGTTTATGGGAGTTTGAGGGGCTTGAAAAGAACTTTGTGGACCTTGTGTTTTTCCGTGTCTCCTTTAGCTAATGCAGAGGCATGCAGTGTGTGACTGAACCTGGCCTAAAAATAGATTTACTTATGAAGGATTACCATGAACATTCTGTTTTACAGCCAATGCAAAAAGATTGCTCACCCTCTTTCAGTTGTAGGGTCTTATATATCAGGACACCATAAAGATAATCGGATCTTTATCAGGTTCCCTAATAAATTTAATTTAACCTCAAATCACAAAAACACAGAACAGGTTTTACATTGTCATTATTTATTTACCAAAGATGAAGCCAAATAGAAAAGCTCATACAAGTTGTAGGCAGAAAAACTAAGTTCACCCCATGATTTAGCAGTTTGTTGAACAACCTTTAGCAGCATTGACTCTTGGTACTTGCTTTCTTACATGGTTGTGGAGGTCTTTTGGACCACTCTTGTTTTGAACAGTTCTTCAGTTCATTGAAGTTAGCAGGCATTCATTGATGTACAGGTATCTACGTTTTTAAGCTATTCTCCTGTAGATCTGCTGCTGTGTTTGGGACCACTGTCCTGTTAATGACCCAGTTTGGGCCGAACTTCTGCTGTCGGACAGATGGCCTCACGTTTGACTCTAAAATACTTTGGTATTGGGTGGAGCTCATGGTTGACTCAATGGGTGCTAGGTACCCAGGTCCTGTGGCTACAAAACACGCTCTATTCATCAACCCTCCACCTCTTTGCTGACGGGCTGTGTTTGGTTTTCTCTGAACATGGTGCTGGGGATTATGGTCAAACATCTCTACTTTGGTCTCATCTGTTCATTACCCTCATAGACTTCTCCTTCAACCCTTTCAGACTAGCCATACTTGTTCACCATTTTTCTATTTGGTCTTTCATAACCTTTAATATTTAACATGCTAACTGAGGTCTGAACACTCTGAGATAGTTTTTCTTTTATCTTTTTTTTATGGTTTCTCCGAACCTTAGAGCACACAGGTTTACCTTAGGGTGACTTTGATGGGACATCTACTCCTGGGAAGATAAACTATCTCAAATATTCTCCCTCAGATTTTTTTCCATCCCTGTGTAAAACAATAGACTTTAACCGTTCGGAAATTAAAATGGCTTTATAACCTATCCTAGATTTGTTGGCTGCAGCAGTTGCTTCTGTGAGGTGATTGCTGATGTCTTCCTATATTGGCATGGTGCTAACACCTTTACGTCCCAGATCATCAAACTGATCTTTTATAGAGGTGATCACACCGACGAGGATCAGTTAATAAGTGGATTGGATCAACAGCACAACTAAATCCTGCGGTAGCAACAAGAGTATACTTAGTTTTACACACAGGTTTATTAAAGTTACATTTCATATCCTGAAAACTGTGACCTATGATTGTTTAGCTGACATGACCTGTACAATTTACACAAACTCCAGTATATAACAATTGTTAGGTTGGGCTGACAGACTTGAACAGTAGAGGCTGTAGTGTTTTGCATAGGTTTTAGTAATGGCACACATGTAAAAAGATAAGAGATAGGGTTTAATTAGTGCATATGTCAGGTGTGTGTGTGTGTGTGTGTGTGCAACTTTTCTGGCTGATGATATCTCAGTTGCATAATTGTGTGTGATTGGGTCTGAGGAATCTGACCCCCACATCTTCCAATCTCTTCATCTTTCAGAGCTCTTGCAGAAAAGATGTACATGAATCCCACCGGTCTGCAGCAGGAGATCACAGAAGTCCATCACTGTTTTATGGAAAGAGGCCTGTCACACTGGTATGTGGCTCATCTGTTAGCACTCAGTGTAAGAGCACCTAGGTATGTATTTTTTGTAGCTTCTGTTGTCTGTCAATTGATACTCTAACATAGAAAATAATATCATATTTAATCCATCCATCTTCTATACCCACTTCTTCCGTAGAGGGCCACTGGGATCTGGCCTGTCTCCAGCGGTCTAAGGGCAAGAAGCAGGGTACATCCTGGACAGGTCGCCAGTCCACCGCAGGGCAACACAGAGACACACAAGCATACACACACCCATTCACACCTAAGGGCAATTTAGAGTGACTAATTAAGCACGAGGAGTGCATGCAAACTCCATGCAGGAAGACCACCGGCCGTGAGTCAAACCATGGACCTTCTTGCTGCAAGGCAACAGTGCTATCAACAGTGCCACTGTTATATTTAATATGTACAAAATTTTAAAATGAGGTAATACTCCTTTAGATGACTTTTAAAATCCAAATGATTTCATGAAACATAACTTTTCAGGTTTCGTAATTAGAAAGGCTGTGCACAGTGGCCCAGCAAGAAGATTCTGGGTTGGAATCCCAGCCTGTGTTCTTTCTGCATGGAGTTTGCATGTTCTCCCTGTGCATGCATGGGTACTCTCTGGGTACTCTGGCTTTCTCCCACAGTCCAAAAACATGACTGTTAGGTTAATTCTCTCTCTAAATTGCTTTAGGTATGAGTGCCTGCATGGCTGTTTTTTCTGTGATGGACTGGCAACCTGCCCAGGGTGTACTCCGGCTCTAGATTGTTGCTCTGGAAAGGCTGTACCAGAAACATAATCCTAGGCTGCTTTACCCATTCCCGAGCCAGTTTTGATGTATTTCCTGCTGAAAAACATCCAAGTATGTAAAAGTTTCAACCATTTGAGTACTGATGCAGGAGGACCAACTCCAAATTCTTCAACTTCATCTCATATCAATAGCTGAGCTGTTGAAACTTAGACACCAATATTCCAATGTTTAAAGCACACTTTAAAACTGATTTTGGAATAGATAAAGCTGGGTAACATTAAAGTTCTGGAACTTCACAGTCTCCAAATCTAATGACAACCAACCACTCTGAATTAACTCTGCCAGATGTGCCTCATAATAACATGACATTCATGCACCTAATGAGTGGATGTGAACAGCGGTAACTAACAGTGAAAACGAGTAATTTTACACAAAAACAAAAAAATCTCTGGAAAACTCATTTGTTTCCTTTTTGTTTCCTCACAAGCCCAGTAATCCGACAAATTAATATGTATTTATTGTATTTATTTTAGGAATTAACAAAGTGAAATTAAGTCCCACTCTTTTTTTTATCCTCAAGTTGGTTTAGTCTGACTCCTGCATGTGCCACCATCTGCTTTGGAAATAGCTTCTTCTTTTAAAGATCTGACATTAACTACAACATTTTTAGGTATGTTTTACCAAGCCAGATGTGATTCCATTTTATTATTATTTTATATGGAATATTTTATTGAAAATATCCTTTAGATGAGTAGAAATCCCTTTAATACATCTTAGAGTCTTCCTTATAGTCTGTGGCCGTCCCTGGAGCCAGTTATACTTCTGGTTAAAAAACACCAGCAAGGAGACATAAATCCAGCTTGCTGGTAAACCAGACAGCTGTACATAACCACAGCAACACTTGAAGTAAAAAAAAAAAAAAATACGAAGAGATTCAAAGGAAAGTCTGATATGGATGACATCATCTTGTTTCACAGTGGAATCCAGCCCCCTCGCTATTAAAGACTGATTTTGGAGGGAACGTATAATTGTGAGTTTAGGTTTGTTTTGGAATATTAAAATAGCTATAATTGGGCAAGCGAATTGCAGAGGCAGAATTCTCTGTATGTCACGGATGAACAGGCTATGACCTAACAGATGATAGGGTTAGACACTCTGGTATAACCACATACACGACTGCAAATTGACTTTGGCAGATGAGGAAAACAATACAGCCTATAATCTGCTCTAAAACACAAACAGGGAGATGAGTGTGTACTAGTGTGTCATAGCCAGTCAAGCTGAATTGAAGGGTGTGGTGACTTGATGAACTTTCTAAGCCACCACCTCGCACCCCCAGCTCCAGAATCAATCCACAGTGTTTAATGTTATCAGCCAGGCCTGTAATCTTATCTGAGGGATTCTTAAGGAGCAGCCTGAAGCGATACAGTATGTGGATAGTGGGGTCAGGGTCAGGATAAAGAAACTTAGATGTAAGTCAGTGTGTGTCATTAAACTGGGCGGTGGCTGTAATTGTTACATGTAAGGCACTGCAGGGTGAGCTCATGAATTGTGCAGTAAGTGGGTGTTACTGGTGGGCTTGAGGGTGTTTGGATAAACAAACTATTAAACCTCCTTGACTTTTAGGTTCTGGGTAAACTAATGACCCACTTTAGAAGGTAGCCCTCAGAATATTTGGTGTACTGCACAAATATTCACACCCCCTGTACGTTTTCACAATTCGACACACTGCAACTAGGAACTTCTATGCACTTCATTTTTTATGTGATAGACCAACAAGTAACAGTGCATAATCATGAATGATAAGAATGCATGGTTTTCATTTTTTAAAATGTCAAATCTGAAAAGTGTTGTGCTCATACTAAGTCAGTCCACTTTATTTAGATACCTCCAGGCTGACTGCCTTCAGAAGTCACCTAATTAGTAGAGTTCTGGGAAGGCCTCAGAGGTTTATTAGAAAGAACACTAGAGAACAAACTGCATTATGAAGACCTAGGAACACAGCAGACATGCCAGGGAGTGCAGGGTTAGGTTGTAAAACAATAACCTCTGAACATCTCACTGAGCCCTGAACAATTCATTATTATATATGGAAAGCGCATGGCACAACTGCAAACCTACCAAGACATGGTCGTCTACCTAAACCAAACAGGCAGGGCAAAGTGGAAATTAATCAGAGAAACAGCCAAGAGGCTAGTGGCAGCTCTGGAGGAGCTGCAAAGATCCCCACCTGAAATGCGAGAGTCCGCCAATAGGTAAGCTATTATTCATACACTTACAGATATCCAGGTGATGATGAGGAGGAAAGTGGACAGGCTGGTAGGTTTTAGTAGATAAGCTATACCCAGAAAACCAGCGGAAAGCTTTTGAAGAGGTTTACAGGTTTCCTAGGTGAGTAATTCACTGGAACCAGAAAGTCAAAGACACTCTGGTGGAAAAAAACAAGGTAAACTCCAGGTGACAGGGCATGAGCAACAAAGTAACATTAAGAACATTACTAAGAGGAGACTAAGGATATCGCAACCAAAAACCGACAATCGGGCGATGGTTGGGAGCCTCGCTGGTCTTCCTATACTGTGGCTTGTTGAGCTGAATTGTTAGGGGGTGAGATGTATCTGAGAGGTGATGAACTCCACAGAAATCGAGACAAAGAGAGCTCAACCACCAGCTAGGATCGCGACAGTTGGGGTCTTGGGTGGGACATGGGGGCGTGTTGTAGCAGAAATTTCAATGTAATCATTCTGTGGGGCTGACATGCACCTCCATGGATTCATCAAATGTGAAGCAGAACTGCCCAAACGATCTGACACCAAGGTTACATCCTCATTACACTCACACCAAACTAGAAGAGCTCAAAATAGGTTACGATCTTGGTGCCGAGGCCAGTGAGTTGCAACCTGCAGCTGATCTGGTTTTCTATAGGATTTGGAACTCATAAATATTAGCGGCGTTCTCATGTGTATTAGTTTTCCGCCAGAAGAATACAGAGAAAGAATGTTGAACTTCATTGTTTCGGTGTTTTCAATATCTATACATTTTATTTTTCAACAAAAAATCAGCAATAAAACACTTTCTTATAGAGAGCATGACAAATCTTAGATGTAATTAAAGAAAGAAATGCTTAAATCCTGAATAGAGAATGTTGCTGCCTGTTGTTTGCACACTCTCAAGCCACAGTTAGTCTTCTCTTGACCCCTAATCTCCTCCCAGAGGTCCCACAATACAGTAGATGTTCCAGGGGAAGTGCAGTTTAGTTTCATTGTGTTTCCAGCATAGCCCACTTGTCCAAAGATTAAAAAAAAAAAAAAAAAAAAAAAAAAAAAAAAAAGAAGATAAGAAGAAAAAAAAAAAAAAGCATAGCATGAAAGACGCCTTGCAGCGTGAAATGGGTGAAAGAGGAAACTGAAGCAGCTGGAGAACACTAAGCAGTGCCGATTTCTACTGCAAAGACAAAAATAGTTTACTTTTGTTTTGGTGCATTAGAACAAAAACAAATGTTTGTCACAATGTTTTTCCTCTCTTCCAAGTGTGTCATATTCACAGAGAGAGCTTGTTGGCACTGGTTTGTAACGAACCCTTCACAGTGGGTCCTCTGTTTCTGCTTACTTCACACTGATTCAGACTCTTCCTGCTATTTGTCGAAATATTGATGCTATCAAGGAGAGGCAAAGAGAGGAAGCCGGAAAACAAGACTTAACTGATATTTTGTAACAACACAGCTATGAATAAACAATGTTAGTTAAATGATTATGCTTTTATATGTCTTGACTTTTCCTTCTCAATGGAAATGTATATCTCAAAACCACAAAATAAAAGTTAAATGAAGTCACAAATTTGTAATGTTGGCTTTCAAATAATTTTCCTTTTCCTTTTCAGCAACATCCCTCTCTGTTGTGCTTCAGCTCTGCTCACAATGCCTCTTTCTGCACAGTAACTACTAACATTTCTAAACAATATTTTGAAACTGTGCTAAAAACAGGAATTACATGTACCATCTCAAGCAGTATTCATAAACACCTGCTGGCCCTGTTAAAATCCTTCTTTGGAGATTTCTCAGGTATGTCCTACTAGCAGGAGACCCTGTGGTAAGTTGTTCTGCAGAGCAGAAAGAGCGCGTTCTAAGCAAAGACTCACATTGGACTAGCACTAGAACTGGTTTGGTGTAACACCACCCTCCCTAAAAGCCTGGTTCCTCTTAGTTTTTGTTTCTTTTTATTCCTGCAACTAGAAACATCAAAATGTAGCACTTAAGGATGTTCTGTGAATGTTTGTGATGAACTGAAACAACTGCAATCTACTGGAAAAACATTACACAATTATTTAAAAACAGAATCAAGCCACTTAGTTGTGACAGTTGTAAGTTATGTCTTCCCACTCAAATCCAAATGATGGTAGCATTGCAATAGGTGGTTATATCTAGCATCCATGACCTTATTATACAGTGTAGAAAGAAAAAATAAATAAACACCTGTCAGTTTTTTATCTTGCATTTTTGCATGACAGTGTTATACAGAAACCGTGTTTTAAGGGAAATTAATAAATAAAACTGCCACATTGCCCTTTCTGTGTTCGTGGTACTATAGCATACCTAATGTGGTCTCCAGCTAGAATCTACAGAATTAATGTAAATAATATTCAAATGTTACAGCAATGATACAATATTAATGATACTTAATCTTATGTATACTATGCTATGTAGACATTCAGTTTGATTTGAGATTCATTAACCTCAGCATGCTGAATGCTTAAAGTAGATGAGACACCAACAGATGTTGATCTACTTTTTCATTGATTTGGCTTTGAATTTTCTGACCACTAGAGGGCACTCATAGACTGTATAGAAAGCATTGAACTGTCATCCCCAGATGGTTAGAAGATCATTAAGTATGGAAGAAAAAAAACTTGTAAAGGTAACTTTGTCCTGATGCAGAAGCACCCTGTCAATGCTACACCCTTCATCCCAATACACTGTATTGTATATACATATATATATACTGTAACAGTTGCCTGATAAACAACATCCATACTTCAAAAATGTTAAAGGACTTGATATTTCACAAAATGTGCTTAATTTCTTTATGTTCAGCACCGCAAAAAAAAAAACAAAACAAAAAAAATTTTTAGATTCAGCCAGAAATGAAACTATGTGGCAAGATGTCTAAGGTCAAGGGTTAGCCTGCAAGCAATAGTTTTTACAAGGATATACTGATGTACTTTAAGACTGAAATATTATTAATCCTAAGTAATCAGCCCTATAGTGTAACTGACTTGATGTTACTCCTGATGGAGGCTCTCGCTTCAGGTTTTTTGGAAAATACAAGTAAAAAGTTCTAAACTAGATGAGATAATGACAGCTAAGCCATCATATCTTATCACTTGTAAAGTAATTCTGCTTTTATGAATGAAGATCAGACATGACTTTGACCTTGAAATTGATAGGAAAATAAACACCAATCTAGCACACTGCATGATACATAAAATAAAAACTGGAAGTTGATTCTGCAAAAAACAAGACAAAGTTTAAATCTCTGCTTTAAAAGGTTGGAGACTGCTGGTTTTGAGGTTTGATTGATTAAGGCAAACAAGAGCACAGGCTGTTATTATGGCTGAGTCATCCTCCATCCGCCAGCCGCAGGCCTGCTCATGTCTCAGACCATAACCAGTAAAGTCAGTTTTGTTCACATCATGTGATGGTTTTGCACACACAGTAAAAGTGTGGGTAAAACAGAGGTGAGAGCGAAGCTGAAAGCAGACTGTGGACATTGAAGTCTTAAACGTGGTAAATGGAGGTTACAGAGCTGCTTGTTTACATGTTTGCGTGCTCACTTACAGACAGGCTTTACAAGCTAAGCACAACATTCACATTCATCCAACGAAGCACAACTACAGGAAGGTAATTCATGAAACAAACGTCAGAAGGAATGTGAATGAAACTATTCCAAGCAAGTTAGCCTTATTCAATTCAATTCAATTCAGTTTATTTATACAGCGCCAATTCAAAACACATGTTGTCTCAAGACACTTCACAAACAGCCTGAAATGGTGTAGGGTTGTTGGGGAGGTAAGAATAAACTGTGTTAGTTTGGCCATTTTAGAATGGGCTATGTGTAGGGGTACTAAGTAAAATAATATACTGATAAAGTCTGTCCATCTAGAGCCCACTGGTGGCCATTGTTATACAAAACCACAAGGATTGAGGGTACCCGTCTCTGTCAGACTGATTATAACCATTGGAAAAAAGAAGGGGTCGCAAAAAAGGAGAGTGTGTTTGCACCTCAACCATAACTGAGCCGGTTTGGGCTAAACCTGACTCCCCCTTACTCTATCCAACAGGGAGGGAGGAATGCAGAGGTAAAAATAATTGGAGAGTGTTGTTTCCTGTTGCATTGTGTGAAAGGTGGGTAACTTTAAAATGGGCTAAGTCAATTTAATTGAATCATACAGATTTCAAGTCAGGTACATACATTCCAATTAGTCCTAAACATTGAACAGCGCAGTCAGATTCAGTTATTTATTCAAATTGGATAAAAAGTTTTTCTATCTAAGAAAACCCAGCAGATTGCATCCAGACAGTGACTTGCAGCATTCCCTCCTCCTGGATGAGCAT